>JAQPZY010001636.1:5782500-6371375 GCA_029931535.1 Margaritifera margaritifera | reverse complement strand
CAAAATAGGGAGCTACTGTCCGAAAAGCCGATTTTTAACATATCTCCTAAACCATGTCCTCGTTGTCGAGCCACTCCTCGGATACACTGGTATACATTTTTTTTTTTGGGGAGGTTACAAGACGTTAGATGAACCTTTTTTCGAAAATGTAGTTTCACCGTGACCTTTTTCCTTTGTCCAATGAATGGCACAAATCTTGTCCCAAAATCTCATTTTATACTAATGTTGACACTGTCAAAATACGATTTAACTGACTGGAAGATAATTGAGGGTCGTACAAATTCACGGTGAACGTGAAACGTGAATTTCCCACCTTCTTCGTACGGGCACGCAGCATCAGTATTTACTTTGATAAGGTAATGACTCTCAGTAAGGGCGCAGCTGTGTGTCACCACCACGCTGGTACTCTACCACATCGCGAGTATCACATACATTAAATTCAGTCCAATGTTCACTTCGATAGGGCTATCTGCGAATTTCTATAGGTTTGGTTGAAACTTTTCTGATTGGTATTACTCTTTATTTCCACCCAAAATAGCATACAACCCAGGAGAAAATTCAATGGTCATGAAATCTTCTCTCCTGCTCGGGTAGACTCTTTTTCTTTAGCAGTTTTGTCGTCCACCATTTCACCATTATTCTGGCTCTGAAACATATAAAATTCCATGTGGAAACGGTCTTCGCCGTGCCGACATTATTGAAATCTGAACACGTCAGAATCTTTTCGGTTATGGTTTTAAGGCTTTGCCAAAATGATCTTCAAGGTTGGACTCCAATAGTGTCCTTCCAAATGTCCAGATCTAAAATATTACCCTGTATGGAATTCTCAGGGTATACTGACACAAAGACCCTTTTTTCTTTTTCATCTGAGACCTTTTTGAATGATCCCTTCATGTCAGGATATTATTTTTGTTCCTCCTTCCCAGATTTTTAGGATCATTTTTTTTCCAAGTTTCATATTGTATTTTTTTGGTTCAAGATTTCCTCCAATGCATAGTGTTTGAGACCTTTGTTGATGTTCATGAATTTGCGTGAGGATAGATTGATTTCTACCAAAGCCACTTCCCAATGAGCTTCGTGATCCAATTGGATGGATTGAGGTAATTTGATGGTGAAACAACATAAAGTGTTGTTGGGAAACACATTCATGGAACTGTCATAGGTAACGTTAAATAAAATTGGTCATTCATAGTTCCAAAGTGGTTCTGGATGTCCGAGGTGTCACTCAAGTGAACAGAAGAATGATGTTCAAAAGGTTCCAAAAGAGGGTTGGTATTGTTGGTGGTGACTGGACGAAGAAGGTGGATGGCGTTGCTCGTACTCCCGTGGTCGTTGTCCGTAAATTTCAAAGAGGGACTGGGTAAAAGATAACCGAATGCAACTGCTAAGTAAAATGGTCCACAATTGTTTGTCTCCTTGTTGTAAAACTCAAATTGGCAATGGCTGCTCCGATGACACAATACACTACAAAAATTTGGCAGAAAAAGACGATTTGATTTTTAGGCACACGTTCTCCGCACCACACCCAAAGCGGTTGTTTTTGTTAATTCTTGAAGAGAAGAACTCTGCGAAGGAGTCGTTGAAGTCTGGGTTGCTGCTGTGTTGAATGGCATGTTGTTAGGTTACTTCTTTTTCTTTTTATAGTCGACGAATTGAGAAGCAGCAATCCAAGAATCAAAACTAGGTGGATATCCTTTCCAACGTACTTTGACTTCTTCTACTCGACGTTTACCTTACTTTGCGTGTTCTTTGTTCGAGAATGCTTTCGATGTCGTACAAGGTGTCTTCTTTTTTGGTTACTCGTTGTAACTCAGGCAAGTAAAATGTTCCCTTTGAGTACTTCACCGTGCATGTCTTCCAATTTATAGACGGGAGGATTGCGTCCACGGACGGGGGTAGTGACACCAAAACAATTCGGTGGTACAGTTGTGTAAATTACCTTTGTCAAAAGTACGTTTTGGTTTTTCCGATGCGAACCCAATCTCCCGTCTATAACTCCAACCAAGGTTTTTCTTCTACTTTTTTTCTTCTGGGGTGAACCAATAATTTATCAAACACGGACACTTCGTTTTCAGGGCTGACTCTTCGGGGGCACATCCGATGCTACGATAGTACGATTGATTGTACGCTTTGACCAAACGAGGGGTAACACGTCGATGTACTTGAGAGTATGTTGATGTGTAAAATATTTCCACATGCGTTCTTTCAAAGTTCTTTGAAAACGTTCCACGATACTGGCTTTGGTTTCAGGATTTTCGGTAGTAAAAATGAATTTGTCTTTGTTTCAATTCTTTTTGAAAGCTTGATTTAGAAATTCGGTGCCTTTGTCAGTTTGCCATCGTAAAGGTTGTTGTCCACCCTTGTTTCAAGACCAATTTTAAGGTACGTACCATTCGGTACTGCTTTTAGAAGTCAAAGGCACGACCCAAGCAAATTTGGAAAACACGTTCATGACACAAAACAAATATTTGTGGCCACGATTGTAAGTGGCTAAATGGGAGACGTCGGCTAAATCGGCTTGCCATTGATGATCGATGCCTTCTACTTGAGTTGTACTTCTAGAAAATTTACGTTCGAATGGGTTTGTGTAATCGTGTACGTTGATTGTTCTTGTAACCATCGTCGTACTTCGGGCAAACGTACACTTTTCAATTTACTTTTAGCAGCTCGATATAATTTTTGAACTCCTCCGTAACCAGCAGCATGACCAGGATTGTAATAAATGGTGGATAACAGTTTCTCCATGATTTTTCCTCAAGAATAAGTCAACCAAGTACCAATGCTCTTTTCTTCGTGAGGTATCTTTTTGGATTGTTTACGTGTCCGACGTGCTACTGGGGTAAAGGTGGATGTGGTTTTGAACAGGGGTAATCGGTTTCTGTTTTTGACTTCTGACTTCACTTCTTTCTTTTTCTTTTCTGAGGGTAATGGGGTTGAACATCATTTTTTTTATCCAACCCGGGCGGTGTCTAACTTTTTTTTCTTTTTTAAGAGGTGAAGTTGGCAATTCTTCTTCTTCTTTTTTTTTTTCTCTTTTTTTACGGTCATTCTGTACCGGTTTGTACTGTTTTAGGTTCACTTTTCATCAGGGCTTTGAAATCTCTCAGAGTGGGTGGAGCTGTTTCGTCGACAGCTTTTTGGCGAAAGAGTTGTAGACGTTGTAAAGTTGACCGTAACCGTTGGGATTTTTCTGTTTCGGACAAATCGCTTCGTTCCATCAGGGATTGTATTTCTGTGTTGTAACTAGGACATTTCGTTGAGATTAGGATTGGGTGGTAAATGAGGTATCCGTTGTTCGTTCCAACGATGAAATTCCATCCATCGTTTGTAAGGTACTAAAGTCAGTTTTCGTCCTTCCATTTCATTCAAATGGTACAAAAAGGCGTGGTCTTTTCAGAGAAGGGTGGTCCTTTTTATCTTCTTTTTTTGGGGGTTATCGCATGACCCCTCCTAAAAGTGGATCCAGCAATCGTTTCCTAACAAAGGAGCGGCTATTTTTAACAACGGTCCTATCAACATAGGTAGAAATCCTCCTCGTCTGTACCAAACATTTTTTTCTTTTGTTGAAGAGGTATTTTCTTTTTTACCCATTTGACGAAAGAACGTTCCGATGTTTCCCTAATTTTTGTTTCTGTATCTTGGACAAAGGTACCGTTCCTTTCAACACGTTCAAACAACATTCACACACGGTATCGATGATTTCTTTAGGGGCTGTTTGAATGAGTTGTTTTCGCAATGGGTGGATTTGGATTTGGTTAGGACAGACAAGACGTCCCAATGTTTGGCTAGACGAGGGGGAAGTCGTCCTTTTTTGCTGGTTTTACTTTCTTTTCTTTTTTTGGTGGTGGTGGTGGTGAATACACTTAGGAGTCATCTTTTTTTAGTAGGGTAGAAAAAACAAGTCTGAAGTCTCTGACAGGGTACCCTTCTATTTTATACTGGAATGCGTCTCCACTGATTGTCTGCCGACGTACCAACTTAATGACAGGCCTCACTCGAAGTTGAGGTGTTTTTCAATGGACTAAATCGAGTCAATTCTTCTTTGGATAAATCCAGTAAACTTTGTAAGATACCAGTTCTTTCTTGGACTTTGGTTTTAGGGGATGGCACTTTGTTGGCGGCTGCTGCCATGGCCAAATTAGCTGAAGTCGACGGTCCCGAAGGGGTGACTTTTGAAATAGGTTTCCATTTTTGCATCAAATTAGGAAACACGGGACTTAAGTCTGGTTTGGCAGGTATCATCGTGAAGGCTGAAGAAGATGTGGACGCAAAGGTGACCTTGTCACTAATGGGGTCTGTTGCTGTGGTGGTGTTTTTTTCCTGGCTGCAGCGAGTACTCTCTTGCGTCGGTGGTAGTGGTGGTTAGGTGTTGTTTTTTTTTTCTTCTTCTTCTTGGCACGACTTTTCTTGGGGACTTTCTTCTTTTGAGGGCTTTTCTTTTTTTTTTTTGCTGGCTTTCTTTGGACTTTTCTTCTTTTTGGGTGATTTGGGTTTTTTGACTTGGGCATTAGGATCCCATTTCAAAAGGGAACGAATCATAAACCCATCCTAAAGAACCACTTCCACAGGAGTTAAAATGATTTGTTTTTTAGTCCGTGAATCGATTCTAGGATCAGCCAGATTGTGACAATTGCCGCTTTATGTCTTTGAAAAAAAACGTTGAGTTTGATGAGGGATGTGAATGATGCCTTTGTAGTAATTGACGTGCTGTCAAAGGTAAACCATCGTAACACTTCTTTAAGACTCGCTTCTAACAAATGAGCACGGACTTGTGCATCTTTTTCACGACTGTGCCATACAAGGCACGAATCAATTTAGCCGAAGACGATGAGGTTGAAAGGAAGCCATCTCAAAAGAGTGTGAGACAGAAATGACGTAGTAGGTTGTTTTTATTAGTTTTTTCAAAAATTGGCTGAAAGGGACGTGTAAATGACAGGACCACCTTCTTCAACCCCAAGGGTGTGAAACAATTGGGCACGAAATCTCAATAGTCAGGAAGTGGTGGGTTTTAAGTCGATGAGTAAATACTGGTGAGGGGTTTGAGTGGCATGTCGTACGCATAATTCAACAAGGAGCCCCTAACTGTTTGGCTAACACTTGTACTTGAGATTTGTCTCTGGGGCTTTTAAACAAGACCACGTAATGAGCATTCAGACTGATGGTTCGATGGGCTTTACTTTGTTGAAATAAATTTTGAGTAATGTAGACAATACTAGCATTACGATGGTGTCCTTTTCGTGTAAACCAAAGTTTAATCTCTTCTTCGTCTTCTCCTAACATGTCGTCAAAAATAACCAAATGGGTTTGATTCACGTCAGACACAATTCATCGTCTTCGTGCGGGATGCTTCTATAAACGAAATGGTTTTCTCCTTGACTTTCTATTCATTAACGTGTAAGACTTTTGCCACTCTTTGTAACACCACACGATGCGTTGAGGTGGACGATCGAACAAAATAGCTTTTTGTTCGATCAAACGTTTGACAAATTCGGTTTTACCTGAACCACTCGGTCCAGCAATCAACATGTTAAATGGATGGCACAGATACAAAGCGTTCCAACTTTGACGAATCTAACTTTTCGTCAATCACTTTAACCACAGAAGAGGAGGTAGGACGAGGTAGAAGAAGAGATGATGTAGCCTATGACTGAGGTAAGAAGATTTTTGAGAAGAAGACAAAAACCCAAGACATTTTATACATTTTCAAACACGTTTATTTTAAAAAAAACAAAAAAAACAACCAACCAACAAAAAACATATTTTACAACTTTACACGAACACGAAGAAGCGAATTAGTGAGAAAATATGCAATTAAAAATGAACACGTACACAATGAAGACTACCACTAAAACATCTAAAGTTATCTCTAAACAAGTCATTGTACAACAATATTTTCGTTGTCCTAGTAATGAAAGACACAGACACTGTTTGGGGCGGTGGTATTCTTCTGGTCTTCTTTGTTTTTGAATCCTCTGACGGTAGCGGCGGTGGTAAAGAAGGGCTGTGTTCCTCAAGAGGTATTTGAACAACAGTGGTGTCAGGTTCTTCTTCTTTTTCTTCTTTCAGGGTTTCCCATTGAGGTTCCCATTTTTTCACTTTTGGACCCATATGGACAAGTTGCCAAATCTTTGGCAAAACTGAGCCACTTCTTGTAGCCAATATTGGAAACCAAGGTTTCTCCAGGTCGAACATTTTTCCAATTGAAAAGTTGTTGGTGTAACTCACTAGCAAAACACACTTCTTGAATGTTTTATAAACAGATAAAGTGTGACGAATGTCTTCTTCACATGTAAGTTCCTCACTGATTTTCATTACCACTCTCAACGCTTTACGTACAATGTTTCTTTCTTGTACTGATAAAATCAAATATTTATAGTCTTCTTCTTCTACTAAGTCCAAAAAAAGAACACAGGGTCATATTGTTTTTTTTTAGCTCAACAATTGAGTCCAAAACAACCACGGATCCTCCAAAATAATCCAAGGCAAACACTTGTCCTCAAAAATATTCCACAACGAATGTCCTGGAAAACGAATTCCAAGATAAGCAGTCACTAAGACACACACCACATAGCGTCCAAAATTCAATGGAAACAGTTCTTGTATCACTTTTTTATAATCCTCTAAGGTCTGAACATGATCTGTGATTTCCTTCCACGGAATCCGTTTCACGAGTGACGTGTAGAGCTCAGGCATAACAACTCTTTATAGCCAGGCTCCCAATAAACACTTAGTGATGACGGGCTAGATCTTTGGCAAACTGTGGTATTTCTTGTAGCCAAACATCGAAACCAACACTTTTCCAGTCACGTACATCTTTCCAATCGTTAAGTTGCTGGTGTAACCAACTAACAAGACACTTCTTCAAACGTGTCAAGGCAAGATAAATTTTGACTAATGTCTTCACTTGGGATGTTCATCACCACTCTCAACACTTTGAGTATAATTTCTCTTTCGTGTACCGATAAAGCATGAATGCTCATGTTGTTGAGTTGACTTCCTTCCACGGAATCCGTTTCACGAGTGACGTGAACAGTGTAAGTATGCCGCCTCTTTATAGGGGTCGATGGCAAAGGTAGGTATCTTGGGTGGCATGTTTTTATAGCCAGGCTCCCAAGGTTGGTACCTTTTGAGAAAGTCTCCGTGAACGTAGCTATTGTGATAGACGTTTCCCATAATCATTCTTCTATGACCTTGAAAGAGGGTATGGTGTAAAAATCGAGAAATGACTTTGAGTTTACGTTTCACTTGGATCTTGACAAACTCTTGGTAAATCCTTTCGCGCACATTCAAAGGCATACCACAAATGTACTTGGGTAAAGTTTCCGATTTGGAAAGAAGTAACTCTCTCTTTGTATTCTGCACGATACTGGTGATAGTTATTGTTCAGAATCAGATTTCTGATGCGGCGAAAGTAGCCATAGTATTGAAATCGAGGAATCACTTGAAGTTTACGTTTCACTTGAATCTTGACCAACTCATCGTAAATCCGTTTTCGCAACTTCAAAGGTAAGTCACGAATGCGGTCTTCTAAAGTGGTCTTCTTGGTGACAAAATACTCACACGCCAACCAAACGGAATCGGTAGGTAAAGGATATCTATTATGATGAGTGATTATCCTATCTAATTTCAAACTACGTAAAGGTGATTCGTCTTGAGGGGACAGTTCTTGTAACAAGCTTTTTGGTATTCTTGTCTGTTTGTCACATTTTTTTCCTTCACTTCATCCCATCGAATTCTATATTCCACTGCCACATTGTAGGTGGCCACCCTCCAATCTTTTAAAGGTGAAGCCTAGTTTTTCATGAATGTCTGACCATTTGAAATATCTTAGCCCAAATCAAATGTCTTATCGCCTTCAAATACCAATGGTTACAACATGTATGTCGTAAAGGATGTAACTGTTCTTTACGTTTCACTTGAATCTGAACAAATTCTTTGTAAATCCGTTCTCGTAGCTCCAAAGGTAAACCAAAAATTCGATCTTCTAAACTAGGTTTGATAGTGACAAAATACTGATAAATGTGTACTCGCAACTCCAAAGGTAATCCACCAATGTATTCTTCTAAAGAAGAAGTATTCTCCTCCGCCATGGAATTTTTTTTACTTCTTCTTATTCTTCTGTTTGGCATCTGGCTCATCGTACCCGTACTGTTCTAAAGCCACTAAAGGTAAGAAGTGACAGTGCGGAAACCATCTGGCATGTTCAATGTCAGCTGAGTCGGTAGCCTCCCATTGGTGAAGTTTCAAACCACAACTGAAACATTGAACTTATCTCCTTCTCCCCGTGTATTTAAATCCAGATCTAGCTAAATCTTCGGGTTTAGGTCCTTGCAGATATTTTGGCCACTTGTCTTTGAATGACTCAAGTCGACTTTCATACTTGGAATAACCAGGTAAACTCACAGGTATTCTGACATGCGAATATTGACCAACATTCACCTTGTTGTCGTTAACGTCAATACCAGTTCCTTTAGTATTTCCAGTAAAACATAAAGGGGGTACTGCCTCTTTAGAGGGTGGTCTATGAGTGGTGGTGGTGAGACTTGGAGAGGGTCCTGAATCCAAGATGTTACAAGATACGGAATCCTTTTGAACGTGTGAATCGGGAATACCAAACCGTACAGAATCCGTTTCATCGCATGGTACTGCATCACACTCCAAGTCGTGACTCATCTTATTGCTTCTTGGTTAACGTTGAAAGTCAGAATGAAGGGTTAGGCTTGGAAGGGGTTCCTTTTTTATACCTGTCGACTGTACCATCCGCAAAGTATTGTAATGTGATCCGTGGAAACGCCAAAGAAAGGTAAGCACAGTTTGGTGACCATCTGACATGTTCCAGGAGAGCTGAATTCTTACAATCCATTCGAATAGTGGCACCACAACTAAAACACTGTACTTTGGTACCCTGTCCAAAGTAAACAAATCCTGCTCTGGCTAAAGCGTAGGAAGTAGGTAATCCATTGTTCCTAAGTTTTTTTGTGCTCCATCGATGAGGACAATAACAATAGTCAGGCCTGTGTTTAGGCCAATTTTTGAACGTTTTCAAGCGACTGGCACACTCCCCATAGTCAGGCAAGGCTAATGTTGAAGTCATCTTTTTTTTTTTTTTTTTTGGTGTTGTCTTTTTTTTTTTGTTTCAAGACGGTTTCCTTTTTTTATACTCCAAATCAGCGTGTCCGTAAGGTAAAGTCGTGTGATCTGGAAGTCTCACTCGTTTTTGGTACACAATACGATACACTTTTTGAACAGGTCGAGTCACGATTTGATGATTAGGTAGTCGTACAATCTTGTGAGGTTCAAACGTGGGTACTCGAAAGTCTTCCACTTGTCCTGACAGTAAAGCATTTTTTAAAACCTCAAAGTTCACTACTTGGTTAGTTCGATAGTTCAGAGTCAACCCTTTGACTTTACAGGTGGTGTGAAGTTGGCCTTGTGGGTCTCGGTATCGGTACCCATAATTTTTAGGGCCACCGCTGGCAAAACTCAAAATGGTGTCTTGAGGGTGCTCATCTGTCCAGGCTCCTAAACGATCTCCTTGAATGGTAGGGTGGGGGCAACCGGGGCGATGAATGTAGATACAACTGTCAGTATCAAAGTACAGGACACGATCTCCCAAGACTTCTAACGCTTCGTCGTACAATTTCAAACGAGCATGAGCGGTAACGTAGGCGGCAATGACTACGTTACTAAACTTGTCAGGTTTGACAAACTTGGGTTCTTCTTCGAAATTGACTATGATTAAATCATCACGAACGATTTCGACATGTTTGACTAGAATACTTTTGTCATCCACCAGTTGAAAGTAACGATAAGGTTCGGTGACGTATTCCGTTTTGGGTAAGATCCTACGTTGGGCCATGTTTCCCCACAAGCAATTAAGCATCACTTTCGCAAACGATCTTTTTCCTTCATTTTTTTCCACCTCTTCTAAAGTGATGCCTTCGATGTTACGGTACTCTTCTTTGAATCGTTCTTGGTCTTCGGGAGTCTGACACCACGAAGGATAACCACTAGCTTCTTGTTTCAGTTTTAAAAACTGATTGACGTACCCCGAGAAAATGCCTGGATGATTGGTGGCGTCGTCTTTGTGGTATTGGGCTGTAGTTGGAAAGTGCCAGATTTCATACACTTTCAACAAACGGTATCCACGATCCAGAGCCCGAAACAATTCGGCACTGACCCACGTTCCTATCAAAGACCTTTCTTCCTTCGTGTGGTGACAGGGATGATCTTGGTTGCACATTTCGGCACACGTCCGACATAAAGGAAACATCAGTTTTCCTTGACAATGGTGAGGTAAGATGGGATGGTACAAGTTTGTCGGAGGTAAGACTTTACATTTGATTAATCCTTCGTATTGACGAATGTGTTCCACGTCGATGTGTTCTGTCAAAATTTCAGGGTGGCCGGTGGGAAAACGAGCATATTTACACACCCAAGGATACAAAGAACACACGTCGATGTATTTGATTTCTTCTCCTTGGGATTCATTCACGTCGTACAGCAAGCGAGTGGCATTGGTTCGTCCTCCAAATAAACTGTGGCGTGGATCTAAAGGTTCGATGTCGGCCGCGTCGTAACTTTGGGTAATGTTCTTAAATTCAGGATCGGTTTTCAAACGTCGATCGTACTCGTGCTCCCACATTTCTATCACTTGGTATCCTTGACTTTCTAACTTGAGACGTCGTTGGCAAGTCTGTTCGTATAACTGCTCCATGGTAGGATTTGAATAAGGGCCTTTCATCTCTCGATCAGGATAACAAGTTGGACATCCGTGAAACAAACAACCCTGAAATTCGTATACCGTGTGTGGGTTTTCTAAATCAAATCCATCCACGGAATAACCTCCAATCTTCTTTTCTCCTCCTCCGTTTCTAGCATGTTGTATCCATTTCTCTTCTTTTTCACACAAGTAATGAAACCAACGTAAAGCTTTGACCGAATATTGACGACTAACAAAGAGAGACGTGTTGGAGTCGATGATGGCCAGTTGGTTCTCGGGCATGAAATTTTGCCTGTAGACTAAGGAACAGGCTTTAGGTAAGGTGGCTGCATCTTTCAAAGGATCGACCTCTCCGTGATCGAGAAATAACTCTCGAAACTTTCCACAACAACGTCTTAAAATATCCACATCCGATCGACAATATTTGAGCATCTCTTCTTGAAAGTCAAATGGATCGGTCTGGTGAGCACGGTACCAAGTGTGAAAAGCTTCTCGCTGTTCGGGGCGCATTCCGTCGGGGTCGTAATCATGAAGGTCAGGCAAATGAGGTAGGACGGCATGTTGATTAGCTTCCGTGTTGAAGAAGTGAGGAAAGTAGCCTTTGGCCATTTCTGTCATGCCAAACGTTTTTGGCATGCGACTCAAAGGCATGGCCAAATAACTCATAGAATCTTTAAACTGAACTTGTCCTACTTTCATGTAGATGAGCTTTTTTCCGTTCATGGTGACTTCAGGTCGTTCGGTCCCATGGTTCAAATAATAATTGAGTAAAAACTGCCCATCGTATCCAGAAAAATTGTGAGCTATGACGGTGGCATACCGATGACAATCTCCATAACGTTGAATGTCTTCTTCGCTCCAACTGTCGTGGGTGGTAGGGTCTAAAACCCATTCAGCAAACTCAGACAAAGTGTTAACTCCACGAAAGATTTTTTCACGTCCTCCTGGAATTCGACTACAATGAGGGCAGTGAAAATGAATGGATTCTTGAATACACTGATCACAAGCCCGATGTGCCACACAAAAATTGGGAATGTGAATGCCTGTTTCTTGCATGGATTCAAAATCAAAGAAGATGAAATCTACTTGTTTCTTGTTCTTATTCTTCTTCTTTATTTCTTTCTTCTCTGTCTTGTCAAACTTTTGAATAAAACATCGATGATCAAAATCGACGATCTGATGACAAATACAACATTTTTTCTTGCCAGCACAAACGTGTCTCGTGAGGTTGTTGGTGCGAATTAGTTGTCCACACGTAGAACACGATTTCAATAAGTCACAAGCACATTTTTGTTGGTGACCTTGTGTCTTACGATGCTGTTGGTAACAAGAGGGACTGACAAATTCGCGTCGACAGGTTTCACAATGGACGTGGTGTTGTTCAGGAAGGCATGGTTGGTCGGCTAAACAGCCCCGACATCTTGCTCCGCAATGAAGGTGTTTCTCTCGACTATTAAACCCTTGGTTGCATCTCTCACAGTAGTAAGAGTATCCCAAAAATCCGGTAATACTAGTGATGGTATCAAAATGTTCTTGATGGTAATAGAGGTGAATGTATTTTCCATCAGGAAAATCGGGGCCTCGAAACAGTAGAGCTCCGCGCACTTCTTGAGGGTGTACTTTCAAAGTATAATGAGGAGCCAAAACATCTTGAAGTTTCTGCATTTGAGAAATACCACACACCGTCTCTTTAGGGATCCCCGCTTGTTGTAACAAGAGTTCTGCTTCGTTTCGTTGTTGGACTCTATCCGACTTTCGAATTCTCTCCCAGTCTTTTTTCCATTTTTTGCTCTCGTTCTTGTTAGCATAGGTGCGGCCCACTACAATAGCTCGGGCCAAGCACATTTGGTCTTGAGTATTGTCGATTTGGACGACACTGAATTTGGTAGTACGAAGATCGTCCACCAATAACGGTTTTCTGCTTCGTCCACTTCCTCGAGATGGAGCAACGTGTGTCATGTAGAGTGTGGCCTTTCCATCGGTGATGGTAAACTTGTCATTGGATTGTTGTACATGTTCTATTTTAGACATGACTTTGTCTGGCGTTAATTCTGCCGGGGTGCTGAACTCAATCCAAACGGGACTCTTCAAGTTGTCATGATGGATGGCCAGTCTCAAGCGATCATCTTCTTTGGCTCCACATTGCCGTTTCAAGTTCTGTAACACAGAACTCCACAAATCGCTAATGAACCCCGCCGCTTTCTCGGGAGGCACTTCGGACTTAAAGTCTTTGAAGTGAACCGTGTGAGTGTAGGCCGTGGTTCTAAATTTTCGAGAGGTAATTTTTTGAGTCTCTCGAATCCGATAGTAATTTTCAGGAGGAGCCAAAGTACTAGATAGTGGTGTTTCTTGGTCAGGGGTTCTGGTGTTGGATTTTGTTTTGGGTGGTTTTGAAGATGGTAAGGTTTCAGGTTCACTCATCTCGTCTTCGAAGTCACTGGCATGGACTTGAGCTAGTAGTTCATCTAATGGTGTTTCAGGTGGCACGGAATACCTCCGTCGTCGTGGCTTCTTTGTTTGTTCTTGTTCTTATTGTTCTTCTTCTTCTGGTTTCTCATGGTTTAGGCGTGATCTTTTCATCTTGAACTTTACTTTGAAACTGATTCAGTTTTCACCCAGGTACCTTTATATAGAGAGAGGAGAGTATATAAAGAGAGAGCTTCGTACCTTTAGAATCAGTCTTTGGTGATTGAACTTTCAAAACTGCTGAAAAGATGGAAGAGTCAAGAAGACAGATTGCTTTTTTGGTGAGAGATTTGCAGACAGTCCTTCGAAAGTATACTACCAGTAAGAGTAAGGACTACTCCTCCTCCTCTACCTCTCGAGATAAAAGTCAAGATACTTGTTATATCTGCCAACAGAAAGGACAGTGGGCTCCAGAATGTCCACAACGTCAACACCAAAACAGAGATAAAGGGAAAGATACCTGTTATCATTGTAAAGGAAAAGGACATTGGTCTTCGGAGTGCCCTCAGAAAGAAGAAGAAGAAGAAGAAAATCTATCAGAGGAGAGGGAGGAAGCCGAAGGATCTTCAAACCTAGAAGAAGAAGAAGAACATATCATCAAGAAAAGTAAGAAGAGAGCAAGAAGAATGGAAGACAGTGAGAATGAAGAAGAAAATGAACCAATGGAACCTATGATTCCTGTGAAGATCTTGGTTCCTATGAAGAAGAAATTCAAGAAGAACAAAAGAGACAGACAGTGAAAAAAAGGAACTTTGTTGTGTGTTTTTTTTTTGTGTTATATGTTATTGGTGAATTATTTTGTAAAAAAAATGACAGAATACACAAGAATGGAGAAAAAAAGTAAGTGATTTTGTGTTATTTTGTTTTAGAGTATAGATGCACGCACGCACGCACGCACTCACACTTATATACAACACCATGGGATTTTTTAAGTTTTACTTGATTTGGCAATTTGATTTCTTTTCTAGAAATCTGGGGGGGGGGGCCTTAAAAGGACCGTTGGGTTGTTTGTTTTTGTTGTTTGGTTGAAAAAACAAACTTATGAAGTTTTTTTACATAATCAACTTCAATTGTCGTAGTCCTTTACCATGACCCAATCCATATCCTGTTAATGCTGCTGCTACTGATGGTGTTTTGCTTATGGTGGTAGTCACTGGTGGCGTTGGTATCGGTGGTGGCATCTCACTAGAACTGGTAGGCTTGGAAGAATGTTGTTTAGCCCGTGATGGTCTTTTTCGTTTAGGTGATTGATGAGTTAAAGCATACTTATAGACATTGGTCATCCATTTTAGCTCATATAATATCTCTTCTAAAAGACTCACCGTTTTTTCTTCAAGACTGATGCCTTCCTTTACTGTTTCCTTCTTCTCCTCCTCTTGTAACTGCTGTCTGATTTCTTCCTCACTTTTTCTTCTTCTCTCTTCTTCTTCTTTCTGCTGCTGAAGAAGAAGAAACATTTCTTCCTCTTCTCGTCGTTTTTTTAAAATTTTTTCCATCTCTTCCTCTTGCTTCTTTTTAAATTCATCCATCATTGGTGTAGCAGTAGTAGTAGTAGTAGTCTCAGACGACTGAAACTCTTGATTTAGAAAATCTAAATCAAAGTCTTCCGGCCGGAAGTTCAACAAAGCAGCAGCAGCAGCAGCATTAATCATTGAAGGCTCACTCCAATACATACTTGTCTTTCCAGTCTCCATGAAGGCTGTCAAAAAAGTAATAAACCCTACGAACGCTACCATACTTTATACCCGAGATGACGTCATACCCCCGCTCTCTTCCCATTGGAAGAAAAACCGACCCACTTGTAACGCGCATTTGGATTGGTAGTTGATTTCGATCCATTTCAATCCGATCGTAAGGTATATATACTACCGCTTGTCTCATAAAGCTTCACCGGCTTTTTTTTCTCCAAGACTACTCCTAAAGAAAAAATGTGGACCAGTGTGGAATCCTCAAACATCGTATCAGGAATGCTGTTTAATCCAGCATTTCCAATGTATGTGAAGGCCTCATGGGCTATCACAAAAATTACAGACACCGCTACATGGCATCGACAGATTTATGTGGAGAGACAAGGCTGTCTAAAGAGGGTTTTGTTGTACGGACCGGAAGTCAGAAAAAGTTTAAGGAAAAGAAAACCCTCTAGGAGATGCCCATGTTAAACAACAACAACAAAAAAAAAACAACGGCCCTTTTAAGGGCCACCCATTTTTCAAGAAAAGATTAATATTTCCAATGATTGCCATATATATATATATATATATATATATATATATATATATATATATATATATATATATATATATATTTGTGTTTTATATGTTTGTATGTTATTTTGTTTGTGATAGTCTACCCAACAAAAAAAACCCTTTACCCCTTGTATGTTTTGTGTTTTGTGTAAGTTTGTGCTTGATATAAAAAAGGATAGTGTGGTGTGTGTTTTTTTTTGTTTGTTTGTATGGTTTTTTGGGGGAAAAAAAGGGGATGTTTTCCATCACGTCCGCGCTTCTAGCATATAAAGCGGTGCCTTCCACAGTGACGCCATCAGCAGGAGGACAACCTCCAGGCAGCGCAGGTGGAGCAGAGCAGACGTGTGGCAGACGTGCTAACCGGTAGAGGGAGACGCAGTGGACGAGGAGGGAAGGAGGCAGTCTTGGCAGCCTTGCAGCAGCTATGGAGTACTCAACTACAACTGCAAGACCATCCCTCTTGCAGT
Source organism: Margaritifera margaritifera (assembly GCA_029931535.1). NCBI lineage: Eukaryota > Metazoa > Mollusca > Bivalvia > Unionida > Margaritiferidae > Margaritifera > Margaritifera margaritifera. The sequence continues at coordinate 6,355,473 of JAQPZY010001636.1, read as the reverse complement.
ATGGGAGTATGGTGCCCAGCTGCTGTGCTGACCAATTGAGGGTATGTCGACCTATCCCCCCGCCAACAGCCGACCACATGGAGCAGCAATATAGCTAGCTACCAAGGGGGCGCTGCGTTAAAGAGAGAGCCAGCATGGCAGATAGACAGAGCTTCTCTACCGGGGACCACCTGCAGAAGAATAATAGTCCTTCTAAGGGCTAAACAGTCCTTCTAAGGGCTAATTCATTGCCTGAATCAATGGGGTTTTCAATTTGGCTTTTTTTCGAAAACCCCTTTTGATTATACTATTTAAAACACAAATTTGATCAATTTCGAACCACCGTCTAAAATATTACAACTTACAATTGTAGTGTGCTTGAAACGAAAAAGATATGAGTAATTCTTACTCAAAGATTGGTATTGTATTTTTTGTGCAAATAATATGTACACTTTGTACACAAAATTTTTCCAACTGAAAACATACGCGTTAAATGGAAAATTCTTGTAACTTGTAGTATTGTCATAATTGAATAAGAGGCTTACACTTTATTGGTATTAGGGACAGCCCGACTTAGTATAACTGGGCAGAATTTGATCATGTATGTACGTTCTTGGCGTTTCGGCTTCCCGCCACGCTTCGCGCCTTCGCTTGCTTAGTCCGTGCCGCCTTTTCACTCCTGACTGCATACTTGACACAATTCAATCTACAACGTGCGCTACAACGCGCACACATATACCTGTAAACATTGTGGTTCTAGTCCCATGTACAGGTATAAAGGTGCACACTCTCATATAGCGCACATTCATTTAACCCCCTTAATTGTGGGGAACCATGTTGCGCTGGGAAGGTGCACTTAGAAATAATTTACACATCCCTCTGGGATGTGTAGACGGTATTCATCCTCCAATAGCGCGCAATCATTTTAACCCCCTTAATTGAGGGGAATCGTGCTGCGCTGGAGGGGAGTACTGAAAATAGAGTCAGGTGGTTGCAATCTGTCAACACACCTGACCACCTAACCCCCCTAGGCGTGCTTCGCACGCTGTGGGGTTATATAGTCGTACATGCCCGAAGGGCGAACACGACTTTAATCCAAGTAACAACAACAGTGACGCCATTCACACTTTCACTCTTCAAGAATGATAGATATCATTGACAATCTACAGGAAGCCTGGGACTGGATGGTGGAGGTTAAATATTATAGGCAAAAAATGATGTGGTGGTATCCTGTCAGTCTGCAGTGGGAAATAGAACACTTCACCTACATTAACTTGATTATGAATTTAATTCAAGAAGTGAAGAAGGAGGAGGAAGTTAAGAAGAGCAAGAACTCCTCTTCACCTTGTCGAGTAGGACTTCTTAAAGAAGTCTTGGATTGCATCCATAAATTAGATGATAATTTAAAGTGCATAATCCTCACTCGACAAGAAGCGGCCCTGCTCCGAGTGAAAACAATTATTAAAAAAATTATGGAACAGGAAGTCGCCAAAATCAAGTTAATGTGGGTTAAGGAAAAAAGAGAAAAACAATTCAATCGTCTGAACTTAAACTGGATGAAAATTCAGGACAAGTTCAGACAATTGAATCATCCCGACTGGATACCCGAGAAGAAGAAGGAGGATGAGAAGAAGAAGAAGAAAAACAAGTTCCACCTCCCAGGCTTCCTAACTCAATGTTGGGGGAAATAAAATATTCCTCCTCCAACGGTCCTTTTTAGGACCACCCCTTTTTCAAGAAAGATTAATTATATTCCCACACCCCGTAATGTAGTGACGAAGACAACGTCCACTACTATCAAAAACACCCCACCCCAGTTTTTTGATGGTAGTGGACGTTGTCTTCCCGTTACTGCCCCAGAGTGCCCCCACTGCCCAGTTAAACTACACTTGGGGGCCTGTCTGGGGCAATATGTTAAACTCCCATTACTGCCCCAGAGTGCCCCCCAGTCACGTGGTGCCCCAGTTACCCCCCTATACTACTTATATATATATATATATATATATATATATATATATATATATATATATATATATATATATATATATATATATATATATATATACCACATACCTTAAAAATAACATGACTTTTAAAGTGTTGGTATTCAGCAATTTGATATGCCAATACTCAATTTGATATGCCAATACTGTTGGTATGTCAAATTGTCATCCGCCCATGGCGCATGAATACGCATATATAAACATGGTTTCAACAATGGTTATTGCTTCTATACTCTCTAGATCAGTGATGAATTTCCACTTTTTAATCATTATCGACATAAGAAAATAACGAGAAAAATATTACTAATCACCATTTTCTAAATGAATTAAACATGGTACACAATTTTATTGAAATCCCCTCTGCTTTCCCTTTCTCTCTCTCTCTCTCTCTCTCTCTCTCTCTCTCTCTCTCTCTCTCTCTCTCTCTCTCTCTCTCTCTCGTGTATAAGGGACACACATACGTGGAAATATATGGATGGAGAGAGAAAAAGAATTTGAGCTGGATGAAACCCTTGAACTCGAACTTACACCAAGTAATCAACAAGAACCTGGGTCGTCGTAATGGTATGCTTACACGTTTCATGGGATTTATCAAAAGAGTTCAAAATACCAATGATACAAAGTTGCAATAGCCTGTACAGACTGCACGGTAAATTTCTTGGTTAGGAGGCACACACATACTGTAATCTATTTAATGTTTTTTTTGTGTGTTTTTTTTAACCTATATTAGGGTCTTAAATACATTATTTTTAAAAATTAAAATGTCCGAAGGCTGCTCTCTCACTCTCTCTCTCTCTCTCTCTTGGTTGGTCAGGCAGCAGACTAATCGACCAACAGATAAAGATAGGGATGGACAATTTTAAAAAATCTTATGCTAAGTCTCCCCAAACTCCCCTCTCTCTCTCTCTCTCTCTCTCTCTCTGTCTCTCTCTGGACCATCTTCGCAAACTACGGGCGAAAATCCGTGAAAAAACGAGCGTAGCGGATTTTCGCCTGTCATGCGACGATGTCTCTGGACCTATGAATGATGGTAAATTTTACAGATAAACCGACCAACGGAAAAGGGAAAGAGATAGATGGAGTATAAAAACAATCTTATGGTCGGTAGCAATGTTAATTAAAACATAATAATCACTTAGATCAACTGTAAATAAATTTAAATAATTGAATTACCTCTTGTTGGCTCGTCATTTAGCTTAGCGTATATTCAACACTTGTTTTAATATACTCGACTGTGATTGAATGGCTGCGCGTTCAGTGTTCAAGAAGCTAACCATGCTGTGTTTGTGGTGCTCTACTTTTTTCACTTAAACCATCTTTCATGTTTAAATCATAAGTATGTCTTATATTTTCTTAATCAATATGAATGAAAATATAAACTAAAAAAAAAAAAGAAAAGAAGCAACTTGTCAATTTGCAAAGAGAAATATGAATAGATGCAATAGGTACAGAACTGCATTGTGTAGCGGACACACTGGGCAGGGATGTGAAGAGTTCACTTACTCCATCAATACACAGTTTCCTGTAGTCAATCTTAACTCAGTTGGAAATGCAACTATGTGTATTTGTATGTGATATAAATAAAATATATGTGTAGTATGTACTCTGTATCTTTGATATACCATTCGTTGTATACATTTTTCATAGAAAGGAAACTCGGCAAGCCTCGTTTCCTTTTAATGAAAACTTTATACATCTCGTGGTATATCAATGATACAGAGTACATACTATATATATATATATATATATATATATATATATATATATATATATATATATATATATATATATATATTGAACTGTTGGGCAGGCACCCAGCGCCTACAGTATGTCGGATGCTTGGGTCCCATGTATAACTGCTTCATTTCCATTGGAAACCGGACCGGCGTTATAGTGTTGATTAGTGAATTAGATCATTGAAAGAATACAATGGTCCTACAAACCCACGCCCCTATTATGCGAGCTCTCGTTCACCATTACTACAGTTACAGTGTGCAGTTAACAAATATTCATTCTCTGAAACTGTTACAGACCCCCTTCTCCTTCTTATGTAATTGTAAAGTACGAAATTGCATTATAAAGCCTTACAAAAGATCTTACTTTTAATATGAAATGGAGCTAAAGTCCACGGAGACACGGGCATAAAATCAGACGAAAAACGAAGAATTTATCACGATATCGGCTGGCAAAACCTCCCAATGTTAGGAAAGGGGGTGGAGACGATGTATGCAATTGGAAAGCAAGCAATATTAAGACACTTACCTTGCAAAAAAAAACTGCAGGTGAAAACAGCTAGAATCAGCCTATTCATGTTTACGATACTTCCAATTCTTACACAGTACAGTCTTTGTAATACATTCCTTGTACTTTCGTTCTTTGAACTCAGATGACTGGAGCCTACTTGACCTAATTTCATTTACTGACATATTCCTTGTTAAATGACAACACTATCGTCCGCTATTTCTTTGTAAAAAAAGGTTTATTCAACCGTAGCAACTGATTTTTGCCTTCAATCAATTATGGCCAACAAACAATAGAACCTATTGAGATACGATAGTGGAAAAAGAGAATAATACTGTATACGCAAATTTCAGGTGACCTTAGTTGTCATAACTCAGAACAATGGCCTTAAAGTCTTTTATGTAATTCATAAAGTCCATGGTAATTTTCGTATAGATCACTGAATACCTTACTTGAAACACTGCTAACTTACCTATTGATAAATATTACCTGCACAGGTATGAATTTTTTGCTCCACGTCAGTCTTCCCGTACTTTGGGTGCAATTCTGAAGTAATGCAAACCGAAATAAAGTATAGTGAATCGACATTCTCTGTATACAAAAAGAAGAGTGAAACACGATAATTTCATTTAACAATTTAAGAGTGAGACATGATCAGTTTATTTAACAGTATGTATGTATGTATGTATGTATGTATGTATGTATATATATATATATATATATATATATATATATATATATATATATATATATATATATATATATATACCATTATACATATAACATACCAGCCATGGGTATGTATTTCATTTATATTAGTAGTACACTATTAGTAGTATAGAGGGCTGATATGGCTTTAAAAAATGCCACTATGGCCTCAGTGGAAATTAACAATAGGTCGCCATCTTGGTTAATGGTCGATATGGCCTCAAAAATGTCAGCATGGCCTCAATGGGAATTTAACATTACGGACTTCATGTTGAAATGGGTCTCTATAGCCTCAGTGGGAATTCCATTATAAAATGTCCATAAGTCTGAAATTATGACTATAATTTATGGTTTCCAAAAAATTACAGTCTCTATAGCCTCAAGGGAAAATGTAATGTTAAAATTAACATGACATTTCCCCATTTCGCTATAAATACTTTTGTGTTAGATACAAAAATGATCCTATGGCGACAAGAGGAAAGCTAATGTTAAAACTTTCCGTAGGTTTAAGATATACTTTTACTGGTCAAGACCCATACCTACTGACCGACACACAATTTTGACTGACCAACACACATACCTACTAACCAACACGCATTCTGGAATAATCAACACCCAGCTATCTACTGATCAACACCTACACTTACTAACCAACACAGGGTAGGATGTAAAAGAAAGAGGATGAAATAGAAATGAAACCCCTTATAAATAAAACTAAAATTTCCCCTACTTCACCTATCCTCCTATAACTTCCCTATGACCCTCTTATAAACAAAACCAACACCCCTACCACTCTTATAATCCTAATAACCCTAAAAGTGAAGTGTAAGGAGAGAAAAAAGGGTAGAAACATACACACACTATGCACACAAACATACTTCTATACTATCACACGCAATGGTAGGAAGTGTAAGGAGAGAAAAGGGTATGAACATAAATACACTATACACACAAACATACTTATATATTATCATCACACACAAGGCTAGAAAGTGTAAGAGAGAAAAAGGAAGGAATATACACACAAAAACACTTATGTACTATCACACACAAGGGTAGTAAGTGTAAGGAGAGAAAAAGGGTAGGAATATGCACACACTATACCAACAAACATACTTACATACTATCACACACAAGGATAGGAGTGCTTGCACACTATACAGACAAACAAACTATCATACTACCACACACAATATATAGGAGTGGAGCGGGAGCTTAAGTTTTAGTTTTGAAAGACATACACTAGCATAAGCCACACAATATATTTTGGCTATCATTGGGTAGTATATCTCTGTTTCTGAGAAAACTTGATGCCCCTGAAAAGGGCTGTGGTGGTGGTGGTGGTGGGGGGGGGGGTAACTAAAGGTGGATAGAAACAAGAAGAGAAGAGAAAGCAACATGAGGAGAGAACAAGTTTTAACTGTGAGAAGGAGGAAGGGAGTGAAAACAAAACTGTCAGTTTGTTACAGGACATTTAGACGGAGATAAAATCACCTGAGAGAAATGTATGAAGAACAAGAAATGATTCTATGCTGTACTTGAAGACGAACATTGTGACATGACATGAAACTATTCCAACAACTGAAAAGTGCTTGCGAATTATTGATAGTGTGTCCCACTTATGGACAGTATGTTCGTATCAATAACAAAAAATCACACGTTTGTGCAGGAAAGAAACCATATCGTATTTGTGGTCAGGTCGTCGAGTTGGATCATCAGTATTATATTCAGAGATATGACGAACCCGAGGAATTATTGAATGACCAGAACAAGAAAAATTAAAACAAAAAAAAAAAAAAAAAAAAAAAAAAAGACAAAAAAAAAAAAAAAAAAAAAAAAAACGTTGATTCTTTTTTTTTCTTCTTTTTTTTTTGTGTCTTACTTTTGAATGTCATGCAGACATTGGAATTCACATTACTAACATCGCGCTTGTCACGGTTGTATTCAGGAACCTTTATTTCATCACTGTCGGAATTGTAGCGTGATTCCAGGGAGCACGTGAAAAGATATTTCGCGGCTCTCATACTCTTGCTGATCTCGCTGAGTGGGCTTTACTCCCTACCCACCGACGATACCTAGAGCAAAGAGGAGGCGAATCTTTACCAAGCTTACTCTTCAGAACCTTTTGATTTTCAAGAAGACATGTTGAAATATTGTCGAACTGATGTGGAAATTTTACGACGTTGCTGTGGAAAATTTGAACAGTTATTTCTGGAAAACGGAGGTATCGATCACTTGAAGGATGTTCTACCATTGTCAAAGCGTGTGGATTAGTGTACCGGAAGAAGATTATGCCTGAGAACAGACTAGCCATCATAACACCTCAAACGTATTAATCTGTCAGCCGTCGATATTCAGCCAAAGTTTTGCATTGGTTACATTACTTGTTTAAAACTCAAGACAAGTGTATACAACATGCTAAAAACGGTGGAGAAAAGAATATTGAATCTTATTCCCTGGATGGTTGGGATTTAGAAAACCCACAGATCGTGTACGAATTTCACGGATGTTTATTTCATGAATATCCTCACCGAGACCTGAAAAATCATATGATAGGGTTCACTATGGGAAGAGTTGTACGACAAAACTTACCAACGACGCCAGAGTTTGGAAAGTCAAGGATACCAAGTGGTAGAAATGTGGGAACACGACTACGATCGACGTTTCAAAACAGATCCAGAATTTTGACGCATCAATGTGACACTTCGATGTGGTGGAGATCGAACTTTTGAATCTACGCTACAGTTTGTTTGGAGGCTGGACCAATGCTACACGCTTGTTGTACGAAGCCGACGAATCTCAAGAAAACAAATCAAATATATCGATGTGTGTTCGTTGTATCCTTTGGTGTGTAAATATACTCGATTCCCTACCAATCAACCTGAAATTCTGACAAAACACATCGACGTAGAACACATTCGCCTTACGATGGTTTGATCAAATGTACCATCCCGTTTTGCCTCATTATTGTTACGGAAAACTGATGTATAATTGTTATTATGAATATTATGGGTGATTTTGTGGAGGGGGTATTGAAGGGAAAATAAAATGTAGAGGGGGTATTGAAGGGAAAATAAAATGTGGAAGGGGTATTGAAGGGAAAATAACATCTGGAGGGAGTATCGAAGGGAAAATAAAATGTGGAGGGGGTATCGACGGGAAAATGAAACGATTTCACTTAGCAAGCGTATACAGTTTGCATTTAATTTTTCTTAACATATGTTCTGGAGACAAATTCTTCTGCTATCAAAAAACAGGACGACATACACACTGCAGCAACGGAAGGGGAAGTCCCAAAAACTCAGATGCTTCAGATTACCGCGAAAATTTAGGCATGACGCGAAATTAGGACTGGGGAATATAATGTGCTCCACAACCAATTCTTGTCAACGTCTGTTTTTGTTTTTTGTTTTTTTGTTTTGTTTTGTTTTGTTTTCAGCTACGCAAAATTCAGTGTGAAAACCATACATAACGGGTACTTTAAGAAAAGAATTAACAAAAAAATTATACTAAACAGTCCTCTAAAGCAGAGATGTGGAAATAAATAATTTTATCGTAATAGGTAGTTCCTGCGTCACGAACAGACAAATGCAAGTTCGTTTACACGTTTACCGACTTTGTAAACGTTGTCAGTAAACTAAACTAAGCTTTTACACGTGTAAACGTTGTCAGTAAACTAAACTAAAATGTTTACACGTGTAAACGTTGTCAGTAAACTAAACTAAGCTGTTTACACGTGTAAACGTTGTCAGTAAACTAAGCTAAGCTGTTTACACGTGTAAACGTTGCAGCCTTACTCACAACTCACATTGCCTCTGGATTAATTCTCCATACCAGTCTGTATATTGTCGGCTGCTCGAAATATGCTCATATTAACGAGACGATTCGCATTTACGAGTAAACACCTTGTTGACAGTATAAGATTCCTACTTTGTATTGGACGCTTAAAATAAAGCAAATAGGTCACGTGATATTAAACATAACTATACTGGCTCACTACGGTTTGATATCAATGCTTCCTATACCAATGACAATCAACACCAAAACAAGTCTGTTCTGGCATCTAACCTCATTCATCTTTACTCATTCAATACTGGGCTGGCTACCCTAAAACTGCTATGCGTGACTTTTGTACACAAATACACACCTGACGTCATAATCACGTGAATGTAGCCGTAACATAAATACAAATATTGAAGACTCTGAGGCTGCCATTTTACGATGATGGACTGGGTGAATTCAGTGGTCTTAACCCTAATATTCCTTTTAGAAGGTAAGTGTTTAGCTTTGTTACACAGTTTTTATACATCTACGTATCGATCATTCAGAGCAACAGCGATTACACTAGACTTGTCTAAACAGGGAAATTGCGATGAAGAATTGGAAATAAATATAACTTGTAGGCAACATAATGGATATGTTTCCAACTGGAGGAATTTTCAGAGATACATGTCGACTAAAGTCTGAGTTTTGAATGGAAGGCGTCTGAGAGTTGGTTATTATCAGTAACACGTTAGTTATTTGGTTGTTGGGTAGGTAGACAGGTAGGGAGATGACTAGGTAGGTAGGTAGGTTGGTATGACAGCGATAGAGAGATAGGTTAGGTAGATATGTACATATATATAGATCGAGGGACGGGAAGGGGGTGGAAGGGGGTCACTTGAGTCGAAAAATAGTAGGTAGGTTCCGTTGGAGATTTGGGACCCCCACCCTGTTTCAGACGGTTTTTGACACCACGTTATAAACAGACCCTTTGAAACTGAATACCCGTACTATCAGTAAGATGTGAACTGGGCTGACCAGAACACCTGGGAATTTTAATCATATTTATTTTATGTTTGTTACCACAGGTCTCTTATTTTACTGCATCTATCAAGAATTTCGGATGAAAAAATTCAAATCCGTTCCAAAGAGACATTGAACCTGTATCTCCGACTGTCAAAACATTCGTACCACAATTTACATCGTGAGTGCCGCCTCCACCCGAGATATATAGATAGGTAGGTAGGCACGAATAAAAATAGGGCGGTGGTGTATGTGGGGAACATGCACTTGTGTCGAAAAACCCTTTGAAATTAATTACCTGGAGTTCGAAATGCGTGAACTGGGTTGATTAGGATTGGTAATAGGATAAGTTACGAATTCCATTTATTGTTATAAATATGATTTATGTCATTTACCCACAACGCCTTGCGTGTACCGCCATATTGCTTTCAAACCAACAAACAACATACTGCTTTCAAACCAACAAAACAATATTGGAGTGCACACAAAACCATGTTTCATTCTCAGTGAACTATGTTGTTCTACACATATCAATGTGTACAAAGAACACACAATGATGAAATAAAAACTATATTTAGTACATTAAACAAATAAAGATTTGATTATAGTCTTTACATCCTATAATTAGAGGAGATTAGTGATTTATCTACTAAGAATATTATAGTTATGTTGCTGGGTCTAATAAAACCCCCATTCAAAAGAAACCGCATTGTCGCAGTTTGGATCTTGTATTTCCCTTCCTGGTTTCAGTAAAATTAGAATGTCAATTAGCGAAATGTTATAGTCATTTATTATCCCCTTGTTGATTCTCATTGGTGTGTAAATTCATATATTTGGTGATTGTCCTATTTGTCTCTCTTTTCTTCCATTCATTTATTGTTCGTTCGTTCGTTTGTTCATTGATTTTAATCTCACGTCTAATCTTTTATTTACCCGCTTATATGTATCTACCTCTGTCTGTTCATCCGTTTCATTCTGCATTCCTTATAATTATAAGACTGGTGAAATCGAAAACTAAATGAATTAGATTAATAATAATAATAATAATAATAATAATAATAACTTTATCTACCTCTGTCTGTTCATCCGTTTCATTCTGCATTCCTTATAATTATAAGACTGGTGAAATCGAAAACTAAATGAATTAGATTAATAATAATAATAATAATAATAATAATAATAATAATAATAATAGTTATTATTATTATTATTATTATTATTATTATTAGTATTATTTAGAAGAAAAAAATCGTCAAAAAATTTTTTTTTCAAGGCACATTGTTATAATAAAATTGATACAGCCGTGGTGGAGGAATGGCTGAAGATTTTTTTTTTTAAATTGGAGCGATAAAATATGCGCTATTTAAATCTTTTCATGAAGTATTTTTTTCAGACAGTAAAAAGATTGTATGTTATAAAATTGGAACGAAAAGGTAAATCAGTCAACAAAATATATGTATTATAAAGAATACAAGTCATTTTCTGAATGTTGAGAAATGTGTATTCATATGATTACCTTTTTACATTCCTCTGGACTTTTCGATATTTAGATTTTCTAGCTGTAAAATAAATAGAGAGGCAGGTAGATATGAAGATGACATTGCTTCAGAGATTTTTTTGTAACTTTTGTTCCAGAAATAATTTACTATTAGTTGATGACGAATATCATGCATTTTTTGTTTGTCAAATTTACCAGGATATTAGGGGCAAAATATTAAAACAAATGTTGGTGTGCCCGTCCATCTTTAGAAAAATTGTTTTGCTTGTTGTCATCTCAAAGTCCACAGTTGATATACCATTTATTAGCTAAACAAGAAACTTTACTTTATGTCTGACAGTCATACTATAATAAGCACATTGCGCTCCAATATATTAACCATTTTTTGCATATATTGTAGGATGGCAGAATAAATTAATGAAAGAAAGAGTACAAATTTACTTCGATTTTCACTTGTAAAGTGATGGCATTGTAACCATACATTCAGTTTTATAACAGAGTGACCTTCTATCAGACTGAATGATAATTTATCTCCTGGAACAATGTCTTCTTTCACAGTTTGTCCGAAGAGGTTAAGACATTGTCCACGCGGCTACTTTTAGGTATTAGGTAATTATGTGTTGTGTCACATCCTCTTAATTTGTAACCAGTCCTATTAGCAGTGGCGGATCGAGAGGGTGGAGATGGGGGTTGGGGTAAATTGCCCCCGGGCGCCAGGGAGAGAGGGACGCCGTCGGGAGCTTTTTTGCAGCTAAAATTTTCATTCGCCACACCTTAGTGCAATGGGGGCAATTCTATACAAAATTTATATTTATGAGGGGGGGGGGGGGGAGGTTGGTTGGCAACTGACAGAAACTGTTCACTGTGGCAAAGTAGGGGCTCCACTAGAGAACACTGAAGAATATTGCCCCCGGTCGCCTCGGTAGGGGCGCCACTAAAGAACATTGCCCCCGGGCGCCTCGAATCCTCGCACCAAATTAGTGGTAATTAGGGATATTATCATAGGTTTCTTATGTCATTTTATTGTATATCTTATCTATCTGCCCTCAATTTCCTAGTCAAAAGGCATTCCAGTGTCGGCCAGGATTATATTTTGCACTGTCATAATCTCTGAAAGAGTAATCCATATCCAGAAGTTTGGTTGAAAAAATACAAACCGTTCCAGACGGCTACCATCATTTAAATGGAAGTGAGTGTTCCTTTCCCCTCCCCCGGGAGATAGATCTACTGGCATTAAAAATGGGCTTGCAGTTTTCTGCGTTTTATTTATCCTGTCGGGTTGTAAGGTTTACATCTAATTCTTCCATAACATTTAGTATTACGCACATATCTTGTAAGAATCTTGTAACAATTCATGTAATTCATTAATCTCCATATTCCGAGCCCCATACTGGAACTACTACTATTCAACCACTAATTGATGGCGAGGTCAAACGTCGAAGGAAACAATCTATTTTATAAACGTGTGAATATCCAGATTTTACAAATTTCATTTTTAGATTTCTATTTCGTGGATCTATATTTGTAAACATGAGAAATAGTAATAAGGAAATGACTGAGATTGCCACTCGAGTAGTTTTATGGTTCGACTCGACGACAGAGAAACTCTGCACTCATCTGAATCCACACATTTTCGCTAACCAAGGGTCGTCGATCCACATCAATCCTTGGCATATTTAGCTAGCTGAAACGGTGTTTTGAACATACCCATAGCAAGCGAAATCAATTAACCAATGAGAGAGCTCCATACGTGGCCTGTTAGGTATTCAATAAAGCGATTTCTACGATGTTCACAGGCATTAACTCGGAATTAAAAGTTGCTTAAAATGTTTCAATTGGAGAAACTTACGTGCGACAGGTATCGTTTTGTACGGAGGCCGCTATGATTATTCCTAACAATCTCCCAATTTAAATGTAACAATGGATCTGATTGGATCAGTTTCTTTCAGCTGCATCCAGTTTGATAGCAGATCAGTATATACCGTTTTACCTCGCTAAATATGCCAAGGGGTTGATGTGGAATGAAGTGGATCGATGACCTTTGGCTAGCGAAGATGGAGTCCACATTGCATGCCAGTCATCCACTTCACCTTTGACCTCGCCATTATATCATGTCTTAAATTACAGGTGTGATGGGTGGCCAATACTGCGAGTCTAGCGACTTTGATTGGTCAAGCTTCAGTTACAAAACTACTTACTGCGAGTACGGTTGTTGCGATTTCGCATGTTGCTCTGTGGCTGTAGTTGTGGTGCCCTGTGTAATTGGAGGAATAATTATTATAGCAGTGATCATCGCTGTTATCTGCTGCTGTTGTCCACAATGTGGCCAGAAAAAAGGAACGGTTGTCTCCCCACAGGGTGAGAGCAACCAGCCCTATGCTCAACAAGCTTATAATCGACAAACACCGGTGTACTATCAGGGTAAGTAAAATCCGAATCATTGAATTTATAAAGGACTTGTGTTTACAGATGCAATGGAGTTCAATCTCTTTTTGCTGTTGTTATGTATGATGTTTATATAATATTATAAATATTTTAGGAAATTGTAAATGTTTCTTCACTTTAATATTTGCTTAAATCTTAATGTTATCAGGAAAAACATGTTTAACTAGTGTCCTTGAATTAGGTTGTTTTGATCAATATGTTTTCTCAATTTGAAGGTCAAGGTTGAATTTTGTTTACAGTTAGAATTCCATTAAGATGACTCATGTTCTAGAACATTCTGTCATGTGACCAATCTTTATATATACCATGTTTGGTGGACATTTTTTCAGTTTTGACATTACCATCAGTATTGTAAAGAGCTATTACAGTTGTGAAAATTCATTCCAAATTCTAAGAGAGGAATTATTTTAAATATTCATTGGATTATAACAGTGCTCATAAACTTTTGGATTTTGGATTTTTAATTGATCATTTATGTGAACTTATATTCAGATATTTTGGAATACTTCATTTTGACATCAGCACATCAAGATTTCTAGTACATCAGGACTTTGGAGACCATTAGCACATCATAACATTCAAGGACACAGCCGTGAATTTGGAACATTCTATATTTAGGACTTGTGATTAGAACAATCATTCTTATTGGATTATTAGGATTTCAAAACACATTACTGTAAGTGACTTTTTGATTTTTCATTTTAATTATCTAGTAATAAATTGCTTGTTGATTTTTTACTTGATTTGTTGGTTTCACTTTCTTTCTGTACATTTTTCTTAGACCATAGAGTCGTAACACTGTAAAAGAAAAATACCGCCGGATTTGCAGCTTCATTAGGCTCTCGAAAATATTCATATATGATAGCTATATATTTCTTCGTTTTACACCCATATTATAGTGAAAATGGAAATGGTGCGTACAGTCAGTGTCTGACGCAGTCATAATATCGAAGCAAAGGCAGACATTCGACACCAATGCACCGGGTTTTTGCACAGCGCATGGCCACTATCGTGTTAGAACTACATAGTGTTTGAACACCTGGTAAGTGGATGTAGTTCCTTGACTGCGCTTCGACGTTATGGCTACATCGGGCTTTGATTGTTCGCTCCATTTCGACTCATACTATAAACAACCACGGCCAAGAAGTCAGTGTCCATCAGACGCTCGTCAGCATCACTGTTTTATGTGTCAATCCAATAACGTAACCTCGTTGCGGTTTGTGTTTTACCGCTATTGTAAAGATTCCGCTCCACAATTTTGTATTTTGCACAGGGTTTGATTTTTCAAGAAAAAGATTTTCCCAGGTTTTCCTGACTGGTTATCTTATTTATTTTTAAAAAAACTTGTAATTCCTTTTATTTTGGTGTATGATAGTTGGATCTAATTTGGGTTATCGAGTATACAGCTTGGCCTTACTTCAGATGTGCATCTCTCAAAAGACGCTAGCTCCGCTTGATCATTTTCACTTCCTGGATTTCAGAGGTAAATTGGGGAAAAAAAACTATCCCATAACTATCATTAGTTTCTGGATATTTAGTAATTTATTTTTATTACACTTCTGAAGTTAGTATTGTCTTTTTTGTCAAAATTCATTCTCGCTATTGTATTAATTGGTAAAGTCAGTGTATTTTTAACTAGTTCAATTTTCATTTCTCGAGTACATGGGACCAGCCATTTCAAACAGCTGTCTACTTTAGGCAGCGCGTTGTTTCTCTTAAATCACATAAAAAGAAATTTCAGTCACAGGCCATGAAAGTAGCATGAGGTATGCCAACATTCTTCACCTTATACCAGTCCCGGTTTCACAAGTACTTAATAATTGTAGAGCGGAACCATAAGGACTAAACGAGTGTTATTATTGTATGATTTTATTTTGGTTGTATAGCTGAAACATTTAAGTTGGAAGCATGTAAACAGCCCCTTTAAAATAATTATCATGCATTTTTGTTCTACAGAACATCATTCATTAGTACCAAAGTAGCACATAAGAGCCCCCCCCCTCCCGTCTCAATGATGAAAAGTGAGCTTGTTATATAATATTTAATTGATAAAATCATACATGATGATATGAAAAAGAGAAAAGCAATTGCACACATGTTTAGATGTGTCTTAAGGGTCCGCTCTACAGTATAGCCATTTTGGAAATCCTCACTTTAGAATTTATTTCTGTGTTGTTATAAATTAATAAAATGATAAAAGAATGTTTTCAGATTATATTGTATATTGATGACGGTGCTTTTCCTATTCTTTACCAGCCCATTACATGAACAATCCCAGCGTTCAACCGGTACCTCCAATGTTACAACCCCCTATGCAGCAACACAATTCCCGGGCACAATACCCTGTATCTCCAGTTTATTATGTACCTGCGAGTAATCAACAACAGTTTCCACCAATGCCACAACCGGATTACGACGCAAGAGGATCTCAACTGCCGCTAATATACTCGACACCGTCAGATCCACCACCACCTTATCCGTATTAGAACAAGATAAATATGGCTCCATGTGCCGTTTTGAAAGAAAATACTGTCATTAATTCATTTAAATTCTAATTTTTCAACAAAAGTAATATTTAAGATCATCTCCAATAAGGTTAATGTCTTTGTATAATGGTACTTAAGTGAAGTCTATCTCTAAAGGACACTCAAGGGATAATGAAAGTTTGTCCTTTGTGGACTGATGTCCTTTATATACGGGTTGGATTTTTAAAGAAATAATAAGTAAAGTAGTTCATGAATGTTGTCCTTTAGGAGTTGTGTCTTTAATTTGCAGGTGTCCATTAAGACATGTTTTAATGTATTTAACTGCCAAAAGCATTGATGCAAACCCGGTCGTCAGCCTTTTTAGCACGGATTTAATCGTACATTTGAATGTAATGATGACATCGGACTGGGTACGTTTGGAACATTGCTCTGCTCATTCCAGTTTTTTTTGTACAGCTTAATGCCTCGTATCAATGCATTAGTCTGTATTGGTTTTATGCAAAGCAATTGCCAAAAGTGTGTGGGAGCGTTAAACATATCCACTGAAGTAGTCGTCATTTTGTCATCAAGAAATTGAGTGAGACTTGATATATACTTTATCTAGTTATTCAAATTTAAATATTATATTTGCAATCTGTATTTGTAATTGATGCCATCTAGTGCTGAAAATAGACCATAGTTCCATAATAGTGAACTATATCAAAGACTGTTCATCATTTACGGAATCGGATGAGTGAAGCTCGAAACGGCTTTCCAATTATTCTAGGCAACAGATTTGGCACCTCTAGTCTGATTCCATGATCTCTAAGCTTTCTTTAAGCTGTGAAGAAGTGAAAAGGTTCAGGAAACCGGGCTAGATTTTTGTCGTGTGCAAAATGACCCTCAGTAAGATTCAACATGCGAGTCCAATTCAACTTTTCCCTGACTGAAATTATCATTTCTCTCAAAGTTATTTTTTATCTACTTTTTGACACGGTTACTCAAATATTGCTCCGACAATCTCCACACAGAAGATTATAGGTCGTTCGTTCAGTCCTCTCACTAACACAATTTGTAGCGTCCCCGAGCGACAGTTTGTTGCTGTAGATGTGTTAATGGTCGAATGATTAGCCGACTTCTTCCTACAGGACTTGGGATATATTAACCAATGTTCAAAACACCCCGCCTTGCATAGTCAAATCTACACACTCTATACATTGCATCCGCCCCCCCCCCCCCCCCACCTTTCATGGCAACAGTTGCCATATCTGAAAGTGTGCTTACTGATTCAGGTCCCAAAGTAAACCTATGGAAACATCATGATATTAAAAATTCAATAACTTGAAATTTCTGAATGCTCATGATCAAAAATATTTGTATCAGTATAGACATATCCTTGATGCAAGCTTCTATGTAGAGAAAACCATATGAGCCGCGGCATTTTCTGGATCTGCATGTGTTTGAAACATGTGTTTTCTATTGCGCACCAAAGAGTCAGGTGGTAATTTCAGTAATGAGTTTTCCAAACTCAAGTCTGTAAAAGGACTGAAATTCCAGCAGTAAAAAATGGTCTCTATTATTTTCAGTATAAAGTAGGATAAACTCTCAAAAGATTCTTTTCACTAAAAATTTTACTTTCATTATCAACCAATCCTGACCAGCCAAACCCATATAATTATGCTCTATTTTATCTTCACCCATTTCTAGACTGGTTCCCATTCTTCCATATAGCTAGTACCGTGAGTCCTACAGCAACTTTTTCTCATAATTTTACAAGGGGGATAACTCATCAAGCTGCCTCCTGAATGGTGGATTTGATTTCATATACACGGGTCACTGTCGATGTTACCGACTAATTACACTCAATGCTATGTAGTGCATGTAACTGCTTTCCAAGGTATGGAGCCTCCAATCATACCATCTGAGATACTGTTGTTTTCATAATTTTTGGTTGTTTAAATTTATGGTTTGTCGGATCCAAATTTTGAACTCCTAATATACTTGATTAAATTACTTACTTTATTTTCATAGATCCAAATAATTTTATTGCAAATATAATTAATCCATCATTTTTATACCTGCTTGTTGGGAAAAATAGCAGATATAAATTTTCGTCTGTGTCCGTCCGTCAATAAGTCTGTCAACACGTATGTAAGTGTTCACGCTTCTTGTAAACGCATTTTTTTCCCCTCTTCTGTTGACTGATACAGCGGTCAAACGTAGCAGGTAACTTTCCAACAGGGTGTAGATTTGCAGCAACTTTCATTTGACCCCAGGAGCTTCAGAGCAGGTTAAAGGTATATAAAAAAACCCCGCATAAAATGCTCTTTCTTCTCTCTTGATTATGCATTTTATTTTAATTTTAGTAGATTTGTTGAATTTATTCAAAGTATACCATGTATGTAGTGGATTGTTCACTGATAGCCCAGGAATATCTGGGGTGCGAGGTTTGGGGTGGAGGTGGAGTGGGGTACAAGGGGTGAGAAACAAAATAGGACTTCACCCATCAGTCGCACATGGCCGAATGGCCACACACGACTTTAATTCAAATGCAAAAATCATCATCAGCATCACCAATAGATGTTATAATGGGTGTCAACTCAAAGGTTTTTGAGAGTACATGTATTTACGAATAGAATGGATTTGAATTTATTAAATATAGGGCTTTAGAGATCTTTGTAACTGCACAAATTTATTTTTGACTTTTCGTCATACAGATTTCAAACTCGGTAAAGTGAATTCCCATTGGGGTGTAGATTGGCCTAGGGTTTCTAAATTTCAGTGCAATCCTAGTCTCGTCTCCCCCACCCCCACCCAACTCCTCAGAGCGTCTGAGCAGGGTTATAAGGCCAGAAATTAATCGCAGTCCTTTCATTTCTTGATTAGGACTTTTCTTTTTCTTTTGGTACAGTTCTTATATATAAAGCCTTTTTTCCACTAGAGGTATTGGGATATTGGATCAGAAGATAGAACGTCACCAAAGCATGTGATCATCGTTGTCCAATCAAAGTTCTTTGATAGTACTTTAGCAAGGAATCAATTTTAAATCTTTGAAAACTTACAGGGATGTAGAGAATATAAAGAATTTCTTACGGTGCTATATGCATGTTATGAAGGGTGCCATTTTTTAAGAGTTTGTTTAAAAAAACTTGTATATATAGTCATAACTTTAAGGCACAGCGTATACGTAATGAATGTTGGGTTCAGGCCCCTGGATAACAGTAAATGGTTGGAGTTTGGAGAGGGGATTGGAGGTTGCTGATGGTGTGAGTTGATGTAGGGACTTGCCATGGCAAGTCATCAAAGTAGCACTAGTTTAGATGACTTTCGGTCTGAATAAAAGAATTTCCAAAAGCGGGTATTTTGCGATGGCGTGACATCGACTTTCCTCTAGTTTGAAAAATTATTTAATATATTCGGGTAAAATGTATTCTTTTTATTAAATGGTACATTTTGAATTATTCTTTTATTCATATTGCGTATTTGTGAAAATTCGTATACTTTTATTCTTTTATACGCAGATGACATTACCATCTTTTCAGGTTCGCCCAAAGGCCTTCTGTCCGGTTTAAATTAATTAAAAGATTATTGTGCTAAGTGGAAACTTGTGGTTAACACCTCAAAAACAAAAGTTATGATTTTTAGAAAAGGTGGTACTTTACCTAGAAATATGAAATTCACTTACTGTAATGAAAAACTGGAAATTGTAAGTAAGTTTGCATATCTCGGACCTGTTACGACGTCTGATGGTGCCTTTACTGCAGCACAGACAACATTGGCAGGGCAAGCTAAAAAAAAACGATATTTTTACTTGAAAAATACTTTATAAATTTACGTCCTTAAAAACAAGCCACGTCATGAATCTTTATGATAGACTGATAAAACCTATCTTAATTTATTGTTGCCAAGTTTTCATGCTCAATGCAATGAGAGAGTGTATTTACATTTTTGCAAAAAGATAATAGGAGTGAAGAAAACGACACAAAATGATTTTATTTATGGGGAGTTATGGCGCACGACAATGATAGTAAATAGATTGTATTACATTGTGAAATATTGGTTTAAGATATTAGATACAGAAGAGGACAAATATATAAAATATATGTACCAAATGATGTTGAACGATTTAGAAGCTCGACACAATAAAGTAAATTGGGCATATTTAGTTAAAGATTTATTGTCAAGATTAGGATTCTATGAAGTTTGGGTTAATCAAGGGGTCGGTAACACTGACATATATTTACAGTCATTTAAATTAAGGCTATCGGACAATTTTATCCATAATTGGAAGGATCGTCTTAAGAACAGTAAGTCGAGCATTATTTTATGCAAATATTGCAAATTTCGGATCAAAACTTTACCTTGACAGCATCTATTCTTTGAAATATAGAAATGCAGTTGCTAAATTTAGAGTATCCTCTTACAGACTCGAAGTTCAATCTGGTAGATGGGCGAGACCGTATAAACCAATTCATGATAGACTTTGTTCTGTTTGTAACCTCATTGAAGATGAATATCATTTTGTCCTTGAATGCTTATTGTATAAAGATCTAAGAGCCAAATAAATAGAGAAATATTTCAGAAAAAGACCAAGTATGTTTAAATTTATAGAACTTATGAATACCCAGAATACTAGAATTTTTGAATAATTTGGCCACTTACATTTATAAAGCTTTTAATCATAGAAATACCGTCCTATATTCGTAGATCTTGTAAATATTTTGACTGACCACCATTTCAATATGAATTTGAATTACATAACTTCTGATTTTATCTTTATATTATTACCGTTAATTATATAGATATCTCTTTTCCCTATATTTTCCTTTTTGTTCACCTTGATCACCGATTAAAATCTGAAGTTTGAGTTTGAAACGGGAAGTCAAAATTCTTTCCAGCTCTTCTGTGTTTTATACTTTTCTACTGTATTACTTAAAAGTAATAGTATCTCCTATTGGAAAGCTCTTATAAAGGCGATATACCTTTTGGAGTGATAATTCACGTAATTACATGTGCTGAGGGTTACTGTTTGCATATATTGTACATTGTGCATCCTTATTTGGCTAAATTGTGTCTCAGGACAGAAAGAAAAGAAAAAGATAAGTTAGTTTACCGGGAACAGCTAATTATCAAACTTGATTTTTCAGCATTGTTTCTGGCTTTATTTCTCAAAATACAACTTGTTTAGATGAAATTGTGTGGAAGAGAGTTTCCAAAATGACATATATACATCATTCCGCTGTGCATAGTTATCAGTTATCTCAACTTCTTCCAAATCCAAAGTGAAAATTACTTTGCATTGTAATGTCATGCAATATTCTGTAAACGTGATCAGCAAATTAGACTTGTGCTCCTTTTTCTAAAATTTCAAAATGTAATTTGTATATATATGTATATGATAGTAAGTAGTGATTAAATATTTAACCACGACCAATTTGTATACTTAAGGTTGTTGCTTTTTGCAAAATGTTGTCAGAAGTCCAAGTAATTATAAGATAAATTTGTCCTTGATTTGGAGAAATGTTTGCAGTACTGTGATACCTCAATTTTGTATCTGTTATTCATTTTTGTATTCTTTTATTTTTTAAAAATAAACTGTGCGAATCGTTCGTATTGTTCTATCAACTTCTTTTTGCTTTCATTAATATATGTAGACTGGGATGTGACTTAGTTATTTGCAACTCTTGCCATTTTCTTAATGGCAAATGGGGCTACCGAATTTTGACCCATTTTCATCCCTCCGAGTTTTGACCATTCCTAACCCTATAACCCCCAAGGACACCTTTCAGATCCTCTGGTTAGCGAGAATGACCTTGCCTGGAATCGAACAAAACTGTGACATATTATATGAAAAGAATGAACTGGGTGCCTTAAGCCCAAGTCGTTGGATTTGTTTCGGTTCGAATTAATCACCAAATTCGTGTAAATAACCATGAAAAGTAGAGAATTTTAATTAGATAGCAAAGTCTCTGCGTTAAACTCGATACTTTTTCTTTCTAATATTTCAATAAAAGTATTATCAATGACTCAGATATTTATTTTATTCACACAAGTATTGAAATTTTTAAACAAATTCCTTGTAAATTTCAGCATGCCATAATGGAGCATTTCGAGGTTAGTCGTTTTATCACAGTTACATTTTTATCATTTTTGCTCTACACTATATTTTTGCATTATTTGTTTGTTTTTTTTTTTCTTTCTCATCATCAATCTTTATTTCCTCTTTTCAGAGATAAGGATGCATACAAATGAAAAAGAAAACAATGAAACAATATTGAAATGAATTGAATTAGTTATATACAATTAACAGAGGTATACATGAGAGAAATCTGTGAATTTTCCTTATGAGGATTCTTATATGAGGACACTATACTTATCAAAAGTATGGCGCAATCTTGCGCAATCCTTCAATGCTTAATTATCGTACACATCATCATTATTTTACAGAAAATAATATTGTATATGTAATATATATATAGATATATATATATATATATATATATATATATATATATATATATATATATATATATATATATATAAGCATGCATGAAGACATGATTATCAAGATTTCAACGATCACATAATTCCAAATCTTGATAATCTGAAAATCGATCATATTACCATGAAAAGAATCCATGAATTACAGTTGCAGAGAATACTGAGGCAGACATTATAAAATTTCTCAGTATTTCAGGCTCGTCTAGGCCGATACCGTTGGGAAATTCTCTACCAAGGAGATGTTGAATAAATTCTTCATCTGATATATTATGAAGGTACACGCCAAGACGAATGTCAAAGTTATTTATAATATGTGTCCAAAATATGTCTCGTTGTCGCACAGTGCTCTGACAGGAAATAAATGCATGGATTATCACATCTGTGTAAGAGTAAGTGCAGTGTTTACAAACTTGCATAGTATTATTTGGAACAGTTATCAGAACATTTGCAAGGGATGTAATTAACTGTAACTCTCTTGTTGTTTTTGGAGTTTGCCATAGAATTGAGGGTTTTATAGAAGTATGAACATTTTTGAATCTTTTGTAGGAAATGTCAGTATGGCACAAGTTTGTAAAGCGCTCGTTTTCATATTTGTGAGTAGCATGTTTTATAATTTGTTTCCACTGTATTCTTCCTGGAAATATTTTGTCTCTGACAAAAATTTCAATAAATTCATAAATATTATATTTCTGCAAAATGCTACATATATCTGGAATAAAGCCTTTTTGTTCTGTAACATCTTTTCTAGAAAGATATAGATATAGTCTGAATAAAAATATTCTTTTAGTTGTTACATTTTCTGGAAGATGGCATAATTTACCAAGAAAGTTCAGTTTCCTTTTATCAATTTCTGATATAATTCTCTTTATCCCCAGTAAACTTTCGCTCATTCCTGACCGCGTGTTTTGAGGAAAGCCTTGCAGAATTTTGGTACAATGATGCTGAAATACATCGAGCTTTCTCAAGTCTTTGAGTCTGATATTCGACCAAACTTCACAACCATAAAGGGCTGATGGTATCACAATTTTTTGGTACAAGCTGACGTAGGTAAGAGGATTGGGTCTAGCTTCATTTGTGACAACCCCTACAAGAGAATAAAATGATTTTCTGCCTTTAGTACAAGATCTGTCTACTTTAGTCAAGCATTTCATATTGGAACACACAGGAATTCCAACATGCTCGGTTTCACTTAAAATAGGTATAGTATGATTGCCTATTTTCCAGTTAAACTTCTCACATGTTGTTTGTTTATTCTGATTAAAAACTAATACACAGCTTTTACTAGCGTTGAAGGTGAAGTTCCATGTTAGTGAGTATCTGTTACATATATCAAGCATTTTTTGCAAATGGATTGGTGTGTTTGCGAGCAGAGTTATATCATCGGATAATGCTGGATTTCCAGACGGAGTTGACCCAACAAGTAGCCCTAATTTTGACTGATGTAATTCTTGTAAAAGGTTATTAATATAAACAAGATATAAAAATGTTGATAAAACACCACCCTGTCGAATACCCCGTTCTATTGGAAAAGGTTCGGATTTTGACTCGTTCATCAGGACAATGCTTTGAATATTTGTGTATGATTCCTTTAATACATGTAACATCTTTCCTTGAATGCCCAGATTTCTGAGTTTTAGAAAAAGTCCGTCGTGATTCACAGTGTCAAACGCTTTTTTAATATCTAAGAAAGCAGCAAACACTCTTGATCCTAGTTCTAAAGTGGAAAAAACAGCTTCGTGTAGATTGAAAGATGCTGTTATACTACTCAGTCCCTTTTGAAACCCCTGTTGTTCAGTATTAGGGAAATTATATATAGTGCTATTACACCATGCAGTTAATCTATTGAATAAGCACTTTTCAAATAGTTTATATAATACAGGCAGCAGGGAAATAGCTCTGTAATTGTCAGGGTCCGTTTTAGATTTCCCTCCTCCTTTAAATATGGGCACAATTAACCCTACTTTCCAGTCACACGGTATGTAACACTTTTCTATTACCCCGTTGAAAAGCATGTAATGAATTCTGTCAGTCTTCTTCCCCCGTAGCGTAAATGCTCATTTTGAATACCATCAATGCCCGGGGCTTTCCTAAGTTTGAGCTGTTTTATGACAGAGGCTATTTCTTGAAAGCTAAATTTTACTTTAAAGATAGGTTCATCAATACAGAACTCGTCCGTTAGTTCATGATTTACAAATATGTCTCTAGATTGAGTGTACAATTTAGTAAAATATTTAGCAAACAGTCGAGATATTTCATCCGGCGCAGTCGCTAATTCACCGTCATATTTTAATTCAAAACAACATTTGGAATATTTGCTCTTGTTACGTTGTCTCTTGTACAACTTCCAAAAAAGCCTCACGTCTAATTCGGCTGCTTCATCTAAGTCTTTAAAAATATCTTCTTCATGAGCCTGTATCGCATATTCTTGGGTATTTCTAAATTCCCTTTTAGCAGGTTTATATTGCTTGTAAGATTCATGGACAAGCCCTCGTGGCCTTCCATTTTCTATCCACTTTTTCCGAAAGTAACGAGCTTTGTTATGAGCTTTCTTAACTTCAGGCGACCAATAAGGCTTTGTGTGAGGATTAAACTTTTTCGACGGTACGACCTGAAAAGCTACATCCCTCATTACAGAAATTAATTTACTATTAATGTTTTCTATTTCTTGGGGTGATTGGGTGGTCGATTCACAATCTGCCTTTAATAGTCTGTCTACTTCCAGTTGGTAAGCTATTAGTTTCTCATCTCCGCATTTAGACCAAGATGGAGATGGAAATATAGGAAAACGAGAGTTACAATATCTTGCTGCTGCAAACGTAAGGGTGCTGCATACAACATGATGGTCTGAGGCTATGCACGTATCGTGATTTGTAAAAATCTCACAATCAACGACCCTATCTAGCATTCTTCTGTTAACAATTATATAGTCAAGAGTTGATCTGCATGGCTCGAACGTATAATTCAGTCCTTTATTTAAATTTGACTTGTTCAATGGTATCAAATCATTGTTTTCAACAAAAGCCGTGAACACGTTACATTTATACCATGCACACCATGATGATGGTGATTCTCTGTATCTGGCATTAAAATCCCCCATAATTATTACTTCACCGTAACACGAGTAATACTCATAGAGGGATTCAATTGAGTGAATACATTCTTGATATAAATTAAGATTTTCGTCAGAGGGTAGATACACACCAAATATAAAGACTGTGACATCTTTTATCGATCGTAATTCAATGCCAACAATTCGATCATTATTGCAATGTATTTCTTTTACTGAGTAGGCCAAGTTGTTTTTAATCATAATTGATACTCCACCTCTTCGACCTTTCGAGATTAAGCGGTTTTCAGTATTATCAATTTTTGTATAACACATGTAATCCCCATGAAGAGTATCTATAAATTTGCTGGTTTGTTTTGTTAGTTTGTGTTCACATATCACGGCGATATCACATTCTAATAGGTCAAGTAAATTACTGACACATAATGCAGAAGACATAATTCCTCTGACGTTCCAAGTAAGAATGTTAAGACTGTTGTTATGCATCAGTAAGCAAGCAGACATATACACCAATAATATTGCAGTAGTCATTAGTGACATTTGAACTAACATATTTTCTATACGGTAAACAATACATGTACAATAATCAAAGCAGATTACCACTGTCTGTGATTTCTTCTCGAGTCATAGGCGTCAAAGCTGTCATGCCTATGATCGTAATCATAATCATCATGGTCGCAGTCTTGGTCACGATCATCATAGTCATCATCGCGATCATGTTCCATATATTTGTTCCTTCTATCACGTTTTAAGTTAAATCCCAAATTATTTCCCCTGAATTCATTGTCGTCGCGTTCGTGATTTCCTCTATGTATTTTCTGTTGGTCGTATTTTGCACGTAACTGGTTTCTAGTGAGCCAGCGCTTACATGCTACACCATTCGGCCAAACAAAGTTTTTGCTTTCTATTAAGTTTGCTTCTTCTGCAGGAATATTTACCCTCACTAGAATACTTGTAAATGTATAAATCGCAACCAACCATTGTAGGAGTACGAGGATGTTGCTTAGCAACAACTCTTACGCTTTCAGTGTAACGAGAACAACTTAGGAACACTTGTAAGTTCTAAATCACAACCAATAATTTGAGATTTTTTCGCGCAACACAAATAACTACACAAGGCTATAGTGAGATAGATTCAAGAGTTTTAGAGAGGTGATAGATATATTTTATGCGTTTAACATAAAACAGCAATATCAGCATGGATGAATAAAAGTGTGGTCAAAGCTCGTTGTGTTACAAAATGGCATACGAGACAATAAAAATATTTGATTTGTAGATTTCAAAAACAAACAATATCCTGCAATGTTTTTAAAAAAAGATGAAGATTTACAGATTACATACATTTAATGATGATAACATTGAGATAAGCATCATCAATCCCGATAGCCAGATTGTTAAAACAATACAGTATAAAGAAGGAATAAACTATATATTTTATGCGAGTAAATACACACGTTTTTATCAGCTAAGTACAGTTCAAAGATCTTGTAAACTTTACAAGGTCAATGTACACAGACACAAAAAGTCATATCTGATGTTGTATGTGACCTAGAACTCGCAAAAAGAAGAGCATATGCCAGGCAATAGTCTCCGTCTGATGTTGAACCAAATGAACAGACGATAATCAGTGAGAGATGTCATGGAGAGTGACATTGAGTAAATATATAACATCTGTGGACGTTGGTATTTCTTTAATATCAGCCTGAACAATGACATAAAGACTTGAATAATGAAATACAACAGAAAGAAAACGAACTTAAAATGCTAATAAGTAATTTTAGCACAAAAAGTACTGATTTCAACAAAAAGATAACTGCCAACACTAATACTCTGTCCACGTTACAGAAGGAGATTTATTGAATAGAGATAGCCAAAATATAGAGGACGTCAAAGCCAAAATAAATGTTATTGAAAGCACGACGAAACCCATGAAGACAGCTTACGATTTATCTACTACAGGCTCGAATGATAGGTTCAACACAATAAAAGATGTTGCATTTACTTTTTTCAATTTTATTCTTAAATTTTACAACAATTTACATTCTGAGGTTGAACAATCAAAAATAGATACAAACGAATATGTTGATGAGAACTGGTCAGTAATATCGATTTCGAACAAGGTAGTGTAAATGAATTACATAAAAGGATTACACGTATGAAAAAAGATTGAACTGAATTGGAACAAGAGTTTACAACAGAAACATGTGCATTCAAAACTGAAATAGATATAGGGACTCTTGCATTAAGTGGTAACAGTGAGGCAGTTAAAACCAAAATAAACTAAAACATACAGACATTTAAAACTGAACAGAATACGGAAATGGGCACACAGTCTTGCATTGGAGATTAGAATGGATGAATCAAAAAAGGAAATCGATAACACAAAAGATTTTGAAGAGAAAACTACACTTACACCTAAATGTATATTGCTTTACGATTTTCGCATTGTACCAAATCATGAGTACCCGGATTGTATTGTTTGAAGTGTGAATTTAAGAGATATAGTTTCATTTGCTAAAGAGGTAAGAACACCTAGATTGTGAGCTGCTGTTGAACACAAATTATAAAAAGGTTGATTGACATTTTAAAATCTGAAACTACACACCTGACGTTAGTTAAGACTTATGCATCTAACTATGATCAAACGCGTTTTGCTCAATACAAATTACTCACAACAGAATTAGTAGAGCAATGTGTTATTTAAATTTTTAAAAATCAGGTTTATACATAATGTTTGCTAAATTTTATAATCAAGCAGCAATATAAATGGATTTCTATTGATTTTTACATTGGATTAGAGGTAAAGAAACAACGTTTTTCTTACTCCCTAGATGTTACAAAAAGAATCTGAACGTACGTCTGGGACACGTGCAGAGCATGAACCAAGTCTACACAGTGTATAATAATCACGTACATACTATCTAGAAGAGAAAAATGTTTAGATAACTGTATTTAAACATAAAGAAGAACATATTCAGACTGGTTGAAATATTCAGACAAGCTGTAATATTCAGACAGGTTGTAATATTCAGACAGGTTATAATATTCAGACAGGTTGTAAAATAAAAACTGGCAGCAGTATCGAAACTTGTTGCTCTTAAATAGTATGACTTTTCGCAAAATAAAAAAATGGCTGCAGCAACAATGATTACTAAATAAGAAATGGCTTACGGTATATCATTTGGAGGATGGAACTATCTGTTCAAATTAATTGACCAGTAAGAGCTGAAAAAAAAAAAAAAAAAAAAAAATGGCATGAACGAATGCATAGAAGAATAACAGACAAAAACTGCAGAGTTCAATTAAAAACATAACTAAGACATTGGATTACTTGAATGAAAGATTGAGAGAACAAGATTTGGTAACACAGACTTTAAGCAACCTGGATGATGAGTTTGCCGTACACGAATCTAGGACCACTACCTTATTTTCCATAGAACTTAATGTTAATATATTAAAAAATCAAAATAACTTCTGCATTAGGTTGTATGCAAACCACACATGCTTTCATTAATTAGAGTTAGAGATTTTTGTTCATCCTTCAAATACAAGTGTTTCGCAGCATTTTTCTTTTTCTTTTTTTAGCCTTGTGGTCCTGAACAGGGGGACTCCCTGGTCTGTCCCTAATAACATAGCCTACAACAAAGAGTCCATATGTTATTTTATCAGTAGGAAATTAAATACAGGATATCAAATTAAATACAGGATATCAAAATAAAAATAACAATTTTGTTGTCAACTATAGTACACAGATTTAAGTGCATGAAATGTATAATGGAACAAAAAATCCATTTACTAGCCAATAGGTGCATCTCAAAATATTGAGTACTCTATTTTTTTTTATTCCCACACCAGTAGACTGCTTCTCTAGTTGTAAAATAATTAGTGGTCCAATACCTCTATTAATAGTAATGATGGTAGACCTGGTATGGTCGATCCTGATGTCGATGCTAAACTTGATAAACCAAGACAAGATAAACTTAATGATTTCTACCAACGTTTTGACGAACAGGTAAAACATATAAATATGTGTCCATCATTTATTTAAAATGTTTCCTTTATTATTTATATTTTACTGACTAGTTTGTGACTACTCTTAACGTAGGTCATGCCATCATCTCTCAACAGCCAATTCTGACCTAATATTAGCAGTCACAAAGCTTTGGGCATGGTCATTTGGGTAGCTGACCACATATTGCATCTGCATTCCTGTATTTGTAGGAGAAGTTTTTTTATCAGTAGGAAATTAAATACAGTATATCAAATAAAAAAAATTAAAACAAAAAACAACACAAAAGACAGTTAAAACAGAAAATAACAAAAAAGGTTTAAATTAAAATCTCATATAGTGAAAGAAACATCTTATGATTTTTGCTTTTACAAATAATGTATGTGAGTACAATAAATATTGGTCATGTATTATATTGTAAAGTATAAGTTTATGTAAATGATAAAATGTAACCTAGCTATCGTGTGCATTGGCCAGCACACTTTCGCGAATCCTCATTTCAAGACCCATGATAATGTCACTGACAACTGCATAAATATATGGCACTCACCTTTTATAATTGTTGGAACGTAATTTTACACATTCTGCGATCAAAAAATGTTGTATTTGTTTAATGTCATCATCTTTTGTCTTGAGTAGCAATGTATTTTTGCTTCCTTCAACAGCAATATGTTGGTACGTCTGTCGTGAATCCACGGCCGCCTATATTTCCCTTTAGAGTTTTAGTACAATTATTTTTTTTTCTTGATAATTGAACTGTTTAGTGACAATTATGCTGTTTTTTTTTAAAAATAACTTTGCCGTTTTATTTTTAGATTTGGTGTTCCCATGGGGGCGGGGGGAGAGTACGTATATATGCATGTATGAATGTATGTATTATAGGATTGAACGGCACATCAGCACAATCAGAGAGAGAGAGAGAGAGAATATTATCGGTAATCCAGATATAAACGGCATAGCTATGTTCTTACACACATTTTATGCAACCTAACAAAGTTTATATTGCAAAGAGCGGTTAATATATTCCAAAGACACTTTTACGTTTAATGAAATCTCTGGAGTGGCGATTATTTATGTATCAGTAACTTTTCTATCCATTTGAAATATTATCACCAGGTAAGTCCTATAAGTGATTTCCATACGCTCCACAAGATTGATGCATCACACACACACACACACACACACACACACACACATATATATATATATATATATATATATATATATATATATATATATTCTTTTTTATTACGGCATAGAGATAGAATGCAATGTTTCCAAAAATCATTTAAGTTAGTAAAATCTCTAGAGCACCGGCTTTTCTTCTATTTGTCCTTTATTCTCTCTATCCACGGATCCATACGGTAGAATCACCAGGTAGGTCCGAAAAGATTTCCAGATATTCCATACAAGACTGATGAATCTCGATCAATTATATACCATTACCTGTTATGTTTCCATGTCGGCATGCAGAACGTGGATTTTCGTCCAATGATAAGGGCAGTCAAAGGACTTCTTCAGCTTTTTTCAATTTTACTTTGCAATGTATAGTCATGTATATTTGGTCTTGTGGTTGCATCAACCAATACACGCGCAGCAATGATATCCATGCTAATGAGGGCGTACATCAAAGTTGGAATGGTCCATTATCTTTCAGAGGAAGTAAGGAATGCGATACTATTCAAAATGTTAATGTTCATCTGGCTTTGCCCCCCAAAAAAGGCATTTTGAACATTTGTTTAATAATTGTGTTGTGGATTAAATCAGATATATCCAATATTGCGGAACATTTGATAAACTGTACAATTGTTTTATATAGCTAGAAAAATATGGATATATCTGTTACTTATGATTTCACCTCATTTTAGCGTCATACCTTACTCGATAGTATAACCCTGTACGGTGTTACCGCAATCTTTGCGTAGGCGTTGCTGGAAATCGGAACGAAAGTCGTTTAAGTGAAATTGTTAATTCGGACTATAAAGTTTGCATTCTCTGTACAATTGACGAAAATAAGTAGTTTTGAAGGTGTTTTATTCGAATGATTTAATATGGATATGTGATATTTTCGTTGTAATGTAGTAGCAACAATCGTATTGTAGTACGTTGCTCACAGGTTTAAATGATGTTCACCTAAAACTGTGAGCACATAATTGCCGAGTATAAAAACCGCATTCGCTCGGTTTTCCGTCAGATCAGTGTCGGACCGAGCTGAATCTCACTGGTTGCGTGTGGGAAAGGGAAATTTTTGGAGTTTGCTGAGAACATTGAGATAAAAGGGATACTTTGAAACAGATTTTGTAGTAAGTTGAAAGAGGAAAGTGTTTAAGAAATATTATGTTTAATTGAGGAAAATATAAGGTACAAGGAAATGGATTCGCAAGAAATGGAAAATTGAGATTTACAACGAAAAGGAACAAGATTTGAAAAAAATCTTTATTGAATAATGTTATATAATCTGATTAAAAAGAAATAGACAAATTCCTTTATATCTGAACTATTTAAATTTGACTGTGACGATATAAGAAAAGTGTAGCTTACCTTGCACATTTAGGGTCAAGAAAAGGTAATAAGCTCACCTTCACCGATTAAAAACCAGTTGAATCTTGACATGATTTTTTAATAAATTATACCAGAGTACTGAGTAATTTGCACCAGTAAAGAGAACTGTTTCTTCTGTTGATTTTATTGGCTGATTACTCTACAAAGTTATACTGTTATACAAATTAAATTCTTATTGTACTTAAGTATTATTTGTTTGGTGGAGTTGTTTCATATTAAATTCAATTGAAGTTAGAGACCCATCTCACGTCTTTGCTTGACTGTCCCCTAGTTAGTTACTGAAGTCATGTAATACAAGTCCCGTGTAATCACACACCACCACCCAGTTAACTGCCTCCTGTCTATCGATCGATTCGTCCTTCCCGTCGTCCATCTTGACCTGACACAAATTGAATGGCAGTACGATACTATATATATATATATATATATATATATATATATATATATATGTGTGTGTCTGTGTCTGTGTCTGTGTCTGTCTGTGTGTGTGTGTGTGTATACACACAATAGCTAAGAACTAAAGTGTAGTAGAAATTATTTGATATAGGAAAATATTTCAAAGTATCATAGGCTTCTTTCGGTGGATGCTGTTTGTTAGTAGCATAGGCCGACACTTGGAGACAATGGGAAATTAACATTATGTGCACATAAAGTCGCTTTTGGGAAATGTATAGGGACAATTGAAAATTAACATTAAGCAGCACTTGAAGGACAAGGTAAAATTAACATTAGGCTGCCATGTTGAAAAATATATAGGTTCAAGGGGAAATGTAATGTTAAAACTAGATTTACTGACCAGCACCTAGACTGACTAAAAAGCACCTACACGTACTGACCAACACACAGTCCTACTGACCAGAACCCACATCTACTAACAAACACCCACGCTTACTACCCAATACATAATGTTACTGACCAGCACCCACATCTACTGACCTGCACATACACCTACTGACAATCACCAGCACCTATTGACCAACGCCCACGCTTACTATCATCCGCATCTATTGAATAGGACATACACCTACTGACCATCACCCACACATACTGACCAAAACACAATCTTAATGACCAGCACCCACACCAACTAAATAATACATAGTCTTACTTATCAGCACCCACACCTACTGACCAGTACCCACGCATACTAACCAATACACAGTGTTATTGACCAGCACCCATACCTATTAAGCAGCACCCACACCTGCAAACATATTTGTAAGGAAAGCATGTAAAGTTAGGGGGTAAAGGATTAGCATCTAATTTTAGACATACAATCACTCACAATCACCATCCAACGTTCACCCTTTTACAGACCAAACAGAGCAAAGGAGTCCCTTGGACAGAATGCTGCCTAATGGCTGCATCCATATATCCGAAATCGATATATAAATCATAACCTATACCTCAGATTATGTTGGGAGTTCGGTAAATTTGCATATATTGTAGTGATGCTATAGATAGATATAATCAAGGCAACTAACTCATAATAACACTATAATGGACGTGGCTAGAGGTATTACTAAAGTTACGAAACCGTCACGGAATTTAACAGGAACTGGAAGAAAAAAAACGTAACATTAGATGAAAATAACTGAGACTTGAAGTAATACTAAAATTTTGAAACTGTCATGGACTTTAACGGAGATTGAAAACAATCGGTAAAAATTGTAAAATTATGGCTTAGGCTAAAAGTAGTACTAAAATCCCGAAATTGTCACAAACTTTAACTAAGACTGAAAAACAAACTAAAAAATATGTTAAAAAAATTATAGCTTAGAGTAAAAGTGATAGGAAAATTGCGAAACCAATATGGATTATAGCGAAGACTGAAAAAAAAATCAGGAAAAAATGTACAAATTATAGTACTAAATAGTCAGATTAGGCTACGCCTGCCCCCGTAAGTAACAGTAGACGGTACTACCTGTAACTGTTGACCCAAAAGTGGACAGCAACATCTGGCTCCCTCTAAAAAGTCCTCTGTGGTGGAGCAGGCTGCCGAGCAGATATCCTCATCTCCCCAGCTGTGAAGGCAGATGACAGGAGCTGTGTGGACAGCGTAGGGCATCAGCTCAGGTGCAGTAGAACCTGACGAACATCCACTGAATGCGGACTCGTCTCCAAGCGTCTCGACATTGTCGTGGAAATTGATCCAGATAGACCTGGACAAGAGAATGAGGGTGATTCTGCGCAACGTTCCCTCACTTAAATCCAACTCACACGCAAGTCATGACATTATTCTCCTCCCACGACCAAATACGTTCAAGTCCTGTGGCGATGGACGAGCCGCAAAGCAGCACGCGTGGATACACTGGGAGCTGTAGCTGCAGACCTGTACACAGGCGGCGCAGGGCATAGGGTCCCTTTTCACTGGACCGAAGCATAATTGGAACTCAGCAGCCCCCTCTGCGACTGAGCAACCCCATTTAGGATCAAACTGCTCACCTCCGTAGCACAGGAAAGGGGCTAAACCTTAACCCTGGTCAGCATACCGTGGCTGACGGGGATCCCACCTTAGCGGTCGAAATTCTAGCAACAAGACAAAGGTGACGTCACTCACCATCGGTGCCTGGAATGTGCGCACACTAATGGACAGTACTTCAGCAGATAGACAGAAAGAAGAAGAATAGCTCTAGTTGGTAGAGAACTGGCCAGATTCAACGCCCTGAGTGAAACTCGCCTAGTTGAGGAAGGTCAACACACTGAAGCAGGACCCAGCTACAATTTCTTCTGAAGCGGCCGAAGTAAATAAAAATGACGTGAAGATAGTGTTGGGTTTGCCATCAAATCCCAGCTAGTCAGCAAGCTCACAAACCTCCCAAAGGGCGTGAATGTCAGGCTAATGCAAATGAGACTCCCACTGTCTGTAAAAAGACATGCAACTATCATCAGCGCCTATGCACCCACTATGACAAACCCAGATGAGATCAAGGACAAATTTTATGAAGACCTGAAGTCTCTTATCGCAAAAGTACCGAAGGCAGACAAACTCATCATCCTTGGTGACTCCAATACCAGAGTTAGCGCAGATCACCAGACATGGTCAGGTGTCATTGGCAAAAATCGCTTTGGCAAATGAAACAACAACGGACTCCTCCTAATAAGGTCATGCGCTTAACACGACCTCCTAATCACAACACAGTCTTCCGCCTGCCAAACCGCAACAAGACGTTTTGGATGTACTCACGTTGAACAGCATGAGACAATTCATTCCTGCATGCACAAACTAATTTGCTCGTCCAAAAATAAGAGCGCCTGCGAAATCTCTATCATCAACAAACGTTTAAGTTATCAGGATTTTGATGTTGCGGTATTAACATTACGAAAGTTTATCAGTTTGAGCGGAAACGGATACGTCAAGTTTGGCATTGATATACGGAAGGTTAGTTTACAAATTAAACATATTTACAAGATTTTAATAGTTTTCCTCCATTCTTTTTGTATTTGTTTAGCAATAGTGCTTTTATTTAGTCAGGTCTAGACAGTAGTACAAGCTGCAAAGGGTCAGGTATAAACTGTAAATGGTTTGCATGTTGCTTTCTGGGTTAAATGTTCCATTTAACAGTTTGTTCAAAAGATCTGAATTATAATGTTTACAATTCGCATTAAATAAACAACGAAAAGTAACATTTATGTATGTATGGATCATGATGTATTTCGCTCTTGCTAGAGCTTACATTTTACAGATAATGGCGATATTCTTGTGACCGACTATTGCGAACGAGACTAGAAAGGCGATTTACGGGGTGGTCTTTTATCGTAGTTTTCATAAATTATTTATTGTTCTAAGCATATAAAATATGATTTTAATTTTATTTGAATCTTCTTAATACCTCTAGTTTGTAATTCCAATTTTGTTTCAAGGTTGACATAAATTTTTATTTTCTCTCCTGTCGACATCAGTTTCTACTATTCAAACATAATTTCCTTCTTTTGCAAATACACGTATGGATTTCAACCACAAAAATGTCGAATATTTCATCGTAAGAAATAAATAAATTTTCATTTTAGGTAGATTTAACAAAAAAATTATGAATCGATTAAGCGTCCTTCATTTTTCCATAAAATTTAGATTTTCATGTTCAAACCCGCCTAGGATTGGTAGTACAGTAGTAACAGACATAAGCACGAATTTTGGGGAGCTTTGTACTTTACATTCTCAAATAGTACCTGTACATATCTACCTTCTGAGAGACAGCATTGGTATTACAACAGTATTTTAAAATAAAAGTATCCTAGTAAACCAAATTCCTCACATATTAACTATCAGACAGTTATTATTATGAAATTTCTTGACAAAAATATTATTTTCCTTTTCAACGGGGTTTACTATATATATATGAAGAAAGAAAAATCCATACTTTCAAGAATCATTTTTCACGAAGAGCTGCTTCATTTGTAATATTACAATTATTATCCCCTCCCCGTACGTTCGCCGAAGAAGTTGTGAGGGGATATATCGTTTTGCCCATTCGTTAGTACGTTCGTGTGTGTGTATGTTCGTTCGTTCGTTACGCTTTCAATTTCTTAAACCTTATTTCACCTACACTCATTAAAATTGGCACTTGGATGCATTACATAGCGAGTAACTCAGCC
This sequence comes from Margaritifera margaritifera, assembly GCA_029931535.1. Taxonomy (NCBI): domain Eukaryota; kingdom Metazoa; phylum Mollusca; class Bivalvia; order Unionida; family Margaritiferidae; genus Margaritifera; species Margaritifera margaritifera. Next base: position 6,318,614 of record JAQPZY010001636.1, on the reverse strand, counting down.
ATACAAAAACTAGGTCAATATGACCCAATTTTCACTCTTAAGTGACTTTAGTATTTGCAGTTGTTCATTCTTTACACCATCAGTATACTGGACTCTATTTCAGGGTTATATCTAGACTGGGGAGCCGGGGTAGCTCCGCTGGTAGAGCGTCGGACTCGTAATCCAAGGTCGCGGGTTGGATACCTGCCCAGGCCAGCCCGGGCCCGCTGCCTTGGTGTGTCCTTGAGAATGGCACTTAGCTATCATTTCCTCAGCATGATATAGCCAATAATATCACAAAAACAAATCTAATGGCGCAAACATATTGATGGCTCACTCAAATAGAAATAGGGTCAAAATATTTCTTGCAAATTCCACGTGGCTCCATGCCTGTCATGTTCCTAGTTGTGAAGTCAGCCCTTTACCAAACTTCTGTCAAGTGATTTTAGTAAACAATGCCACTGCCTGCACAGACAGTGTGATCTCGGATTAATTTTCAGTTTGAATTGTCGTTTCAGTGATTTTTGCGTTAACTTTGTGGGAAACAAAAAAATAAAATAAAACAAACAATTACAGTGCTAGAGTTGCTAGATCAACGCTTAATTTTTTAAAAATTTCCGTAACATTTGCGAATCGCATGAAAAAGAAAACAAGATAGGAGCAGGGGTTACTGCTATAAAATTGCAAATACCAACTTGTGGCAGTGGTGTTGCGAGAAGCGTGATCGCCAACTGGGAGCAATCTGACCTCTTTTGTGTAATGTGCATTATGACCATTTAACTGACATAAACGGATGGTTGAACTAGACTGGTTTCGTTGCGTTATGCAGATATCCTAATATTTAATTTAAATAATAGCGATAATCACTCGCACCACATGCAAACAAACGTCTTCATGTGAGGCGATTCGTGAAATTATTGACGACTTTTTCGGGAAAAATAGCCCAAATTAATTAATCAGAATGATACTATCAAACTGTTAATTGTCTAAAGAGGCTTTTTCCCATCATGCAGTCTATATCGAAACCAAATAAATAGAACTTTGGTAAGAAATTAGAGTGTTAATAAAGTCAAAGTATATGTATCATGGCTTGCTACGACTATGGTAATTTACCTTGTCCAAGTCATAATATATATATCCCTGACTTTCGCAGAATAAAGCCAGTGCAACTAAGTAATGGTAATTTAAAAATGGTTACACTTCATAGAATGCCTATTTTTCTTTACATTCTATTAGATGTTTGCTTTGTAACACGGATTCAGTCTGATATTGAAAACACACTCTATGAGGATACATCAGCAGTGAGTAACGACCGCAGCATGCTGGCTGACTCAAGAGTAAAGCACCTTGCGTAATCAGCAGTGAATAATGACCGCAACATATTGGCTGACCCAAGTGTAAAGCACATTACGTGAAGTTATTTCAAAATATAAATTGAAGAAATTTTTCACTTTGCTACAACAGTTCCAACTATCTTTCACAGGCAACTAACCTTAAACATAATAATTTTGTTGTGGATTAAATCATTGATTGTGGGAAGAGTACAGATGATATAACACAGGGCTGCCACTTATCCCGATTTACTCGGGATCATCTCGAATTTTTTTTAAAAAATCCGAAAATTCCGATTTTCTTATTTTTTTTACCCATAATTCCGAGTTTTAAAAACGCTAAAAAAAAATCGAGCTAAATCTGATAGTGAAATAAAATGGAATCGATAAAGAGACAGAGACAAGCGAATCGGAAACGGAAATATTCGATATTCAGAGTTACTAGGTATTGTACGAATCTCACGTGATCGCTGTTAGTACTCTCGCATATAACTGCAGTTGACTGCTTGGACTAGAAGGTGAGTAATTGCTGGGAAAGGTCATGAAGGCACTGTGCGCTCTGCCTCATAGCAATGCAGATTCAGAGCGTGTACAGAGAACTAAATGTGCTGAGAATCAGCTACCTGTATATAGCATACTGGACATAACGTAAATAAATGTTACATACATGTAAATAAACTGCATATAACAGATAGATTTCTAAATTTTGTCAATTCCTTTGTAAAGTTTTTGTTAATATATGGTCGCAAACACTGATCTTGTTTTTTTTCTCCAAATCCTGATTTTTTTCTTAGGCATCCTGATTTTCATTCCACGCAAGGTGGCAGCCCTGTATAACATAAATATTTGAATCAAACGAACAAAAAGAGGTATTTTAAATGCTAATTCTATTTTTAAAAAATGCGAAATATTGGCCTTTAAAAATCTGACCTGACCCATTTAAAAGATATCAAGGCGCCATAGGTCCTTTATCCGTGAATCGTATATTGAACCCTGCTATTTCACCTACACTAGTGAAAATTGATATGCAAATGCATCTCGGCGACAGGAAATAAATCATACCAAAGTTAGGTCAATGTGACTCAAATTTCACGCTTGAATGACTTTTATTTTTTATGCTATCCATTCGTTAGACCCTCAATAATTGAATCCTACTGACAAATTGTGTGCAAAAGTATCTGAACTTATAACAAATGCACTGGATTTCATTTAAAATGTATTAAAATAAAGAAATATATAAAGAAATTAACAAGTACAGTAATCGCTTCAAGGGAGTGACTCAATCACATTATCAGTCTAATAATGTGTCACTGTGACTCATTTTTCACTCTGAAGTGACTTTTTGTATTTCAGATATCGGTTCGTTACACCCTGATTATCTTGGACCCGGTTTCACCTATACTCACGAAAACTGATATATGGATGTATCTCAATGAGAGTAACTTTATGATACCAAATGTAGGTCACTGTCACAAATTTTTTAGACTTGAGTACCTATTGTATTTTTAGCTGTCTGTTACATTCTCAAAGTCTTAGGCACTATTTCACTTGTACTCATGAAAATTGGTTATGTGCATGCATGTCAAGGAGAATAACCCAATCATACAAAACTAGGTCCCTGTGACCTAAATTTAACTCTTTAGTAACGTTTGTATTTTCGGCCATTTCTTTGTCACACCTGCTGTATCTTGACCCTATTATAGTATATCTAGTCTAATCGAACTTTGTTATGACGCTACACTGATGATACTTTGTGTGTTAATGCAACCTAGTGAGCCGTATATTGTAGTAGTATTTCTCCCTCCATATTGAACCGCAGTGGCTCAGTGGTTTGCGTGCTAGACTCGCGACCAGAAGGATTCGGGTTCGAATTATGCCATCAGATCAGCCTGGTCAGCTACTGTGGTGTGCCCTTGGGCAAGACACTTTACTCCAATTACCTCGCCACTAATAAGCGTCATGTGTAGCTGTGCCGTGAAACAACAAACCAAAACCAAACATCCTCCACATGATGGCTCAGACCTTAACTAACAACCAGTGGGTAACGCGTTTCAGCCGTCGCACATGGCCAAAGGGCCGAACGCGACGTAAATTCAAAACTCACTCACTGGCGCGTTTCAGTCCAGACCAGCCTGTCAAGACGGATCTTTCTGCAAGGTTCACATGTAAGGTTGCAACGTTTACCAAACTGTCTAAACGTGTTTGCAATAACCGAAACGATGACGTTCTATCGAACTATTAGAAACACAACGTTTTCTTTCTATCTAGCCGTCAGGCTTATTGAAGAGCTTACAGCTATTATAATGTGTACATCGCTCAACTTGCGATGATTTCATTTGCTGTACGTCTTTTAGCTCTTATTCTGATAGGATTCAGTTTGTAAGACATCTCTTTATTGACTATATCTGACAGTTTCAGTAAAACATTCCTAGAATCTCGTGATATTGTTTCCAACTGCTACATATATGTACATAATGAACAATTCTATAATGCAATAGGATGTACTGTCTGGATGTCCGCATAGGATGCTTTAGTAGGATCTACAATGACTAAGAAACTATGCAGTGGCTTACAAACTTGAAATGGTGTTTCTTTAAAAGAAAATGTTACTAATGAAAGATTCTGTCTTACAAACATGTGATTTTGATATAAATAATATAGGTTAAAGGAATATTTTTTAGCATTATCAGTAAACCAGTCTGTGTAATGTCGTGTAGCCTGGCCCCTCCTATTTTTTGCGGTACTTAATGTTTACACTAATATTATATACTAATATTATATACTATGTGCACATACCTTTATTGAGAGTTTTGGAATATACATTTAATAACTTTCGAAGAAAACAATAAGAAATTTCGTTTTCGAGCTACGAAGTTCTGACTCTACGGAAAACGTATTTTATCTGACGTCACTATATCGTATTTAAAACAGGCGAACCAATCAAATTCTCGCGGTATTATGTATAATTAAAACAACCAACCAATTGTCGACTTTCTATAAGTTTAGTGAAGGGAAAGCAGGAATAAATGGAAAAATGTGCAAATTATCCACATATTTCATTAAGTAAACACAAAATTAGGTTCATGAATCAACTTAAAATATTTTAATTGTGGACTGATTGAATCACGGTCAAATAAATTGTATTGCCATAAATACGTAATTTGTTTCTCAACTTTTTAAGTCTTTGTCCTTGCACCATCTTCAACTTGAAACTTAATTGTTGTATTTATTATTATTTCTTTAATGTACACAGGTAAATGTTGTATGGGAATGTGTTGATGTCGTCTTCTAGTGTATCTTCACTCTCCAATGTGATATTTCCCCACCTCTGCTAATTCTTGGTGTATTTTGTTGAATGTTGTCGTCAAATTTGAAAGATTTACTTATTTTTGAGTTTCTCTGCGTCATATAGTCGATATTTTTCTGGTTATGTATCATAAAAAGAAGATCGATTTGAACCTAAACACTTGCACAAAAGAGACAGACAAACATGCAGACAGAAAAATTCATCATTTTTAAGGAATGTATTGATTATACAGACATATAGACAGATACATGTTGATAAATACATATTTAACTTTTATGGTATGCATTGATTATACAAATCATAATCGTGGTCAATCTTTTAAATACCGAAAACAGACTCCTTTTATTATATATTGGACTTATTAAACAACAGCAAATAAATGGTTGACCCTTAATATCTCCCGTACGTTCAGATGAGCACAGTTATCAAACTGTATGTGTATCATGTGATCAAAGAATAGTTGATGCATGCACAGGAAGCAGACGATCAGAAGGTGCGACACTTATACATGTAGAATTGTCATTATGAATATTCTGGGTGATTTTGTGGAGGGGTATTGGCGGGAAAATAAAATGTGGTTGGGGTATTGAAGGGAAAATAAAATGTGGAGGGGGTATTGAAGGGAAGATAAAAAGATTTCACTTAGCAAGCGTATACAATTAGCATTTAATTTTTCTTAACATCAGTTCTGGAGACGAATTCTTCTGCTATCAAGAAACAGAACGACATGCACACTGCAGCAACGGAAGGGGAAGTCCCAAAAACTCAGATGCTTCAGATTACCGCGAAAATTTAGGCATGACGCGAAATTAGGACTGAGGAATATAATGTGCGCTACAACCATTTCTTGTCAACGTCTGTTTTCTCAGCTACGCAAGATTAATTGTGAACATCATACGTACCGGGTACTTAAAGAAAAGAATTAAATACATAAAAAAATGATACTAAACAGTCATCTAACGAAGAGATGTGAAAAAAAATAATGTTATCGTAACAGGTAGTTCCTGCGTCACTGACATACAAATGCAAGTTCGTTTACACGTTTACAAACTTTGTAAACGTTGTCAGTAAACTAAACTAAGTTGTTTACACGTGTAAACGTTGTCAGTAAACTAAACGAAGCTGTTTACACGTGTAAACGTTGTGTGTAAACTAAACTAAGCTGTTTACACGTGTAAACGTTGTGTGTAAACAAAACTAAGCTGTTTACACGTGTAAACGTTGTGTGTAAACTAAACGAAGCTGTTTACACGTGTAAACATTGTGTGTAAACTAAACTAAGCTGTTTACACGTGTAAACTTTGTCAGTAAACTAAACTAAGCTGTTTACACGTGTAAACGTTGTCAGTAAACTAAACTAAGCTGTGTACACATGTAAACGTTGTGTGTAAACTAAACGAAGCTGTTTACACGTGTAAACGTTGTGTGTAAACTAAACGAAGCTGTTTACACGTGTAAACGTTGTGTGTAAACTAAACTAAGCTGTTTACACGTGTAAACGTTGTCAGTAAACTAAACTAAGCTGTTTACACGTGTAAACGTTGTGTGTAAACTAATCTAAGCTGTTTACACGTGTAAACGTTGTCAGTAAACTAAACTAAGCTGTTTACACGTGTAAACGTTGTCAGTAAACTAAACTAAGTTGTTTACACGTGTAAACGTTGCAGCCTTACTCACAACTCACATTGCCTCTGCATTAATTCTCCATACAAATCTGTATATTGTCGGCTACTCGAAATATGCTTATAATAACGAGACGATTCGTATTTACGAGTGAACACCTTGTTCACAGTATAAGATTCCTACTTTGTATCGGAAGCTTAAAATAAAACATATAGGTCACGTGATATTAGATATAACTATACTGGCTCACTACGGTTTGATATATATGCCCCCTAGACCAATGTCAATCAACACCAAAACAAGTCTGTTGTAACATCTTAGGGGCCATCCATATATGACGTCACACAATTTTGACGGATTTTTACTCTCTCCTCCCCTCGTCACATTTCGTCACAAGACTCCGACCACCATCATATATGACGTCACAAAACTTTGACCCAAACCCCCAATAAAATTTTTCAAAAATAAAATTGGTTTGCTATCATTTTTTATTAGAAAAACACACATGGGAGATGGGAGACAGTACAGTTGTCACAGCGTGGGAACGGCAATATGTATTATTTCTCAGCAAATCGATCAACTAATCAGCGTTTAGAACCACTGCGCAAGTGCCTCCGTTACTGCACACTTTTCTGCGATACTGCGATGCTACGTAGTTTACATTTTCTCTGGTAGATGGCGCTGGTGTTGTTTTTGTGACGTCATATTTGTAAGAAAATCCCTCCCCTCCCCCCCTCCATCGTAACACAAGTCGGACCCCCTCCCACGTAGTGCTTGACGTCATATATCGACGGCCCCTTACCTTATTCACATTTGCAATTTCAATACTGGTATGGCTGCCATACTTGATTACACACCGAAACTGCCACGTGTGTTCTTACTTTGGTACATACATACACACCTGACGTCATAGTCTCCATACTAGTCTGTATATTGTAGAAATTCGCTCATATATAGACGAGAGGATTCGTGTTTACGAGAAAACACCTTGCTCACAGTATAAGATTCCTACTGCTCACTAGACCAATGACAATCAACACCAAAACAAGCCTGTTCTCACAACTTACGTTATTCACCTTTGCTAATTCAATACTGGGCTGGCTGCCCTAAAAAATTATATGTGTGACTTTTGTACACAAATAAACACCAGACGTCATAATCAAGTGAATGTAGCCGTAACGAAAGATAAGTACCAGTATTGAAGACGTCTGAGGCAGCCATTTTACGATAATGGACTGGGTCAATTCAGTGGTCTTAGCCCTAATATTCCTTTTCGAAGGTAAGTGTTTAGCGTTGTTACACAGTTTTTATACATCTACTTATCGATTATTCAGAGCAACAGCGATTACACTAGACTTCTCTAAACAGGGAAATTGCGATGAAGAATTGGAAATAAATATAACTTGTAGGCAACATAATGGATATATTTCCAACTGGAGGAATTTTCGTGGATACAGATCGACTAAAGTCTGAGTTTTTGAATGGAAAGCGTCCGAGAGTTGGTTATTATCAGTAACACGTTAGTTATTTGGTTGTTGGGTAGGTAGACAGGTAGGGAGATGACTAGGTAGGTAGGTTGGTCTGCTTTAAAATATATGACAGCGATAGAGAGATGGGTTAGGTAGGTAGGTACATAAATAGATCGAGGGACGGGATAGGGGTGGAAGGGGGTCACTTGTCTCGAAAAATAGTAGGTAGGTTCCGCTGGAGGTTTGGGACCCCTACCTTGTTTTTGACACCACCTTATAGACAGACCCTTTGAAACTGAATACCCGTACTATCAGTAAGATGTGAACTGGGCTGACCAGAACACCTGGGAATTTTAGTTATATTTATTAGGGTTGTTATCATAGGTCCCCAAAAATTACTGCATCTATCAAGAATTTCGGATGAAAAAATTCAAATCCGTTCCAGACAGACATTGAACCTTACTCTCCGACTGTCAGAACAACCGTACCGGCACTCACTACCATGCCACCTCCACCCGAGATAGATAGATAAACTGGTATAAAGACATAACGGTGGCGTGTGGGGGGAGCATGCACTCGTGTCGAAAAACGTTTCCGTATATACTCGTGTATAGGTGAATATCAACTGCAAACTGCATAGACCCGGCAGATATGGGTCTATGCAGTTTGTAGGGACTAATCAGTAGAACAAACAACATAGACCCTGATCTGCCGGTGCATTATGAGACGGCAGATCAGGATCTATGTTGTTTGCATTTGGACTGGAATTATGCACGAGTATATACGGTAGTTTGGTTCCAGAAGAGGTTTTGAACGTGTACAGTATTTTAAACTGTTTTTCACACCACGTTGTAGACAGCCCCTTTGAAATTATTTACCCCGTGATCGAAAAACCCTTTGAAATTAATTACCCAGAGTTCCAAATGCGTGAATTGGGCTGATTAGAGTTGGTAATAGGACAAGTTACGAATTCACCTTGTTGTTATAAGTATGATTTATGTCATTTACCCACAACGCCTTGCGTGTACCGCCATATTGCTTTCTAACCAACAAAACAACATTGGAGTGCCCACAATGTGTTACTTAAACAAAACCATGTTTCATACTCAGTGAACTATTTTGCTCTGCACATATCAATGTGTACAAAGAACACACAAAGATAAAATAAAACTATATTTAGTACATTAAACAAATAAAGACTTGATTATAGTCTTTATCTCGTTTAATTAGAGGAGATTAGTGATTTATCATCTAAGAAGATAATAGTTATAGTGCTTGGTCTAATAAAAACAGTTAATAAAACTCTCATTCAAAAGTTACCTCCGTGCAGTGTCGCAGTTTGCATCTTGTATTTCCCTTCTTGGTTTCAGAAAAATTAGAATGTCAATTAGCGAAATGTTATGGTAATTTATTATCTACTTGTTTATTCTGTCCAAAGGGGTTAAGACCTTGTCCACACGGCTACTTTTAGGTATTAGGTAATTACGCTTTGTGTCACATCTTCCTAATTTGTAACCAGTCCTTTTAGTGGTAATTAGGGCTGTTATCATAGGTTTCTTACCTCATTTTATTGCATCTCTTATATATCTGCCCTAAATTTCATAGTCAAAAGGCATTCCAGTGTCGCCCAGGATTATTTTTGCCCTCTGTTAGGCTCTAAAAGAGCAATCCATACCCAGAAATTAGGTTGATAAAATAAAAACCGTTCCAGACGGCTACCGTCACTTAAATGGATTTGAGTATCATTTCCCCCTCCTCCGGGAGATAGATCTACTGGCATTAAAAACAGGCTTGCCATTTTTCTACGTTTTATTTGTCTTGTTGGGTTGTAAGGTTTACATCTAATTCTTCCATAACATTTAGTATTACGCACATATCTTGTAAGAAACTTGTAACAATTCATGTAATTCATTAATCTCCATATCCCGAGCCCCATAGTGGAACTACTATTCAACCACTAATTGATGGCGAGGTCAAACGTCGAACGAAGCAATCTATTTTGTAAACGTGTGAATATGCAGATTTTACAAAATTCATTTATAGATTATTTTTGTGTGTGCATATACTGTTTACCTGAGTAATAGAAATAAGGAAATGACTGAGATTGCCACTAGAGTAGTTTTATGCCTCGATACGATGACAGAGAAACTCTGCACTCATCTGAATCCACACATTTTCGCTAACCAAGGGTCGTCGATCCACATCAATCCTTGGCATATTTAGCTAGCTGAAACGGTGTTTTGAACATACCCATAGCAAGCGAAATCAATTAACCAATGAGAGAGCTCGTTACGTGGCCTGTTAGGTATTCAATAAAGCGATTTATTCGATGTTTACATGCATTAACTTGGAATTAAAAGTTGCTTAAAATGTTTCAATTGGAGAAACTTACGTGCGACAGGTATCGTTTTGTACGGAGGCCGCTATGATTATTCCTAACAATCTCCCAATTTAAATGTAACAATGGATCTGATTGGATCAGCCGCATCCAATTTGATAGCGGATCAGTAGATACCGTTTGAGCTAGCTAAATATGCCAAGGGTTGATGTGGAACGAAGTGGATCGATGACCTTTGGCTAGCGAAGATGGAGTCCACATTGCATGCCAGTCATCCACTTCACCTTTGACCCTGCCATTATATCATGTCTTAAATTACAGGTGTGATGGGTGGCCAATACTGCAAGTCTAGCGACATTGAATTGTCAACCTTCAGATTCAAAACCATTTACTGCGAGTACGGTTGTTGCGATTTCGCATGTTGCTCTGTGGCTGTAGTGGTGGCGCCCTGTGTAATTGGAGGAGTTATTATAGCTTGTATTATCGCTTGTATCTGCTGCTGTAAACAACGTTGCCAGATAAAAGGAATGGTTGCCTCCCCTCAGGGCCAGAGCAACCAGCCCTATGCTCAACAAGCTAGTAATCAACAAACACCGGTGTACTATCAGGGTAAGTAACATCCGAATCACTGAAATTATAAAGGACTTCTGTTTACAGATGATATGGAATTCAATCTAGTTTAGCTGTAAAAAAAAAAAATACTGCCCGATTTCTAGCTTCATTAGGTTATCGAAAATATTCACAGGTGATAACTATAGATTTCTTCATTTTACACCCATATTATAGCGTTAATCGAAATGGTGCGAACATCAGTGTCGGACGCAGTCATAATATCGAAGCACAGGCAGACAATTGACATCAATGCACTAGGTTTTCGCACAGTGTTTGGCCAGTATCGCGTTGGAACTATATAGTGTTAGAACACCTGGTGAATGGATGTAGTGATCTGCCTGCGCTTCGACGTTATCACCATGTCGGGGATTGATTGTTCGCACCATTTCGACTTATACTATAAACAACCACGGCCAAGAAGTCAATGTCCATCAGACGCTCGTCACAGCATCACTGTTTTATGTGGCAATCCAATAACATAACCTCGTTGCGGTTGCGTTTTACCACTATTGTTAAGGTTCCACTCCACAATTTTGTATTTTGCCCAGGGTTTTATTCTTAAAGAAAAAAAATAAAAAATTCCCAGGATTTTCTCACTAGTTATCCTGGTTATTTATATGCGAGTTTGTAAATTATTCCCTTTATTTTGGTGCATGATAGTTTGGTGTAAATTGGGTTATAGAGTATACAGCTTTGCCTTACTTCAGATGTGCATCTCTGAAAAGACTGCTAGCCCCACTCGGTTATTTTCACTTCCTGGATTTCAGAAATAAATTGGAAGAAAAAAATAAACAAAAAAATAAAAACAATAGCCGATAACTTCGTTTAGTTATTTATATATTTTAAAATTAATTTATTGCACTTTTCGAAGTTAGTATTGTCTTCTCTGGTAAAATTAATTTTCCCTATTTTATTAACTGCTAAAGTTAGTGTACTTTGAACTAGTTGAAGTTCATTTTTCGAGCACACGCGTTGTTTCCCTCATAACACATATACATAAATTTCAGTCACAGTACATGAAAGTAGCATAGAGGTATACCAACATTCTCTCTATTCTGCTTGTTGCAAACAAATGCAACTTCACTTTATAACAGTCTCGGTTTCAGAAGTATTTAATAACTGTAGAGCGGAACCATAAGGACCAAACTGGTGTTATTATTGTATAATTTTATTTTGGTTGTATAGCTGAAACATTTCAGTTGCAAGTATCTAAAAAGCCCTTAAAAATAATTATCATGCATTTGTTCTACAGAACAGCATACCTTAGTACCAAAGTCGCACAGATGTACCCCGACGATGATGAAAAGTGAGCTGTTTTATGTATCATTTAATTGAGAAAAGCATACATAATGATATGAAAATGAGAAAAGCAATTGCATAAATGTTTATTTTTGTCTTACGAGTCCGTTCTACAATATCGCATTTTGCACAGGGTTTGCTTTTTAAAGTTAAAGAATGTCCTAGGTTTTCCTCACTGGTTATCCTTGTTATTTTAAAAAAAGACTTTGTATATCTTACGTATTGTTAAAATAACTTGTATTACCTTTATTTTTATGCATGATAGATGGATGTAATTTGGGTTATAGAGTATACAGCTTGGCCTTACTTCAGATGCGCACCTCTCAGAAGTACTAAAAAACTGTATAGCGGAACCTAATTGCCATTTTGGAAATGCTCACTTTAGAATTTATTTCTCTGTTGTTATAAATGAATACAATCATACAAGAATGTTTTCAGTTTATATTGTATATTGATGACAGTGTTTTTCCTGTTCTTTACCAGCTAATTACATGAACACTCCCGGCGTTCAACCGGTACCTCCATTGTTACAGCTACCTATACAGCAACACAATTCCCAGGCACACTACCCTGGTACCCCCGTTTATTTTGTCTCGGCGAGCAATCAACAACAGTTTCCACCGATGTCACAGCCGGCTTACGACGCAAGAGGATCTCAACTGCCGCCGCTGCCTCCAACGTACTCGACATCGTCAGCGCTACCACCACCTTATTAAAACAATATAAAATTAACTCCATATGCCGTTTTGAAAGAATAATACTATAAATAATTCACGAAATGCTAACTTTTAAATATTTCAACATTTTTTTCTTTCTTTTCTTAAAATCTAAGATCATCTCTGACATCAGTCACAATTTTGGAACACGAAATGCCTAATAGGAGACATAGGAAACACATTCACGTGAATTCCTGCAAAATTAAAATTCACAAGGAAATTCTATATTATTCGAAAAGCGTCTACAGTTCAATTGTCAGTGTAATATTTAGCTGCCAATAAGGTTAATGTCTTTGTAAAATGGTACTTAAGTGAAGTCTATCTCTAAAGGACATTCAAGGGACAATGAAAGTTTGTCCTTTGTTGACTGATGTCCTTTATAAACAGGTTGGATCTGAAAGAAAAAAAAAGTAAAGAGGGTTCATGAATGTTGTCCTTCAGGAGATGTGTCTTTAATTTGGAGGTGTTCATTAAGACAATGTTTGAATGTATTTAACTGCCAGAGGCATTTGAAGCAAACCCCGTTGTCAGCCTTTTTCGAACGGATTTAAGGGTACATTTGAATGTAATGACATCGGACTGGGTACGTTTGGAACATTGCTCTGCTCATTCCAATTTTTTCTGTACTGCTTCATGCCTCATCAAAAACATATAGATGCATTAGCCTGCATTGATTTTATGTAAAGCATTTGCCAATAGTTCGTGGAAACGTATAAACATATCCATTGAAATAGCTATTATTTGCCGTCCAGAAATTTATTGAGACTTAATATATCATTTATCTGGTTATTCAATTTTAAATTATATTTTTGCAATCTGTATTTGTACTTTATGTCATCTAGCGCTGAAAATAGACAATAGTTCGATGATAGTGAACTTAATCAAAGACTGTACATCATTTACAGAATGAGATGAGCGAAGTTTCAAATGGCTTTCCAATTATTCCAGGCAATATATTTGGTACCTCTGGTCTGATTCCATGATCTTTAAGCTTTCTTTAAGCTGTGAAAAAGAGAACATTTCCTGGAAACCGGGCTAGATTTTTGTCGTGTGCCAAATGACACTCAGTAAGATTCAACATGCGATTCCAATTCAACTTTTCCCTGGCTGAAATTATAATTTCTCTCAAAGTTATTTTTTATTTACTTTTTGTCACGGTTACTCAGATATTGCTCCGACAATTTCCACACAGACGATTGTGGGTCGGTCGTTCAGTCCTATCACAAACACAATTAGTAAAAGTACGTTGCGTCCCCGAGCGACAGTTTGTTGCTGTAGATGTTTTAATGGTCGAATGATTAGCCGACTTCTTCCTACAGCAACTCTTTCTCATAATTTTGCAAACGAGATAACTCATCAAGTTGCCTCCTAGTCCTGGTGGATTTAATTAAATTAAAATTAAATTTCATACATATGGATCAATGTCGATGATAACCGACTAATTATATTCAATACTATCGTGTGTAGGTAACTGCTTTCCAACGTATGGAGCCTCCAATCATTCCATCTGTGATATGTTGTTTGTTATACTTTTTGCTTGTTTAAATTTTATGGTTTGGCTGGATCCAAATTTTTAACTGCTTTTTTACTTTATTTCTATAGATCCAAATATATATATATATAGTCATAACTTGAAGGCACATCGTATAAGTAATGAATATTGGGGGGTTCAGGCTCCTGGGAAACAGTACAGGGGTAGGGTTGGGGGTTGGTGATGGTGGGAGTAGATGTGGGGGGCTTGCCATAGCAAGCCATCGAAGTAGCACTAGTTTCGATGGCTTTCAGTCTAAATGAAAGAGAATTTACAAAATCGTGTATTTTGCGAGAGCGTGCCATCTACTTTCTTCTAGTTTGAAAAATTATTTAATGTATTCGTGTCAAATTTGTTCTTTTATTAGATGGTACATCTTGCCTTATTCTTTTATTCATATTTTTTATGGCGTATCTGTGAAAATTCTCATACTTCTATAATACACGTGTACCAGATGTATATGTGTTGATGGATCGCGTGTTAGACATACCAGAAATACATGTGTTGATGGATTACGTGTTAGACATACCAGAAATACATGTGTTGATGGATCACGTGTTAGACATACCAGAAATACATGTGTTGATGGATCACGTGTTAGACATACCAGAAATACATGTGTTGATGGATCACGTGTTAGACATACCAGAAATACATGTGTTGATGGATCACGTGTTACACATACCAGAAATACATGTGTTAATTTATCGCGTATTGGACATAACGAGATGTACATATGTTGATGGCTCGCGTATTAGTCATACCAGAAATACATGTGTTGATTGATCATGTATTAGACATACCAGATGTACATGTGTTGATAGATCGCATATTTGACATACCAGATCAACATCCATGTAGTACTAGACATACCAGATGTACATATGTTGATGGATGAATGGTTGGTGCATGTGCGACTAATTTTATATTTTCTTTTCTGTCCACCCAGATCACCCATTCAGATATGAAGTATGAGTTTAGTAGCTTCCCATGGGTCGATGGTTCTTCCTCCACCAAATATACTGGCCGCCATATATAGCCTATAATGTTTTGAAAAATGGCGTTAAACCCTAGAAAATCAAAACCTTAAAATAGGAAGTAAAACTTCTTTCAAGGTCTTACGTGTTTTTATACTTTCCTACTGTATGACTTAAAATCAATATTATCTCTTCTTGGAAAGCTCTTATAAAGGTGATATACCGTTTGCAGTGAAAACTTCACGTAATTACACGTAATAAGGTTCATTTTTTGAATACAATTTACTTTGTGCATCCGTATTTGGCAAACTTTTGTCTCAGGACAGAAAGAAAAGAAAAAGATAAACGAGTTTACCAGGAACTGTTCACCACCAAACATGATTTTTCATCATTGGCTTTAGCTTTGTTTCTCCAAATACAGCTTGTTATGTCGAAGTTGTGAGGAAGAGAGTTTCCAAAATGACATATATACATCTTTCCGCTGTGTATAGTTATCTCAACTTTATCCAAATCCAAAGTGTCAATTATTATGTATTGTAATGTAATGAAATATTTTGGAAAACAGAATTTGGAGAGGAGACCAATGCTCCTTTTTCCCCCTAAAATTTCAAAATGTTATTTGTACATATATGCATATAATAGTAAGTAATGATTCAATCTTTATTCCAAGCCAGTTTTCATACTTAAGGTTGCTGCTTTTTTCAAAATGTTATTTGTACATATATGCATATAATAGTAAGTAATGATTCAATCTTTATTCCAAGCCAGTTTTCATACTTAAGGTTGCTGCTTTTTTCAAAATGTTGTCAGAAAACCATGTAATCATAAAATAATTTTGTTCTTGATTTGGAGAAATATTTTGCAGTACTATGATACTTTGTATCTGTTATTTATTTTTTATTCTTTTATTTTTTTGTAATAAACTACGAATCGTTCGTATTGTTCTGTCAACTTAATTTTCGTTTCATTAATATATGTAGGCTGGAATATGACTTACTTATTTGCAGCCTTTTCCATTTCTTAGTGGCAAATGATTCTACCCACTTTTGGCCCATTCTCGTCTCTCAGAGTTTTGACCATTCCTAGCCTATAACCTGCAATGACACCTTTCAGACCCTCTTGTTAGCGAGAATGACCTTGCCCTGGAATGAAACAAAACTGTGATATATTGTATGACAGGAACTGGGTGCCTTATGCCCAATTCAATGGATTTGTTTCGGTCCAATGTGAATTAATCACGAAATATGTGGAAGTAACACGGCAACTAGAGAAGTTGAATTAGATAGCAAATTTTTGCTTCAAACTCAGTACTTTTTCTTTACAATATTTATTTTACTTGCACAAGTATTGAAAAAAAAATTCTTGTAAATTTCAGCATGCTCTAATGGAGCATTTCGAGAAGAACACAAAACGTCATATTTAATATTGTATGTGACCTAGAACTCGCAAAAAGAACAGCATATGCCATGAAATGGTCTGTGTCTGATGTTGAACAAGACGATGGTATTTCTTTATTATATCAGTCGGAACAATTACAGAAAGACTTGAATAATGAAATACAACAAAAAGACAATGAGATTAAAATGCTAATAAGTAATTTTAGTACAATAAGTACTGATTTCAACAATAAGTTAACTGCTAACACTAATACTCTGTCCAAGTTACAGAAGATTTATTGAATAAAGATAACCAAAAGATAGAGGACGTCAGAAATTAAATGGTAATAAAAGCATGAAGAAACCCATGAAGACAGCTTACGATTTATCTACTACATGTTGGAATGATAGGATCAAGACAATAAAAGATGTTACATTTCGTTTTTTTTTTTTTTTCATTCTTACATTTTACAACTAGTTACATTCTGATGTTGAACAATCAAAAACAGATACAAAAGAATATTTTGATTGAGAACTGATCAATAATATCGATTTCGAACAAGGTAGTATACATGAATTACTTAAAAGGATTACACTATGAAAAAAGATTGAACTGAATTGGAACAAGAGTTTACAACAGAAACATGTGCATTCAAAACTGAAATAGATATAGGGACTCTTGCATTAAGTGGTAGCAGTGAAGCAGTTAAAACCAAAATAAACTAAAACATACAGACTTTCAAAACTGAATAGAATACGGAAATGGGCATAAGGAGTCTTGCATTAAAGGTTATAATAGATGAATTTTAAAAAAAAGGAAATCGATAACACAAAAGATTTTGAAGAGAAAACTAAACTTACACCTGAATGTATATTGCTTTACGATTTTTGCATTGTACCAAATCATGAGTACTAGGATTGTATTGTTTGAAATGTGAATTTAAGAGATATAGTTTCATTTGCTAAAAAGGTAAGAACACATAGCTTGTGATCTGCTGTTGAACACAATTTAGAAAAGGGTTGATTGACATTTTAAAGTCTAAAACTACACCCTTGACGTTAGTTAAAAGTTATGCATCTAACTATGCTCCATCGCGTTTTGCTCAATACAAATTACTCACAACAGAATTAGTAGAGCAACGTGTTATTTAAATTTAAAAAAATCAGGTTTAAACACAATGTTTGTTAAATTTTATAATTAACCTGCAATATAATTGGATTTTTATTGATTTTTACATTGGATTAGAGGTAAAGAAACAACGTTTTGCTTACTGCCTTGATGTTACAAAAAGAATCTGAACGTACGTCTGGGACACGCGCAGAGCATGAACCTAGTCTACACAGTGTATATTAATCACGTACATACTATCTAGAAGAGAAAAATGTTTAGATAACTGTATTTAAACATAAAGAAGAACATATTCAGACTGGTTGAAATATTCAGACAAGCTGTAATATTCAGACAGGTTGAAATATTTAGATAGATTGTAATAGTCAGATAGGTTATAATATTCAGACAGGTTGAAATATGCAGGCAGGTTGAAATATCCAGATAGGTTGTAATATTCAGACAGGTTGCAATATTCCAACCGGTTGTAAAAGAAAAACTGGCAGCAGTATAAAAACTTGTTGCTCTTAAATAGAATGAATTTTTGCTAAATAAAAAATGTCTGCAGCAACGATGCTTTTTCCATATACGAATCTACTAATAGAGATTATGGTAGACATGATTTGGTCGATCCTGATGGCAATGCTAAACTTGATAAACCGAGACAAGCTAACTTAATTATTTCTATCAGCCTTTTGATGAACAGCTAAAACATTTGCTAAAAAAAAGGTAAGAACACCTAGATTGTGAGCTGCTGTTAAACGCAAATTATAAAAGGGTTGATTGACATTTTAAAGTCTAAAACTACGCCCTTGACGTTAGTTAAGACTTATGCATCTAACTATGCTCCATCGCGTTTTGCTCAATACAAATTACTCACAACAGAATTAGTAGAGCAATGTGTTATTTAAATTTTAAAAAATCAGGTTGAAACACTTTTGTTAAATTTTATAATCAAGCAGCAATATAATATATCAACAGATAAGATTCAGATAGGTTATAATATTCAGACAGGTTGAAATATCCAAGAAGGTTGAAATATCCAGATAGGTTGTAATATTCAGACAGGTTGCAATATTCCGACAGGTTGTAAAAGAAAAACTGGCAGCAGTATAAAAACTTGTTGCTCTTTAATAGAATGATTTTTTCCTAAATAAAAAATGTCTGCAGCAACGATGATTACCGAAGAAGAAATATCTAACTATATATGTGATGGAAGGAATTATCTGTTCAAATTAATTGATCCAGATGGAGATGAAAAAGAAAGAAAATAGCATGAAAAAACTCATATAGCAATTAAAGAGAAAAACTGCAGAGTTTAATGAAAAGACAACTAAGACGCTGGATTAGCTGAATGAAAGACTGAGAGAACACAATTTGGTAACTCAAACTTGAAAGAACCTGGATGATGCTTTTTCCCTATACGAATCGTGATGATGGTAGGCATGATTTGGTCGATCCTGATGGCAATGTAAAACTTGATAAACCAAGACAAGCTAACTTAATAACCTTTTGATGAACAGCTAAAATACGGGTGCATATTCATTGCACTTTTGATGGGGGCTGTTAGTGTATACGTTGTTTACAGGTTTTCGAGAGTAATAAATATTAAAAATATCAAAGCACGGTAAATACACAACTCCTCACAAGCAGGAAAAAATACAAGTGCTTTCTTTGTGTTGCTTGATATGAAGCAACACAAGGACATGCCAAACAATTCAGTGGTAAACCGTCCAGGTAGACTGATTGTGCAATACAGTACCATATCCAATGAATGATTGTGCAATACAGCACCATATCCAATGAATGATTGTGCAATACAGTACCATATCCAAAGGTAGTGATGAGCTTTCCAAGTCGAATGAGTAAAAAAAATCAAGATATATAAAGATATGTGGTGTGCTAAACAGGTAAGAAGAACGAGGATCGAACAAGGCATTATGGATGATAAATTGAGAATATTGTGATCAGATGAGTTCCTGATTACTAGTCACTTTCTGATGATACTTTGATATTTTCGAGGGCACGGCCCTGGTTTTAAAGTAGCCCTCCTCCCCTACAGCTGAATATGAGTGGTTGTAAATCTTGAATAGATGAAAGTGGGTGGGTAGGAATTAATAGCTGAAAGTGGGTTGATGTAAATCTTAAATAACTGAAAGTGGTTGACTGAGTACCAGAATAATGTGGAAGTAAACCTTCAAGAGCCAAAGTGTTTGACTGGATATTAAAAGTGGGTGGGTGTAAATCTTCAAGAGCGGAAAGTAAGTGTCTGAGTTTCATCAGCCATCTTACTACTCGCCGACACTCATCAAATATTGGCATGTGCAAGCATGTCAAAGAGAGTAACTCAGTCATAAAATGCTAGGTCGGTGTGACCAATGTCTGTATTTTCAGTGATTTTCTTGTGACACCGTCTGTATCTTTAATCCTATTATAATCCATTTGATTTATTTGATTACATATGTTTTATTTTTTCTTCAAGTTTTATGAAAATCCATTTGTTTTAGCAAACTGGTCAAGACATTTTGGATTTTTCCATCCTTTATTTAACAAGTTTTCCTTGTTATCTATATTTCACTGACCAGTTTGTACCTACTCTCTATGTAGGTCATACCAGCTTCTCTCAACAGCTAATTCTGACCTAATATGAGCAGGCACGCGACTTTGTGTCATGGTCATTTGGGTGGCTGACCACATATTGCATCTGCATTCCTGTCTTTATACAAGGAGTCTTTTTTTCAAAACACACAAATATAGTTAAAACACTGGTTTAAATTAAAAGCTCATATAGTAAAAGAGACATCTTATGATTTTTGTAGATACAAAGCAATGCGAATGCAATAAACATTGGTCTTGTGAGAAAAGAAGGAATTTTAGCTAGTGTAAAATATATGCATGGATTCTATCTGCCTATAATACAACCTGTGTACGACCAGCTCATGGCGTGTGTAGCTTGTCTTCAGTGCAGGTCAGTTCCAGATGATGATCAGTAAACAA
Source organism: Margaritifera margaritifera (assembly GCA_029931535.1). Lineage (NCBI taxonomy): Eukaryota > Metazoa > Mollusca > Bivalvia > Unionida > Margaritiferidae > Margaritifera > Margaritifera margaritifera. The sequence goes on along the minus strand of JAQPZY010001636.1, from coordinate 6,297,951 downwards.
TAGTAAGTATATTAGGTCAAATTTGGCAGTGTCTGGAATTGCATTCATCCTGTATGTACAGGAACAGTTTTTGACAATTTAGATATAGATGACTAAAAATGCTAAAATTTAGTTAGTGCATGACAATTTTCGAAATTTCTTGTGTAATTATGCAAATGCATTAGACCAGCTTTTGGGTATTTAAACTTCTTCATGCCAGTGTATTTTGAATAAATGTGAAAGAGACTGGATCATAATAGGACACAGATGTACTATATACCTAGTCTAATCAAACTTTGTTTTGATCCTTCATTGATGATACTTGGCATGTTGGTGCATCCTAACGAGTTGTATATTGCTTAGGTATTTCTTCCTTCACACAGAACCGCAGCGCCCCAGGAGGGTTGCGGGGAAACACTAAACAAAACAAGACCAAACTTCTTGTATACGGTAGCTCAGTCGTTGGATTAGACTCGCAACTACAGGCCCCGGGTGGCCGAGTGGTCTAAGGCGCTCACCTTTACAGATCATTCACATCTCACTCATGACACATCTCTTTGTAAGGTTCATAACTGCTGTGGCCTTATCTTAAACTCGTGGCAATTGCTCAAAACACATCCCATTAACGGTACTAACGATTCAGGACCTTGCGTCGAACTTACATTTCACACGACTAATCAAACTTCTTATTGGCGTACCCTGTCAATCAACCTTTGCAATTTGCTGACGCAACACTGTTCGGCCTACCAAGGCAATTTCAAAGCTAGTGAAAATTCTTGAATAGCCCGCACGTTTCCTATTCAAGTTGTCCCCAGCTGGTGTAGCCAGTGCACTGAATTATTTTTATCCCTTTATGTGTACACGTCACATGTTAAACCTTGCTCTGCTTAGTTGATTTAGTGAAAAATGTTGCTACTGTTGAAGAACATATAAAATTCATTAAAAAAAAAACGAGTCGTTAGACTTAACAAGATAGGTAGAAAGACTGAGCACATGCGTCCTGTCCGAAATTTTTGATTTTTCATGCGTGTGTGTGGTATGAATGATGCTTTTTCGGCCCCACATTAATTGAATTTATATTGAAAATATACGGATACAATTATTTTAAAAAATAAAATCTGCTAGTTTAGAATCTAACAACGCTGCACAATACAATTACAATTTTTTACATGAAGGAGCTTGCAGTAAATTTGTATACTACTGTCTTCCTTCAATTATACCACCACCACCCCCACCACCCCAAAAAAGGAGCGCGAAGCAACCAAAATGTTTCATAGAGTAATTTTCCATTACAGTTAGATGGTTAAAATCATGCCCTTGAAAAGCTTAAAATGCAAGAGCTTCTAGGAGCTGTGCATCCTGGGCTCCCACCAGGAGTTCCATCCCACCGACCCCTTGACTATTGACTACTTGTTTAGGCCCCCCCCCCCCAACGATGTGCTGGATCCGCCACTGGACACACACACACACACACACACACATATATATATATATATATATATATATATATATATATATATGTATATATATATATATATATATATATATATATATATATATATATATATATATATATTAATGTGTCAGTTGCAACCCACCTATAGCGTATGCATTGGCGAGCACATGTTTACGAATCAGTATTTCAAAAGCTATAATAATGTCACTTATAACTGCATACAAATATGGCAATCACCTTTTATAGTTGTTGGACTATATTATTACAATTTGTAAACTGTTGAATTTGTTTAATGTCATCATCTTTTGTCTTGAGTAACAATGTATTTTGGCTCGCTTCACCAGCAGCGTGTTGGTACATGTCATTAATTCACATCCGCCTATATTGCCCTTTAGAGTTTCAGAACAGTTATTTCACAAGCTAGCACAGAAGTCATCTCTTGAGTGTTCCAATCAGAGAGAGAGAGAGAGAGAGAGAGAGAGAGAGAGAGAGAGAGAGAGTGAGAGGGGGTAGAGAATATGAATGTATGTATTATAGGGTCCAACGGCATATCATCACAATCCTCACCGTTCAACGTCCCCGAGCTAGCAGAGAGAGAGAGAGAGAGAGAGAGAGAGAGAGAGAGAGAGAGAGAGAGAGAGAGAGAGAGAAATATCGGTGATACAGATAGAAACAGCAAAGTAGTTTTAACACGAAAGAGTGGTCAAAATTGTTCTGAATGCAACAATTTAATTCCCTAAAGCAATTTCATTTTAAAATATCTTAAGAAAACAAAGTTTATATTGCAAAGAGCAGTTTACATATTCAAAAGACACTTGTACGTTTAATGAATCTATAGAGTGCCGGTTTTCATTCTGTATCTGTACCTTTTCTCTCCATTCAAAATAGAATCATCAGGTAAGTCTAGAAGTGATTTCCATACGCTCCACAAGACTGATGCATCTCAATCATATATCCATTACTGTTTTTTTGTTTGTTTGTTAAATATGGTTTAGAGAATGTAAAGCTGCCAAAATCATTTAAGTTAATGAAATCTGAAGAGCAGCGGTTTTTTCTTCTTTTTGTCCTTTATTCTCTCCAGCAACAGATCCATAGAGTAGAATCACCAGGCAGGTCCTAAAAGATTTCCAGATATTCCACGCAAGATTGATGAATCTCGATCAGTGATATATCCATTACAGTTTACGTTTCCATGCAGGCATGCAGAACGTGGATCTGCGTCCACTAACGGGAGAGGTCAAATGACTTCTGCAACTTTTTTCAATTTTACCTTCAGATGATGATGACTGAATTAAAGTTGTTTACAGTCATTCGACCATGTACGACTATTTACCTTCTCGTGTATATATTTGGTCTTGTGTTTGCATCGACCACTACAAGTACAGCAAAGATGTCCATGCTAATGAGGGCGTACATCAAAATTGGAATGGTCCATTATCTTTCTGGGGAAGTAAGGAATGATGTAAACTTGCAAATGTTAATGTTCATTTCGTATCAACAAAAAAGGCATTTTGAACATTTGTGAAATAATTATGTGTGGATTAAATCAGACATATCAGTTTTTCTAATTGTATGGAGAAATAATTGTATACAAATATACCGTCATATTAGACTCGCCTCTTCAGGGCTCGTCCAATATTTCGGTACATTTGAAAACTATACAATTATTTCCTCATAAAACTAGAAAAGTATGGATATATCTGTTACTCGTCATTTTATCTCATGTTAGCGTCATACCTTACTCGATAGTATACCAATGTATTCTGTTACCACAATCTTGATGGTATGCTAGGCTTGATTTCAGTGAAATTGTTAATTCGGACTATAAAATTTGTATTCTCTGTGGAATTAACGATAATACGTAGTTTTGAAGATGTTTTATTCATATGATTTAATATCGATATATGATATTCGGTTGTAATATTGTAGTGGCAATCGTATTTTAGTCTATTGCTAACAGGTGAGGGTGCAAGGGAGTTTTTTATGCACACATTTAATGCTGCATCCACCTGCCTAATATAAAAGTTCATAAATTATAAAATACACAAGTGAGATCAAACAGGTCGATATTTTTTTATAGCTATAATAATATAATAAAACAAAACATAAGAAGATCATTCACTTGACTTGACAAGTCAATGGAAGTTCATAGCAAAAGAAATTTATGCACCCCAACCCCAAATTTATACATGCATCTTTCACATCTGAAGGTCAATTTTGACACAAAGTGATGCTCACAGTGCAAACACAAACTCTTTCCCTACGTGATAATTTTGGACAAAATTATGTACTAAGCTGCTTGATGCAATTCAAAATAGTTCGCTTCGCTTCCTAGCCGACTTTTGGTATTTCACTGTCTACATACTGCGAAGTAACTACGAGAGGTGTACATGCCTCACATCAATGTTTCAAGAACAACACAAGCCCAAAACACCTAATTCATAAATATATCCATATCTTTAATTATTAAACAATAATAGCTGAAAGAGTCACATCATAGCCTTAAGTTAGGACATTTGACAGGGGTCAATTTACGAAACTATCCACTATCACCTTAATGATTTTGCTCAAAACAGTTCTGTCAAACGTTGTGTACATATTCCATATTTAGACATTATCTAGTAAAATACAAAACTAATAATGCTATTACTCTTTTAGAAAAGTGACTACTTTGCGGCAAAAACCATTGCATTGTGTATATTGTGAGTTATGACTGCCTGCATTTGTTCAAATATTTAAAATTGTGTGCAACCTCACATGCTTCTTGTCTTTGTTTACCACTATAGCATCGGGACATTACCAAAATTCCTTTACAATGCTGCATGAATGTCAAGAAGGGATTTTGGAGATGCAAATTTTATGAGTGAATGACAGCGACACTATGTTAGTTGTCAATGAGAAAACTGAAAAGGTTGTCTAAAGTGTTCTAGCTAACTTAAATGAAATCTTCCACACAGTAAAGTAAATAATGTTCTTCAGAAGTAATTTTAACCTGATATAAACAATAGTTCCTAACCTTTCATTATTGTTCTGGTGGTGCTAATAGCAGTAGCAATGGTGTGTGGGTGTTCTGTGGGGTTGGGGTGGGGTAATCACAACAATCTAGATAATATGAGAGATCAAAGTTTAATCAGCAAACATTAGGCCATGTTGGAACACTAATATACTGCTGTGTGGGATCCCGCTAAGCTTAAAGAGTGACATATCAAATAAATCCAATGATAAATGGCCACTGAAATTGACCATACATATATACATACTCCATACAATACAACATAAATTTCTTCTCAGAGTCCCATTCTTTTACAACTGACTTGAATGATTTTTGGAGTCTATAAAATGATAGCAAATAGCAAGATAAGGTATACAACAAATATTAACACTGGAAAATTCAATTCAAGATAGGAAGCATTTCAACTGCTTGTCTTCTAATAAGTACATACCACAAAACGCAATTCTCGTGGAAGCTAAGTCTGTCCATCAAAGTCAGTCTCTTGTGCACTTAGATCAGGATGAGTATCTGGATCAGGTTCAAGCTGGTGCTTCTATCATCATGACTGACCAATTAATCCTAATATTTTACCATGCAAACTGAGACCTGCAAAAAGAGAAGAAACAACTGCTCTTTTAATACTCGGTGAAAACAAGAGAGTTTCAGAGGAAAAACTGTATTATTAACTCCAGCAAACTTTCTGAACCAATTAGAATGTTTCAATCCCATGAATGTGAAAATGTTTTTCCTGTTGTGAAAATCTATAACAGACAAGGCATGTACCTTTACCTTCAGTTGATTTAGGCAGAGAAACTCTGATTTTGGCAAGAGGAATCAGTATGCCAAGAGGGAAGAATGATCCGCTCTTTCGTCAACTTACATTCCAACTATCATATTTAGAATTGTTGATACACTGGTTTCAGAAAGTCAAGTTTTTGGTACAAAGCAAAACTGGTATACCAGTAGAAAGAAGCATAGTAACAGGAAATTATATGCAAGTTCATTTTACAGTACTGCTGACCACGAACAAGCAATGAACATACATATGGCATAAACCTAACAGAATATTTACCTCACGGGATACATTTAGCTCAACCATTATGTCCAGCACATTCTCCACTTATTTTTAAGCGTTTTCCCCTTTGATAACTGACCCTAGAATTTTCAAGATAGAGGCATAACATTGATACATTTTTTATTATCGCTTAAGTGTGAGATATGAATCTCAGATGTCAACTTCACAGTGGAGTCATGAAGGTAGAAACTAAATCGGTGTACTAAAACTTTCATTCTTCTCCCCCAGAATATGGCCGCAAATTGCCATATGCATCACTATTTTCAAGACTGTTCCATTGGTGGTATTCACCATTCATAACAGTATCTTTATTTATAATTTCTCTGAAGTGTATCTGCTCCTGTGGAGTTAAATTACTTTGAAGAATGTGTGACATGTTATGCAGTTGTTTTTGCGTGTCTGTACTGAAATATGAATAATAATATTCATTAAAATAGGAGTGCAGTGCTTCACACATACACTTCGAGCAAGAAAATACATTCTAGTCCCCATTATTTTTCCATATCTAGTAAGTTAATCCCATATCTAGTAAGTTAAGCCCAAGATATGTTACTTTGTCGTGATGGAAATAGTTCTAATATTGAGGTGCAAAGCGAGGTTACCTCCCCCTCAACTGTATGTTCCACACAGCAGAGAGTAATATGTTGAAAAAGGAAGGTAGTATAATGAGGCTAATGCATAATAATTACTTACAAACGTACAAAGAAGCAGAAAATAATAACAGATGTGGTTAACTGCACCAATAAAAGAATAACAGTTTTTCTTAAGGGTGCAAGGGACAGTTTTTTTATGCACAAATTTAATGCCACATCCACCTGCCTAATATAAACTTTCATAAAAAATAAAATACAAAAGTGAGGTCAAACAGGTCCAAATTTTTGGATAGCTATAATAAAACAAAACATAGGAATATTATTTACTTGACCTGACAAGTCAATGGAAGTTCATAGAAAAAGAAGTTTATGCACCCCAACCACAAATTTATACATGCATTTTTCATGTTAGAAGGTCATTTTTGACACACAGTGATCCTCAGTGCAAACGTAAGCCCTTTCCCTAGGTGGTAGTTTTGGAAAACATTGTGTACTAAACTGCTTGATGCAATTCAAAATAGTTGCCATCCAGGCTGTTTTTTTTTATATAGATATTCTACTTGCCTTGAATCCATGTGTTTACTGCAATGGGTGGCTATCTCTGCCTCCATCTGACTATTGGTATTTCACTGTATGCATACTGCGAAGTAACTATGTCTACATACTGCGAAGTAACTATGTCTACATACTGCGAAGTAACTATGTCTACATACTGCGAAGTAACTATGTCTACATACTGCGAAGTAACTATGTCCACATACTGCGAAGTAACTATGTCCACATACTGCGAAGTAACTATGTCTACATACTGCGAAGTAACTATGTCTACATACTGCGAAGTAACTATGTCTACATACTGCGAAGTAACTATGTCTACATACTGCGAAGTAACTATGTCTACATACTGCGAAGTAACTATGTCTACATACTGCGAAGTAACTATGTCTACATACTGCGAAGTAACTATGTCTACATACTGCGAAGTAACTATGTCTACATACTGCGAAGTAACTATGTCTACATACTGCGAAGTAACTATGTCTACATACTGCGAAATAACTATGTCTACATACTGCGAAGTAACTAAGTACATGCCTCACATCAGTTTCAAGAAGAGTACAAGCCCAAAACTCCTAATTCACAAATATATCCATATCTTTAATTATTAAACAATAATAGCTAGCTAAAAGAGTTACATCATAGCCTTAAGTAAAGAAATCTGACAGGGGTCAACTATCGAAACTATCCCCTGCTACCTGAAGTTCAACTAAAACTGTGAGCACATCAGTGGTGAGTATAAAAAAATTGCGTGCGCTTGGTTTTCCGTCAGATCAGTGTCAGACCGATCTGAATCTCACTGAGTGCGTGTGGGAAAGGGAAACTTGGGTAGTTTTGTTGAGAACCTGGACATAAATGGGATAATTTGAAACAGATTTTGTAGTAAGTTGATAGAGGAAAGTATTTTAAAATATTATGTTTAATTGAGGAAAATATATGGTACAAGTAAATACATTAGTAAGAAATGGAAAATTAAGATTAAGACAAAGAAAAGGAACCTGATATGCAAAAGTCTTTATTGAATAATGTTAAATAACCTGCTAAAGAGAAATAGACAAATTCCTTTATATCTGAAATATTTAAATTTGACTGTGACTATATAAGAAAGTGTTGTTTACCTTGCACATTTAGGGCGAATTAAAAGTAATAAGCTTTACTTTACTGATTAAAAACCAATTAAATCTTGACATGCTCTTTTGATAATTTATATTAGAGTGCTGAGAAAATTACACCAGTAAAGAGAACTATCTCTTCTGGTGATTGTATTGGTTGATTACTCGACAAAGTATACTCTGTTATATAACTTCAATTCCTACTATACTGAAGTATTACTTGTTTGATGAAGTTGTTTCATAATAAATTCAATTGAAGTTAGAGACTCATCTTCTTCTTTGCTTGACTTCCCCCTACTTAGTTACTGAAGCAATGCAATATATGTCCCTTGCAATCACACACCACCACAATGTTAATAGCTTCCCACCCACGCTCACTATCCAATACACAATGTGACTGACCAGCACATACACGTATTGACTATCTCCCACATTTACTTGTCAGCACCCACGCTTACTAACCAATACACAATCTAAGAGACTAGCATCCAAATCTATTGAACAGGACATACACCTACTGACCATCACCCAAAAATACTGACCAACACATAATCTTAATGACCAGCACCCACACCTACCAAGTAATACGGTATTACCACCAACACCTGCAAACAGATTTCTAAAGGTAGGATGTAAAGTTAGGGGGTAAAGGATTAGCATCTAATGTTAGACAGACAATCACTCACTATCACCATCACCGTCCAACACTCACCCTTTTCCAGACCAAACAGAAGAAGGGAAATGCCTTGGACAGAATCCTGCCTAGTGGCTGCATGCATATATCAGAGATTTCTATATAAATCATTACCTATACCTCAGATTATGTTGGCGGTTTTTGGTAAATCTGCATATTGCAGTGATGCTTTAAATAGCTATATTCAAGGGAACCAACTCATAATAACACTAAAATGTACGTAACTTAAAGCAATGCTAAAATTACGAAACTGCCGTGGAATTTAACGGAGACTAGAAAAAACCAGAACATTAGATTAAAATGGACGGAACTTAAGTTATACTAAAATTCCGAAACTGTCACAGACTTTAACGGAGACTGAAAACAATCATAAAAAGATGTAACAATTATGACTTAGACTAAAGTAATCCTAAAATTCCGAAACTAATACGGATTTTAGTGGATAAAATTTTACAAAATCTGGGTAGAATTAAAAAATGAAAGTACGCCTGCTACTGTAAGTAACAGTAGACGGCACTACCTGTGACTGTTGACCCAGAGTGAACAGGTGCACCCGGGTCCCTCTGGAAAGTCACTTCTGGTTGATCAGGCGGCAGAACAAATATGCGCATCCCAATCCCTGTAAAGGTAGATGGCAGGAGCTGTGTGGACAGCGTAGGGCATCGGCTCAGGTGCAGTAGAACCTGATGGCCATCCACTGCATGCGGACTCGTCTCCAGACGTATCGACATTGTCGTGCCACTGGATCCAGAAAGGCCTGGACGAGAGTGAGGGTGACTCTGCGCAACGTGAGGAAATGCGCTGAACACCACCTCCTAATCACCAACATAGTCTTCCGCTTGACAAACCGTAACAAGATGTCTTGGATGCACCCACGCTCCAAGCAGCAGCATATCACTGACTACGTCATCGTCTGGAGAAGAGACAGACAGGATGTCCGAGTCACGAAGGAGAAGTGCAGCTCAATATCCGGATTCAGCCTAGCAGACGACCACAAAGCAAAGAAGTACACAAAAAGTTCGACGTCTCGAAATTCAAACAGGAGATATGAAACAGGCGTTTGTCGAAGAACTGTGAAGCAAACTAGAAACGATTGATGCAAATTCCGAGAATGTCAATGAAAACTGGGCATCCGCCAGAGACTCTGTGTGCTCAGCTGCATCCAAAACTCTCGGCCCTACTACACGTGAACTTCAAGATTGGTTTGATAAGAACGATGCTGCCATAAGGAGACTACTCAACGAGAAACATCGGCTCCAAAAAACCTGTTTAGAAGACAGCATTTCATCATCTAAGAGGGCAGCCTTCAACAGCATCAAGAGGACTGTTCAATGAAAACTCACAGTGTTTTACGACTCATGGCTGAGCAGCAAGGCAGATGAGATTCTGTCCTACGCAGACAGAAATGAGATGAAGAACATATATGATGATTTGAAGACAATTTACGGGCCACATTCATCAGGAATATCCTGTATATTTGAGTGCTGACGGCACCGAACTGCTCACTGACAAAGAAAAGATACTACAAACATTGGGAGAACACTTCAAAAATCATATGTCAGTGAGGCGGCAATTGATCGACTGCCCAATCGAAAATCAACATATCACTTGCTGATCCTTCAACGCTGAATGAAACTGAGAAAGCAATTGACCTTCTGTCAAATGACAAAGCGTCTGGAACAGGTTATATATCAGCTGAAGTCTGCAACGCTGGAGGCTCGCACATGGCACAGAAACTGACTGAACTCTTCCAGTCAGTTTGTACTCGGGGAACTATATCTAGGAGTAGAATGATGCATCCATAGTCCACTTGTACAAGCGGAAAATTAAGAGACAGTCGTGCTACAACCATCGGAGCATCTCCTTGCTGTCGATAGCCGGCAAAATCCTGTCCAGAATTCTGCTGAATCGCCTAGCGCATCACATCGAACAAGGGCTCCTGTCTAAGAGTCAGTGTGGATTAAGGAAAGAACGAAGGACCACAGACATGGTGTTTGCATCTCGTCAACTCCTGGAGAAATGCCTGGAACAGAACTCCAGCATGTCACAATCAGTATCAAGAAGACAGAGGTGATACACCAACCTGCATCAGGAGAGCCTTACGTAGAGCCTACCATCACAGTGAATGGCCAAACCCTACTGGCAGTGGACACGTTCACCTACCTCGGCAGTACACTGTCACGTGCAGTACGCATCAATGACGAAACCAATGCCAGAATTGCTAAAGCAAGAGTGGGGTTTGGCAGACTACGAGAAAATGTATGGGAGCGCGGAGGTATCAGTCTGCAAACAAAACCGAAGGTTTACATTGTTAGTATGTTGCCGACTCTGCTGCATGCAGGCGAAACCTGGTCGGTGTACAGACGCTATGCCAAGAAGCTCAAGCATTGTCACATGGTGTGCCTGAGGAATCTGATAAGGATAAGATGGCAGGACAGGGTCCCATACACTGAAAGTCTCACACGAGCAAGCATTCCAAGCATCCACGCTCTGCTGGCGAAATCACACGGACAGGCTATCTCACCAGGATGTCAGAAAATCGACTACCAAAGAAGATCTTCTACGGCGAGCTGAAGGAGGAAAAGCGATCTCAGGGTGGTCAGAAGAAATGCTTCAAAGATTCCCTCAAGTCATTATATAGAAACTTCAACAGTCTTGGGAAGATCTCGTACAGGATCGATCCACCTGGCGCAGTCTCATCCATACTGGAGCTATAGACTTTGAGCTGAGGAGAATTGCAGAGGCAGTAGAGAAGTGCGAGCAGCGTAGATATCAGAACTGCAGCACGTCCTCTGTTGATCAAGCAACCCCAAGCAGCATCTCCTGTCCAATGTGCCACAGAACAGAAATTGACCTGATAAGCCACTCACGTACTCGCAGAAACCAAGCGAGTCAAGATCATTTGAAAATCTTGAATAAAGTTTTGATTTAAGTTTTTCTTCCTGAGTGGTCGTAGTTTCGCAAACTCTTCATACTTGAACTGTAGAATCAGGAAGCTCTGCTCTTTTATAGCCATGCAATCTTATCCTCCACTAATCTTAAGACAACGTCATATTCATTGGAAAATCTTGGTTACGTTTTCGGTTAATGGTTATGTATGTTTAGACGTCCCAAACTCTGAGAGGGAGAGCTATTATACCTAGACTACAGAATAAGAAAATGTTGCTTTCTCATACCACACACCTCTTTCCTTTCTCTGATCCTCAGGCAAGGTCAAGGTCATCTGAAAATGAAAACGCATCTGTATCAGACATGGAAGCCAGCTAGGTATATAATTCCTTGGAATTATATTTTAATATTGTAGGCATTGTCACTGTATATGGCCAATGTTACGAACAAGGCACGCATGATTCTTTTTAATTTGTATATATATATATATATATATATATATATATATATATATATATATATATATATATATATATATATATATATATATAATACACACACATACGCCAAACAGAGCGGAAAGTGCTATCTCTGGATCATACAGGAGAATGCTTGATAACATTAACATAAGTTTTAAATACGAATAAATGATATTATGATACAGGTTAGATAATCTTGTATTCGTACTCTACGGAGATTCGAAACAGAGTCCGCAGGTTATGATACCCATCGCCTTGCCTTCACGCACCAACCCCTATATCATCTCGACCACTAAGTCGCCAAATATATTCTGGATCATTCTCCATGTGTGCTTACTTGCTATGACACTTAATTGTACATTAACATTTGTATTAATAGCATAAATATTTTTTGTTTTGCACTCTTGTGGTAATCTTAAGTTGTTTTAAAATATATTTTTAAAAAAATATATAAAAAAAAAAAATAAAGAAATAAACAGCTTCAACAGCAAAATCTACCTGTCAGCAGAGCATACTGCAAGCAAAGGTTTTCCTCTTTCCAAATTAAATCTGGCGGTAATATATTTCTTGATATTCCATTGATGACACAATTTCCATGTTACCATGGTCACTAAGCCAAACTTCAAAAGACTATGCAGCATGCACCCGTATCTAGATCTGACTAAATAAAACCACAATATTGCTATAAAAAAATTGGTTGAAAATTATTAAATTCTTTCAAATACTTTAAATTTTCAGGCTAACCTTCCACGTCTCAATGCCAAGACTGTTGTATCCGCTTTCCTCATATTAATCCCGCGCCATTCTACTGGAACCTGACTTAATTTTTAATGACCGTGACTAGCTTCGTCCAAATGCATTCTGTGGTGCTAGATGAGTCTATGTTTGAGAAGGGATGAATGCTACAGGAAAGATACAATTAGCTATACTGCATGCACAAACTGATTCACTCTTACAAACATAAAAGCGCGTGAGGAATCTCTATCGTCAACAAATGTTCAAGTTATCAGGATTTTGATGCTGCGGGATTAACATTACGAACGTTTATCAGTTCGAACGGAAACGGATACGTCAGGTTTGGCATTGAGATACGGAAGGTTAGTTTACAAATTAAACATATTCAAATGAGTTAAATAGTTTTCATCCATCTATTTTATAGCAATATTGTGCTTTTCTGTCGTCAGGTCTAGATAGGAGTACAAGCTGCAAAGAGTCCGGTATAAACTGTAAATGTTTTGCACGTTGCATTCCGGGTTAAATTTTCCACTGAACAGTTTGTTTAAAAGATCTGAATTATAATACTTACAATTATGGTGGAATTCACATTAAATAAACAACGAAAAGCAACTCCTGTAAAATAAATATCAATAATTAGTTCTGGAGCCGGCTTATTGTGTGGGCAACCAGTACTGCATCGTCTGCGAACAGAAGTTCTCTGATCAGGATCTGCCGTATTTTGGTCTTGGCTTTCAGCCTTGAGAGGTTGTACGATTTTCCATTGGACCTCGTATGCAGATAGACGCCTTCCATTTCCGCATCAAAGGCGTAGTTAAGGAGTACAGAGAAGAAGATGCCAAAGAGTTTTGGTGCCAGGGCACAGCCCTGTTTCACTCCGCACTTGATCTCGAAGCTGTCGTACGTGGAGCCGTCAAACTGTACCGTGCCGCGCGTATGTTATCGTGAAATGAGCGGATCAGGCTGCGCAGCTTAGGGGGGGGGGGGCAGACGATCTTCCCGAGTATCTTAAAGAATCCTGTCCTGGTGACAGTGTCGAATGCCTTGGTGAGGTCTGGCTTCTGCTGCTCTCTGCATTTCTTTTGCAGCTGGCGTAGGTAGATCATATCTACTGTTGATTCGTCAGCGCTCTTTCTGTGCTAGTACAAAGTGTAGTTGGGTTCGTCGTACTGAACCTGTGTCAGCTAGTCTTGTTTCCTGGAGAGCTCGATGTACTTGTTTAGCTTGTGCAGCTTGCGGTCAATCAGTGCTGTCTTGCGGACATCCTCTGTCATTCCAGGACACATAGTCCTGACGTTCCAGCATCCAAGCCGTTAAAGTTTGCTTTTCTTCTTGCTGGGTACACTCTTGCCATCTGCTTGTCGAGAAGAAACTCTAAGCCCGTGCACCCGATGAGGAAAGGCAGACCGAGGCGGATCAGTACCTTACTGGCTGGGGGATGCCCAGCTTTGTGGGGGCGGTAACTGACCAGTAGGATGCAATGATCCTTCCCACCGTCGGAGGCAGCCCATGGCGCCCATGCTCTACGCCCATTGAGGTGGACTTATAACCGGTAAACTGCTGCCTCCTGTATTCTGTCCTTGCTGGTGAGAGCAAGGGTGAAAGTTTTCTCTTCATAGTTAACTGCATAGCCTGGGCAAAAGTATGGAGGTTCAAACCTTCCCAGCATCTGAGTCCCCCCCCCCTCCCCGTCGACCTCGGAGGCTGAGTCCAGAGGAAAGGCAGGTGTCGATACGTCTGGAGCCTGCTTGGTTTGCAGGAGTTGCCAGAATGTGATAATGTGAGGATTTAGTATGTTTACAGCAGTTGCTCCTGTAGGGGAAGTGTGTGTGTGTTCCTCTGTCGATATGTACTGAGCATGCTTTTTTTTTATGAATAATCAGCAATGAAATTCGTTGACAGTGAATGCTGCTAAATCTGATGTTATAAATACATGTATCTGTTATGTAATTTTCATATTGTATCTTGTTTTGAGCCTGTGATCGGTGATTGTTTTTTTCACTGTTACTGTACCGTCTAATGCGGTGTTTGACTTCATTGCGGTGACCTCGTTAGCGTCCACTTCTGGTTATCGCTAGATTTTATTCCCGCTACCGAGTTTCTAACGTTTTTGTTGTAGATTTTGTTTTGTATATTTCACCACAAAGAAAATTGTGTTCTGTGTGAGGTAATTGTTATCTAATGAATATTTATTAAGTTACTGTAAAAGTTACGTTGCTTTTCATTGAATAATTGTCATTTTCTTGAATGAATTCCGTAGTGGGGGGGTACGAATTTCCGCGGTGGTTTTCCGTACGCCTTACGGGATTTCGTAATATATATAAACCGGATGCTTGGCGTAATATATATAAACCGGATGCCTAGCGGAATTGGGAGGATGGTCAAACGTTTTCTGCGAAACGAATTATGTGGAATTCCGTACGTCTTACGGAATTTGCGCCTTACGGAACTTCGTAATGTATATACACCAGAGGTTTGGCGGAATTAGGAGGATGATCAAAAGTTTTCCTTAGGGAACCATCCCCATTTTCGGTCAGAAATCAAAATTATAATTATTAGTATTTCAACTTGCAGTAAATAAAACTAATGTGACCATAGTCTATTTCAGATAAAGGAGGGGGAATTTTCGCATGTCGTTCAATCATATTATAAAATTTGCTGGATATGTAATTTATTAAGTAAAATCAGTACATGTAAATTATTTCCTTACCAGTATAAACAGGCAGCTTTAATTTTCATATAGCAAGGGTTGAAGTAAAGTTGAATTGCCCATATGAAGGTTTATTGATCTGCAATTTTCATTCTAATTCCAGAATTCTATTTATTTCAACTGGTGAAAATGAAATTTTAGTTATCAGCCAAAGTTTGTTTTGTTTCTTTTACTGTGATATTCACTACTGTGCCAGTATAGTCAAATAAGATGATAGTTTAAATTATTTTATTTCTCAAATATATTGTTTAGTTACATATTTACATATGTTATTCTTGAGTGTGTATTTTTGCAATAAACTGAGGAACCTAAAATCAGAGTTTGGTTATTTAACTACTTTTAGGATATGTATGCACATACTCATTTGTAAGCAACACAACTACATCTATTTACATACATCCACAGTGTTGACAGTCACATATACACACGCTACCGAGCTACCGAAGATATATATATATATATATATATATATATATATATATATATATATATATATATATATATATATATATATATATCACTGACTTTCTCATAATAAAGACAGTGCAACGAAGTAATAGTAATTTAAAAATTATTACACTTCGGAGAAATGCAAATGAAGCGAGTCTTGTTTACAAACACGGATTCAGGCTGATATTCAAAACACTCTGTCTAAGCAAACAAGGATACATCAGCGGTGAATAATGACCGTAGCGTGCTGGCTGAGTCAAGAGTAAAGCAACTTACGTAAAGTTAATTCAACATATAAACTGGGGAAATTTTTGACTTCGCTACAAGAGTTTCGACTATCTTTCACAGTCAATCGACCATAAACATAATGATTTTGTTGTGAATTAAATCATTGATTGTGGGAATAGTACAGATGCTCTAACATTAATACTTGACTCAAACGAACAAAAAGTTATTTTAACTGTTAATTTATTTACCTTCAGTTGTATTTATTTCATAGTTTGAAATTATACAAAATGAAAAGCATATATTTCTATTTAAAAAACGCGAAATATTGGCCCTTAAAATCTGATCTGGCCCCTTCAGAATTATCAAGTGGTCGTTGTCCCCTTATCCCTGAATCCTATAATGAACCCTGCTATTTCACCTACACTCTTGAAAACTGATATGAGGAAATAAATCATATCACAATTAGGTCAATATGACTTAAGTTTCACGCTTAAGTTACTTTCGTTTTTCATGCTATCCATTTGTTATGCCCTCGCTATATTGGGCCCTACTGATATATTGTGTCCAAAGTATCTGAACTTATCACTATTGCACTGGATTTCATTAAAAATGTAGAAAAAATGAAGTAAATATATAAAGAAATTAACTAGCATAGTGATCATTTTAAGGGAGCGACTCAATCATACCAACCGTCTAATAATGGGTCACTGTAACCCAATTTTCACTTTGAAGTAACTTTTAGTATTTCAGCTATCCGTTGGTTACACCTCATTATTTTGAACTCGATGCCAACTGGACAATACTGTGACAAGAATTTCAGATTTGAGTACCTTTTGTATTGTTTGCTGTCTGTTACATTCTCAACATCACGGGCCCTATTTCATTTGCACTCATGAAAATTGGTCATGTGCATGCATGTCAAGAAGATTAACTCAATCATACAAAACTTGGTCACTAACTTAATTTTAACTCTTTGGTAACGTTTGTATTTTCAGTCATTTGTTTGTCACACCTGCTGTATCTTGAACCTATTTCTCTCTCTCTCTCTCTCTCTCTCTCTCTCTCTCTCTCTCTCTCTCTCTCTCTCTCTCTCTCTCTCTCTCTCTCTCTATATATATATATATATATATATATATATAGTTTAATCGTACTTTGTTATGACACTACACTAATGATACTATGCATGTTGATGCAACCTAATGAGTCGTATATTGCATATTGAACAGCAGTGGCTCATTGGTTAGCGTCCTAGACTCATGACCAGAAGGGTTCATGTTTGAATCCTGCCATCGGATCAGCCTGGTCAGCTACCGTGATGTATCCTTGGTCAAGACACTTTACTCCAATTACCTCGCCACTAACAAAAAGCTTCCATAATGAATATAAAAAAAATCTGAAGTGGCTTACAAACTTGAAATGGCATTTCTTTAGATTAAAATTTTATTAATCAAAGATTCTGTTAACAAACATGTGTTTCTGAGGTAAATAATGTAGTTTAAAGAAATATTTGTCAGCATTATCAGTGAACCAGCCTGATTTGTAATGTTGCTGCCAGTTCCCTCCTATTTTTTGGGTACTTAATGTTCACGCTAGTATTATACAAGATATACGCTTACCTTTATCAGTGGCGGCGCGAGGGTTTGAGGCGCCTGCGGGCAATCTTCTTTAATGGCGCCCCCCCCCACCACCCCGGCGTCCGGGGCAATGCTCTTAAGTGGCGCCCCCTACTTTGCCACAGAGAACAGTTTTTATGTCAGTTGCCAACCTGCACCTGCACCCGCACCCCCCCCCCAACTAAGCGCTGAAACCAGGGGCTTAGATTTAGAGGGGGGGGGGGGTAAGTTGGCCCCCTCGCCCAGCGCCAAGGGGCAATTGCCCCCCACCCACCCCTCGCGCCGCCACTGACCTTTATTGAGATCTTTGGAATATATATTTGTTAACTTCCGAAGAAAACAATAAGAGATTTCGTTTTTGCGCTACGAAGTTGAGATTCCATGGAAAAAGTATATATCTGACGTCAGCATATGCTATTTTGAACAAGCTTACTGATCCAGTTTTCGTGGTATAGTGAATATTTAATACATCGAACCAATTGTGGACATTTTTATAAGTTTAGTGAAGGGAAAGCAGGAATAATGGGAAAATGTGCAAATTATCCACGTATTTCATTAAGTAAACACAAAATTAGGTTCATGAATCAACTTAAAATATTTGAACTGTGAACGGATTTAATCACGGTCAAATAAATTGTAATGCCATAAATATGTAATTTGTTTTTCAACTTTTTAAAGCCTTTGTCTTTGAATTATCTTCAACTTGAAACTTAATTAGATGTTTATTATTATTTCTTTAATTGATATCAGGTATATGTTGTATGAGAATGTGTTGACACAGGTATATGTTTTATGAGAATGTGTTGACACAGGTATATGTTGTGTGAGAATGTGTTGACACAGGTATATGTTGTATGAGAATGTGTTGACACAGGTATATGTTTTATGAGAATGTGTTGACACAGGTATATGTTGTGTGAGAATGTGTTGACACAGGTATATGTTGTATGAGAATGTGTTGACACAGGTATATGTTGTATGAGAATGTGTTGACACAGGTATATGTTTTATGAGAATTTCGCTGATGTCGTTCTCTATCATCACTCTCCAATGTGATCTCTCCCATCTTTGCAAATACTTGATGTACTTTGGTGGATGTTGTGTTAGAAAATTTCGAGGATTTGCTTATTTTTTAGTCTTTTTAGTCGATATTTTTCTGGTTATGTATCATAAAAAAAAGATCGATTTGAACCTAGACACTTGCACAAAAGAGACAGACAAATATGCAGACAGAAAAATACATAATTTTTAAGGAATGCATTGATTATACAGACATACAGTCAAAAAGATACATGCTGATGGGTGCATACATAATTGTTATGGTATGTATTGATTATACAAAACATCATCAGCAATCCTTGAAATATCTAAAACAGACTCCTTTAATTATAAATTGGTCCTATTAGACAACAACAAATAAATGTTTGAATCATGTGATTAAAGAACAGTTGATGGAAGCACTGAAAGATGACAATCAGACACTTATACATGCTGAATTGTTATGAATATCTTGGGTGATTTCGTAGAAGGGTATTGAAGGGAAAATAAAAAGATTTCACGTTGCAAGCGTATACAGTTTGCATTAAATTTTGGGTAACATCCGTTCTGGAGACGAATCCTTCTGCTATCAAGAAATAGGACGACATGCGCACTGCAGGAACGGAAGTGGGAGCACGAAACATTTCAGATTACTGCGAATTTAGGCATGACGCGAAATTAGGACTGGGTAATATAATGTGTGCTACAACCAATTCTCGTCAACTGTTTTTTTTTTATATTTGTTTTTTTCCTCATCTATGCCACATCCAGAGTTAATATCATACATACTTCAAAAAAAGAATTTTTTTAATAAAAAAAAAATAAATAAACGGTCGTCTAAAGCATAGATGTGGAAATAGATAGTTTTTTTGGAACAGGTTGTTACAGCGTCACCGACCCAAATGCAAGTTCGTTTACACGTTTATCGATTGTGTAAACGTTGTGAGTAAACTAAACTAAGCTGTTTACACGTGTAAACGTTGTGAGTAAACTAAACTAAGCTGTTTACACGTGTAAACGTTGTGAGTAAACTAAACTAAGCTGTTTACACGTGTAAACGTTAAAGTAAACTAAACTAAGCTGTTTACACGTGTAAACGTTGTGAGTAAACTAAACTAAGCTGTTTACACGCGCAAATGTTGTCAGTAAACTAAACTAAGCTGTTTACACGTGGAAACGTTGTCAGTAAACTAAACTAAGCTGTTTACACGTGTAAACGTTGTCAGTAAACTAAGCAAAGCTGTTTACACGTGTAAACGTTGTGAGTAAACTAACTAAGCTGTTTACACGCGCAAATGTTGTCAGTAAACTAAACTAAGCTGTTTACACGCGCAAATGTTGCTGCCTCGCTCTCAACTCACATTGCTTCTGCATTAGTTCTCCATACCGGTCTATATATTGTCGGCTACTCGATATGCGCTCATATTTACAATTGAACACCTTGCTCACAGCATACAATTCCTACTCTAAAAATAAATTTAAAAAATAGGTTACGTGATATAAATCATACCAATACTGACTCACTACGGTTTGATATCAATGCTCCCTAGACCAATGACAATCAACACCACAAGTCTGTTATAAGATCTAACCTTGTTCACCTTTGTCATTTCAATAATGGTCTGGCTGCCATACCTGAGTAAGCACTAAAACTGCTACGTATACTCACTTGTGTATATAAATACACACCTGACATCATAGACGCATGATTGTAGCCATAACGAAACATAAATAGTTGGAAGTATCGAAAGCATTTAAACCAGAAATTTTATCATGGTGGACTGGATGAATTCAGCCATCTTAGCTCTAATATTCATTTTGGAAGGTAAGTGTATACTTACGTTACACATTTTTCATAGATATATTTATTGATTATTCATAAGAAGATACTAGCAACAGCGATAACACTAGTCTTGTCTAAACGGTGAAATTGCGATGGAGAATTGTCAACAAATATAACGGGTAGGAATTCTTGTAGATACAGGTCGACTCACTCTGAGGTTTTGAATGGAAGGCGTCTGAAAGTCGATTAGTATCAGTAAGAAGTTAGTTATTTGGTTCTTGGGTAGGTAGGCAGGTAGGTAGATGACTAGGTAGGTTGGTATGCTTTTATATGTATGACAGCGATAGAGATATAGGTTAGGGAGGTACATATATAGCTTGGCGGATGGGGGGGGGGGTCGCTCATGTAGACAGACCCTTTGAATTTGAATACCCGTACTATCAGTAAGATGTTAACTGGGCTGACCAGAACACCTGGGAATTTGAACCAGTTATTACGGTCTCTTATTTTAGTGCATCTATCAAGAATTTCCGTTGAAAAAATTCAAACCCGTTCTAGACAGATATTGAACCCCTATCTCTGACTTCCAGAACATACGTACCACCACTCAGATGACGAGTGCTGCCTCCACCCGAGATAGATAGATAGATAGATAGATAGATAGATAGATAGATAGATAGATAGATAGATAGATAGATAGATAGATAGCATTACTGCTAATTTTTGAAGTCGGGTAAGTACAATTTTTCAAATCGCTAGTCTGGAACAAGTGCTTTTTTCCTATTTTTAAAAAAGTCGGGCAAGTGATTATTTTCATGCCATAATCACGTAATCTACCTTTATCTAGCCATTCATGCCCTCTGTGCGTACTAAATGCTTGATTTTACCCCTCTCTATGTATGTATTTACATCATGTATCACACCTACCGGTTATTTACATCCTGTAACACACCTACCGTTTATTTACATCCAGTATCACACCTATCGTTGGTCATTGATAATTGCTGCGTGTGCGCACGTTCTGTTACAGCCTGACTGCATATTGGGCTAAGCAACCAAATTATTGGCCAATCAAAACACATTAAACAAAATAAAGCTGGTATGATTAATTAGCAGTGTTTTACATGGCTTTATTGTATTGTACTTAATCAAACCAGATCCTCACTAACAACGCACCCTTTGATTTTAATCCAGCGATTCAATCCAATTAAATTAATGAAAGGCATTTTACCGACATTCGTTATTAACTAATTAAATGGCAGTCATGATTCTTTAATCTGTAATTGATTATACAGAGGATTAACCTCTACATCCAATACTACATTTGAAGCAAGAGAATTGGTGAATTACGCTAACTAAGGAGCTGTCTCTGTTCATATTTTAAGGACAAAATGTATGTTATGATCACTTTAGAATTAGTTTTCAAGCACGGTGATATTTACTATGTGGATACAATGAGTTTACTAAATTATTTTCGCAAGGAGGTTAATAAGAAAAATTCAGAGAAGGAAAATTCACGTGAAAGCGGAGAGGTAAAACATAAGACTGCCATTTAATGCGAGGTAACTATTTGTCCAAAGAGATATAAGCCAGATTCTGTGGCAGCAAAAAAATGTCAAATATGACACTACTAAGACACAAAGAAATTTGCAGCCGCATTGGATTGATAGTTCTCCCTGACTTGAACTTATTGGCTCAGAATGAAGAATGTTTTGCAGTTATTGACAAATTCAGGATTGAACCAACCTCACAGTATATGCATGACACTAGCCATCGTGTGCAGAAAATCCCTGAAGTTAGAATTGCTGACACTCACTCCACTAGGAGAGGCCCTTTCAAAACTAAACGAGACTTAAATGAAATAAATGAGAGTTCTCTTTAACACAGCCTACAGCTTAGTTCGTTATGGAAAACTATTTTCTGATGTTAAAATGCTGTGTGCACTCCAGGAGAAGAACGGTGTTGAACTTGGTGCTAATTATAAGAATAGATTCAGGGCAAGATACTTCATTCTATCAATTGATCAAGTCTTGAGAGAAGAAGTTATGGAAAGTCTGAATTCCAGTAAATTCATTTCCATTCTTGCTGACTGAAGTACTGATGCTACTGTACATATATCACGCTTAAGTATATAATAAAAACCCGTTTCAGACGGCAAGAAAAGGTCCATATATGATACCTGGAAAATGAAAAACTGAAAACCTCGGATGTAACAAAATGTGTAATATATATGTTTTAAAAAAATTAAATTCTTTAAAGATATAAATGTTGTACATTATTTCGCTTGTTATTTCTATGACTTAAAGTGCATACATCTCATCAAATCTTGACAAGTGATTTAAATTTTGAGACATATGAAAGGGTAGGTGGGACAAGTAAATTTTCTGAAACACATGTGGATGAAAAAAAAATTGCTCATCACTTGATAGATAGATAGATAGATAGATAGATAGATAGATAGATAGATAGATAGATAGATAGATAGATAGATAGATAGATAGATAGATAGATAGATAGATAGGTAGGTAGGTATAAAGATAGAGCGGGGTGGGGGTGGGTGGGGGGAGCAAGTAGTCGTGTCGAAAGATGTTAGGTTGGTTCCGATAGAGGTTTTGCTCCCCTACACTGTTTCAGACATTTTTTGACACCGCGTTGTAGACAGACGCTTTAAAGTGTTAGAAATGCGTTAGCTGGGCTGATTAGGGCTGGTAATTAGCGGTAATTAGGGTTCTTACCATAGGTTTCTTATCTCATTTTATTGCATCTCTTATACTCTATATATCTGTCCTCAATTTCATAGTCAAAAGGCATTCCAGTGTCGGCCATAATTATTTTTGTCCTGTGTTAGACTCTGAAAAAGTAATCCATATCCAGAATTTTGGTTTGAAAAAATACAGAGGATTTTCTCATTTTCCTGTGTTAATACCTGATATACTTCGTCGTGTGGTACAAAAACATGATATTTTAAGAAGTGGCGAAGCCATGAGTTAAAATATATCGTTTTTGGTACCACAGGATGAAATATAATCGGTATTTACATAGGAAAAGAAAATTTTCTTTTTATTATATACCAAGCTTACTCCAGAATCGCAGCTTAGAAGTTTAAAGTCACTCTTCAGAACAACACCCCACCCAACTCCTTTTGATAAATTCGCGTCACTCTCATAGGCTGATCATATAGATATCAGTGACTTAAGAGTGCGGTAGGATTGGGTTGACCTAATTTGTCGCAGTAAATTATATTTTTGACATTTTGTAAACTATTTGATCATATTTGACCACAAAGCAAGCCCAATTCATCAAATGCATTACAGCGGGTTTATCATTGTTGTCGAGTAAGGAGAAATGACTTCATAGATACGCGAAAGCCGTCGAGTCAAATTTCTTCAGCAAAAATTAATTTGTTATGTCGGAAATGTAATGCAGTTTCTATTTATTTGTTCTAGCTCACAAAGTATTCACTTTTGTTGTTGCAGGTATAACTTATGTAGGTACACACAATCAAGAGTCGAATGGCATGATGGCAAATCCTATATTTTCACATGTGAAAATATAATGATATATTTTTCACATGTGAAAAATATAGGAATTAAAAAAAATATGACAATTATTTCGCCAATAAACTTCTATATATCACGCTTAAGTATATAATAAAAACCCGTTTCAGACGGCTACCATAACTTAAATGGGGTGAGTGTTTCTCAGAACCCCGGAGCATAGATAGATCTGCTGGCATTAAATATGGACTTGCCATTTTTCTGCGTTGTTTATGTCGTTGAGTTCATAGGTCACATCTAAATCTTTCCGAAATTTTATTATTACTCAAGTATCTTGTAAGAAACTTTTAAAAGTTGACGTAAATCAGGAATCTCCATATCCCGGGCTCAGTAATGAAACTACTATTCGATTACGAATTGACGGTGAGGTCAACGTCATGTGACACCGTCTATTTTGCAAATCTGTGAATATGTAGAAACTTGAAAAAGTTCACGTAAATCAGGAATCTTCATATCCCGGGCTCAGTAATTAAACTACTATTCGATTACGAATTGACGGTGAGGTCAACGTCAGGTGACACAGTCTATTTTGCAAATCTGTGAATATGTAGATTTTACAAATTTCATTTTAGATTTTTATTTCGTTTACCTGTATTTGTAAACCTGAGTAATAGTAATAAGGAAACGACTAAGCTTACCACTCGAGTAGTTTTGTAACTGATCATTAGTTGTATACGTCGACTCGACGACAAAGAAACACTGCACTCATCTAAATCCACATAGCATTCCACTCATCCACTTTACTTTTGATCTCGTTATTATATCCTGTTGAATAGTACCTTTCTTGTATTACAGGTGTGTTTGGTGGCCAATACTGCGATACTGCAACCAATGGACTTTCAACCTTCAGCTACAAAACTTACTGCGACTACGGTTGTTGCTTTTTCGCTTGTTGCTCTGTGGCTGTAGTGGTGGTGCCCTGTGTAATTGGAGGAATAATTATTATAGCGGTAACCATCGCTTGTATCTGCTGCTGTTGTCCACAATGTGGTCAGAAAAAAGGAACGGTTGTCTCCCCACAGGGTGAGAGCAACCAGCCCTATGCTCAACAAGCTAGTAATCAACAAACACCGGTGTACTATCAGGGTAAGTAAAATCCGAATCATTGAATTTATAAAGGACTTGTGTTTACAGATGATATGGAATTCAACGTCTTTTCTCTTGAAAGGTCGAAGAAAATAAAACACGAGAATGAAAATTGATTGATTAAACATAATTATAAAGTGTGAAATGTAAAAGAAGGTGATACAATTTACAATTTTGTTTAATACAAAAAATAAACTGAGATGAAATCACGCAGTTTTGTTTGCATCAAATTGCTAGAGAAGAGCTGTGAAAAAAATACTTCCGTATTTGGAGCTTCATTGAGCTATCGAAAATATTCACAGATAATAACAATAGATTTCTTCCTTTTACACTCATATTATAGCGCTAGTCGAAATGGTGCGAACAATCGGTGTCCGACGCAGTCATAATAGCGAAGCACAGGTAGACAGTTGACATCAATTCACCAGGTTTTCGCATAGTGTTTGGGCCAGTATCGCGTTGGAACAATATAGTGTTTGAACACCTGGTGAATGGATGTAGTTTCCTGCCTGCGTTTCGACGTTATGATTTCGTCGGGCATTGATTCTTCGCACCATTTTGACCCAGACTATAAACAATCACGGCCAAGAAGTTAGTGTCCATCAGACGTTCGTTATCATCACTCATTTACGTGGCAATCCAATAAAGTGAATTCGTTGTGGGTGCGTTTTTTTACCACTGTTGTTAAAAGCCATTTTGGAAATGTTCACTTTGGAACGTACTTATCTGTTTTTATAAACGAATAAAATGATAAAAGAATCTTTGCAGATTATATTGTATATTGATGACGGTGCTTTTCCTATCTTTACCAGCCCCTTACTTGAACAATCCCGGCGTTCAACCAGTACCGCCATATTTACAGCCCCCTATGCAGCAACACAATAACCGGGGACACTACCCTGGACCCCCCGTTTATTCCGGCTTGGCGAGTAATCAACAACAGTTTCCACCGATGCCACAACCTGCTTACGACGCAAGAGGATCTCAACCGCCGCCGCTGCCTCCAGCGTACTCGATACCGTCAGCGCCACCACCACCTTATCCTTATTAAACAAGATAAATGTGGCTCCATATGCCGTTTTGAAAGAATAATACTGTAAATAATTCATGCGAATGCTAATTTTTCAATCAAAAAAACATTATTTAAGATCATCTCTGACCTCAACCACAAGTTTGGAACACGAAATGCTTAATAGGCGACAATGGAAACACATACACATGAATTCCTGCAAACAAAAAAAAATCACAAGGAAATTTTATATTATTTGAAAAGCGTCTACAGTTTAATTCTCAGTGTAATATTTCGCTGCCAATAAGGTTAATGTCTTTGTAAAATGGTACTTAAGTGAAATCTGTCTCTAAAGGACACTCAAGGGACAATGAAAGTTTGTCCTTTGTTGACTGATGTCCTTTATAAACAGGTTGGATTTAATAGAAGAAAAAAAAATAAGTAAAGGGGGTTCATGAATGTTGTCCTTTAAGGAGATGTTTTTAATTTGGTGGTGTTCATTAAGACAATGTTTGAATGTATTTAACTGCCAGAGGCATTTGATGCAAAGCCCGTGGTCAACATTTTTCGCACGGATTTAATCGTACATTTGAATGTAATGACATCGGACTGGGTACATTCGGAACATTGCTCTATTCATTCCAATTTCTTTTGTACAGCTTCTTGTCTCATCTTAATCATATAGACGCACTCGTCTGTATTGGTTTTATGTACAAAGTTTGCCAAAACGTGTGTGGGAGTGTATTAACATATCCATTGAAATAGCTAGTATTCGCCGTCCAGAAACTGAGCGAGACTTAATATATACTTTGTCTGGCTATTCAAATTTATATTTTGTTTGTGCATTCTGTATTTTTGTAATTTATGTCATCTAGCGCTGAAAATAGACAATAGTTCCATAATAGTGAACTAAATCAAAGACTGTTCGTCATTTACAGTATGGGATGAGCAAAAGCTTGGAACGGCTCTTCAGTTATTACAGGCGACGGATTGAGCACCTCTGGTCTGATTCCATGATCTCTAAGCTTTCTTTAAGCTGTAAAAAAGAGAAAATTTCCTTTTGTCGTGTCCAAAATCACCCTTAGGGGACTTCAACATGCCAGCCCAATTCAGCTTTCACTGACTGAAACTATCATTTCTCTAAAAGTTAAATTTTTATTTACTTTTTGCCAATGTTACTGAGACATTGCTCTAAAAATCTCTGTACAAATCATTGTGTGTCGGGTGTTCAATCCTCTGACATCCACAATTTGGAAAGGGTATGTAGCGTCCCCTAGCGACAGTTTCCTGCTGTAGATTTTAATGATAGTTGCATGATTAGCCGACCTCTTACTATAGTAAAGTTTTCTCAGATTGTTTCAAGGGGGATAACTCATCAAGCTGCCTCCTATATCACGGATTTCATTTCACACATACCGGTCAATGTCGATGGTAACCGACTAATTATGCTCGGTGCTATGCAGTGCAGGAAACTGCTTTTCAACATATGGAGCCTTGAATCATGCCATCTGAGATACTGTTTGTTCTTATAGTTTGTGCTTGTTAAAGTTTAATGGTTTGGCTGGATCCAAATTTGTATCTGATAATACACTTGACTAAACTTACTTTAATTCCATAGTTCCAAATATTTTTGTTGTAAATTTAATTAATCCAGCATTATTATACCCGCTTGTTCGAAAAAGAGCTGGTCTTTTATTTATGTCCATATCCGTCCGTACGTACTGTCTGTCCACACGTATGTAAAACTTCACACCTCTTGTAAACGCATTTTTCTTTCTACTGTCGATTGATACAGCAGTCAAACGTGGCAGGTAACTTTTTAACAAGGTGTAGATTTGCAGTAATTTGTCGGAACTTCCCTTTGACCCCAGGGGTTCCAGAGCAGGGTTAAAGGAAAAAAATACATAAAAATGTTCTTTCTTCTCTGTTGATTATGCATTTCATTTTCATTTAGGTACAGTTGTTCAATTTACTCAAGGTATGTAGTGTATTGTTCACTGATATGGGTTGAACCGGTGAGCATAAAATAGGACATCACAAATACATGTCATCATGGGTGTAAAATCATAGGTTTTTTTGAGAGTATTTATGCACAGAATGGATTTTAATCTTCTCACTGATCCCTGGGTCAAAGGGCAGAGGTCGGAAGGTCAAAAAGATAGGATGTCTCACAACGATTTGTCTTTGGCATTAAATAGAAGGCCTTAGTGATCTTTGTAACAGCAAAAACTTGTCTTTTACATTTAGTCATACCGTTTTCAAAATCAGTAAAGTGACTTCCCATTGGGATTTATATTGCCCTCGGTTTTCCAAATTTTAGTGCAACCCTCGTTTCCCCTACCCCCACCCTAACTCTGCAGAGCGTCTCAGTCCTTTATTGGTTGATTAGGATTTTTATTTTCCTCTCGGTACAGTTCTTAACTATGAAAGCCTTTTTCTCCCTAGAGGTGTTGGGGTATGGGGTCTAAAGATAAAACATCACCAAAGCATGTGATCATCGATGTTAAATCAAAGGTCTTTGGTTGTACTTTAGCAAGGAATCAATTGTAATCATTGAAAACTTACAGAGCTGAAGAGAATATAAAGAATTTCTTATGGTGCTATGTAGATCAGGGGTGTCAAACATACGGCCAGCGGACTCATTATTTATTATTATTATTTATTTTTTTCTATTATTATTTATATCAAATCTGGCCCGCCATACCAAATGAGTTTGACACCCTGATGTAGATGGTTTGAAGAGTGGCATTTCTTTAACAGATATATATATATATATATATAGTCATAGCGTGAAGGCACATCATATATGTAATGAATATTGACTTCTGACCCTTGGGTAGCAGTACATGTGTAGGGTTGGGAGAGGAAGTTGGGGGTTGGGGGTGAGGGAGGAGATGTGGAGGCTTGCCATGGCAAGCCATCGAACTAGCACTAGTTTAGATAGCTTTTAATCTGAATGAAAGAGAATTTCCAAAAGCGGGTATTATGCGATTGTGTGCTATCGACTTACCTCTAGTTTGAAAAAGTATTGAATGTATTCGTGTAAAATGTATTTTTATTCGAAGGTACATCTTGAATTATTTTTTTATTCATATTTAGTATTTCTAATTTGTGAAAATGTTCATACTTTTATGATACACTAAATATGTATATTTGATATACCAGGTGTATATGTGTTGATGGATCGTGTATTAGACATACCAGATGTACATGTGTTGATGGATTGTGTATTAGACTTACCAGATGTACATGTGTTGATTGATCGTGTATCAGATATACCGGATGTACATGTGTGTGTTGATGGATTGTGTATTAGACATACCAGATGTACGTGTGTTGATGGATTGTGTATTAGACATACCAGATGTACGTGTGTTGATGGATCGTGTTGGATACATAGTAGATGTACATGTGTTGATGGCACGTGTATCAGACATACCAGATGTACATGTATTGATGGATCGTGTATGAGACATACCAGATGTACATGTGTGTGTTGATGGATCGTGTATTAGACATACCAGATGTACATGTATTGATGGATCGTGTATCAGACATACCAGATGTACATGTATTGATGGATCGTGTATTAGACATACCAGATGTATATGTGTGTGTTGATGGATCGTGTATCAGACATACCAGATTTACATGTGTGTTGATGGATCGTGTATCAGACATACCAGATGTATATGTGTGTTGATAGATCGTTTATTAGACATACCAGATGTACATGTGTGTGTTGATGGATCGTGTATTAGACATACCAGATGTACATGTATTGATGGATCGTGTATCAGACATACCAGATGTACATGTATTGATGGATCGTGTATCAGACATACCAGATGTACATGTGTATGTTGATGGATCGTGTATTAGACATACTAGATGTACATGTGTGTGTGTTGATGGATCGTTTATTAGACATACCAAATGTACATGCGTGTTCTGATGGATCGTTTATTAGACATACCAGATGTACATGCGTGTATTGATGGATCGTTTATTAGACATACTAGATGTACATGTGTTGATGGATGAATGTTTGGATGCATGTGCGACTAATGTTATATTTTCCTTTTTGTCCACCTTGGTCACCGATTCAGATCTGAAGTATTTTATACTTTTCAACTGTATCACTTTAAATTAATAGTATCTTCACTAGGGAGGCTCTAATAGAGGGGAAATACCTTTTGCAGTAATAATTCACATAATTACATGTATTATTCACGTAATTACATGTACTGGTCACATAACTACATGTACTATTCATGTAATTATATGTACTATACACATTTTGCATACATTGTGTGGTCTTATTAAAAAAAAAAATTGTTTCGGAACAGAAAGAAAAGAAAAGAAACAGATTAGTGACTTCACCAGGAACTGTTCAAGAAAAACAAGATTATTCATCATTTGCTCAAGCTTTCTTATTCAGAATACGGCTTGTTATGTCGAAATTATGAAGAAAGTTTTCAAAATGAAATATATACCATATATACTCGCGTATAAATCGATACCAACTGCAAACGCGCCGGCAGATCTGGGTCTATGCAGTTTGTAAGGACTAATCAGTAGAACAAACAACATAGACCCTTATCTGCCCGGCGCATTATGCTACGACAGATCAGGGTCTATGTTGTTTGCATTTGGACCCGAATTGTACGCGAGTATATAGGGTACATGTTTCCGCTGTGCATTCTTATCTCAACTTCTTCCAAATCCAAACAGAAAATTACTATGCATTGTCATGCAATATTCTGTAAACAGAAAATTACTATGCATTGTCATGCAATATTCTGTAAACAGAAAATTACTATGCATTGTCATGCAATATTCTGTAAACAGAAAATGACTATGCATTGTCATGCAATATTCTGTAAACAGAAAATGACTATGCATTGTCATGCAATATTCTGTAAACAGAAAATGACTATGCATTGTCATGCAATATTCTGTAAACAGAAAATGATTATGCATTGTCATGCAATATTCTGTAAACAGAAAATGACTATGCATTGTCATGCAATATTCTGTAAACAGAAAATTACTATGCATTGTCATGCAATCTTCTGTAAACAGAATCTAGAAAGGAGGCTTATGCTCCTTTTTCCCCCCAAAACCGGACAATGACATTTGTATATACCGTATCTACTCGCGTAAATTCCGGGTCCAAATGCAAACAACATAGACCCTGATCTGTCATCGCATAATGCGCCGGTAGATCAGGGTCTATATTGTTGGTTCTACTTATTAGTCCTTACAAACTGCATAGACCCAGATCTGCCGGCAGATCTGGGTCTATGCAGTTTGCATTTGGACAAGGGTTATACGTGAGTACATACGGTATATGTATAAGATTGTAAGTTATAACTAAATATTTATCCACGACCAGTTTTTGTACTTAAGGTTGTTGCTTTTTTCAAAATTTCAGAAAACCATGTAATCATAAAATAATTTTGTCATTGATTTGGAGAACTATTTGCAGTACTGTGATACTTAATTTTTGTATGGTATTTATTTTGTATTCTTTTACTATTTGCAATAAACTGTGCAGATCTTTCGTCTTGTTCTGTCAACCTCATTTTCCCTTTCTTAAAACAAATGTAGGCAGGAATGTGATGTAGTTATATGCAACCCTGTCCATTTTCTTTGCGGCAAATAAGGCTACCAAAGTTTGCCCCATTCTCATTCGTCATAGTTTTGACCATTCCTAGCCCCTATGGCCTGCAAGGACACTTTTCAGAGAATGACCTTGCCCTGGAATGGAACAAAATTATGATACATTGTATGAAAGAAATTAATTGGGCGCATTATGCCCAATTTCTTGGATTTTTTTTCTCGGTCAAATCTGAATTAATCACGAAATTCGTAGAAGTAACTATGGAAACTAGATAAATTAAAAATCACTGAATAGATTTTTATGAATGCAGTTCCGGTATGATTTCGCAGATTTAAATAACAATAAATTACTACTAATAATAATAAAATTGCATTAATTTTTTTTGGATACAACATCTTTAGGCTAATTATGCAGAAAGACCAACTATTCAGGTCAATTAGGTGGCAATTGTTTGGATTATTTTACATACGCACATAGATAGATAGATAGATAGATAAATAGATAGATAGATAGATAGATAGATAGATAGATAGATAGATTCATACATACATACATACATACATACATACATACATACATACATACATACATACTATAATCAACCAATCAATCAATCAACCAAAATCAGTCAATCTTTGGCTAATTACTGGTTGGGCCAATCTTACATACAGCATATGGTTTCCAGCCGCATGCACCTATCAACATTAAACGTGTTTAGTGGCAGTTTATCACAATCCATTTGAAAATGAGTAAACAAAGTTTTCAAACAAATACTTTATATATTAGTCAGAAGACATACACAGAATTCAGTCATAGTGTAATTAAACTTAGCGTATTATAACGGAGATTTTGTAATAAAAGAAAACAATATAAACAGTTCCATGAATTTAGTTTAAACCAATTCCTTCCAATTGTTGTTATCACGACTTATTGGGTAGGCTGGGTTATAGTGCGTGGCTGGTTCAGGGGGTGGTCCTGGGGCATACGGCACTTTTATAGGCTGATACCCAGGGGGCTGATAGCCTATAGACGTGAGATGAAGTCCAGGGTGCTGGCCCATCGAATACCCTTGACCTGAAAAGTAAAGCATGCAGATGCATCAATAATGGGTACTGTATTGTTCGAAATTTGTTTTACACTCCATTTTTTCATAAATCATCAATCAACAAAAATTATTATTATTTTCTCCTCTTATTTTTATTACATAGAACTTTGTTCTTGTTAAAAATAATGCAAAATGTGGGCATCGAAGAACATGATAGTTAAAATTAATAACCCTAATTACTTGTACACCTGACAAAAAAGGTAATAAAAACTGTACGAAACATTACTGAGAGTACAATATATCCAAAGAACATTCACAATGAGGGGAGGTCTTGAGGCGCGCGCGCCTCAGTGTGTGTGTGTGTGTGTGTACAACTACCCCTTTGTTTCAATTTTTAGCTCTTGGCATCAAAATCTTTGTTGAGTTAGTTACCAACCATATCTCCAGCTCCCTTATTCCTCTGTCAATAATTGCCCCAGTGAACTCCACAGTGAATTGGGGCATAACAGGAATAAAAAATAATTTCTCTATTTAATAGGAGTTATGGTAGATTCATTCCCATTATTATTTGAAAGAAATTAAATATCCCCCCCCCCCCCGACACACACACACACACAAACAATGAAGAGAAGTTTGCAAAAACAACAAATGTTTACAAAT
The DNA here is from genome assembly GCA_029931535.1 of Margaritifera margaritifera. Classification (NCBI taxonomy): domain Eukaryota; kingdom Metazoa; phylum Mollusca; class Bivalvia; order Unionida; family Margaritiferidae; genus Margaritifera; species Margaritifera margaritifera. The sequence continues at coordinate 6,264,584 of JAQPZY010001636.1, read as the reverse complement.
TATTTTTTTTTTAAAAACTACTCCTGGCGTTGACGACTTCAAGTTTAACAACAACAAAAAATGTGAGAGCGTAAGAAGTATAAAAAGAACACAGCTTGCTCCAAACATGACTTTATAATTTTGATGTTAAATTGACAAAACGATGCATTATCCACTGAGATATTTATATATTTTTTTAAAGGTAAATAATTTTTTAAAAACATTGCGTAAATACCTAACGGAAAATAAAACTGCTATAAATCATATATACTGGTCCTAAATTATGGTTATTAATTAAAATTAAGAACCCTAATTAATTGTACGCCTTAGACAAAATAATAAAAATTGTACGAAACATTACTGATAGCGCAATATATCCAAAGAGTGTTCACAAAGATGGGGGCTCTGTGGGATGGGGTGGTGTTAAACTATCCTTTTGTTTAAAATTTTAGTTCTTGACATCAAAATCTTTGTTGAGTTTGTTTCTTAGTTAGCTACCAACCCTATCTCCTGCTCCCGTATACCTCTGTCAATCATTGCCTCAAGAAACTCCACCGTAAATTATTTGAATAAAATTAAACGTTCCCCCCCCCCAAAAAAAAAAAAACAAAAAAAAAAAACAAAACAATAAAGACAATGTTACAAATACAACGAATTTAAAAAATAAAAAACAGTTCTGGCTTTGACCATTTAAAATTTAAAGACAAAATGTGACAGCATAAGAATTATAAAAAGAACACAGCTTGCTCCATATAATGTAGAGATATTTATATATTTTGCTAAAGGTAAATAATTAAAACAGTAAAAAAAGCATTTTTTTTAAAAATTACTTAACGGAAAATAAAACTGCTATAAATCCTATATATTGCATGGAGCATTACAGTTTTGAACACAACTCGAAATGAATATTTTGCGACTAAATTGTGAAAATTAAGTGTGAATATATATATCCTGAAAGTTATATATGGAAGAACAGTGCCTTTTATCTAAGCACGTCGTTACCAATGGTACTTTTCTGTGACTACTGTACTAGTATTTTATTGTCAATTACGAAAATAGGCAATTATCATAAATTCATTTTTTTGTAGTTAAGTAACTTATCCTATCTATCTTTTGATCTGTCTGTTTGTCTATTCATTCATCCATCCACCCATCCATCCGTCCGTCAATTTATCTATCAGGAGCAATGGCGGTTCCGTGGTTAGCATGCCAGTTTCGCGTTCAGGAGGGTTCAATTTAAAATCCTGCTGAAATCAGGCAGAATATGCCGCCGTAGTGTATCTCTGGGCAATGCACTTTACTCCAATATCCTTGACATGATGTAAGCTTTCATGTGTTGATGTGCCACAAAACTCCAAACAAAGAAACAAACTACGTAGCTGTCTATTTATCTATTGCTATCTCTCTGTCTAACGCAGTGGTTCCCAAACTCCGGGTCGCATGGACTCTATACTGGTACTGCATTTTGAGTCGCAAAAGATGTTATTTAGGGTCGCGGTTTTTAAAAAAAGTTTGGGAACCACTGGTCTAACGCCTGTCTCTCTATGTTGTTTTGTCCATCTATAGGTTTCTATGTCCGTATTTATTTCAAACCCTCATTTAACTATAAACAAAGCTTTACTTAATTTGTTATTTAAAAAGCATTACTCAAACGTCTATATTATAGCTTATCACAAAGTGTGGAGAATGTTGGCTGAACCTTATTTACCCCCACCCCCATCCCCAACTACCTGTCGATATAACTGTTGCATTTTGTGTTGGTGGCTGAGGGTTGATAACTCGTCCGGTGCGAGCCTTATGTTTCTTGAAACAAATGATGGCAACAATGACAAAAGCGATGAAACCACAACCGACGATAACAGATCCAGCGATAATTCCTGCCAGGAGCAGCAACCTCGATACAATCCGTCTCCACAGCAACCGTATTCACAGTAGTATTCTGTACTATACCACCAGTTGTAACATGTTTCCGCAGCAAAACATAGGTCTGTAATAATAATGATGATGATGATGATGATGATGATGATAACGATGATGATGATGAGAAGACAGATGAAAAAAAGACAAATATTCAGACAGACATACATCCGGAGAAAGCATGGATGGAACATAAGGAGATATCTTCATTAAATATATGTGGTATTTCCAAAATTTGTAATATACAAGACAAAATGACTGGAAACGAGTTGTAAAACTTACAAGTTCCTCTCAGTTATAAAATTACATGTCCAGCATGCAAGAAAGAGGTATATAAAGTCAAATTAAATTCAGAGAGAGAGAGAGAGAGAGAGAGAGAGAGAGAGAGAGAGAGAGAGAGAGAGTTTGGTGTGGTCACTTTGGTAAAACTATGATTAAATAAATAGAAGGCAATATAGATAAATCGACATCTTAATTATTGCACGAGGGACTCATTGAGATTATAAATTTTTTATTTTTTATTTTTTTTATTAAGAATTTTTACGTTTCCTTTTATGTTGATATATTTTGTTCTCTTGTATAAAATAAGTACCACAAAAGAAAGTATTCAAGTCAGTATTGATCTTAAGGAGTGAAAGTGTCCGACAAAGTTGAACTCTCAAGTCAGTAATGATCATATGGAGTGAAAGTGTCCGAAAAAGTTGAACTCTCAAGTCAGTATTGATCTTAATGAGTGAAAGTGTCCGAAAAAGTTGAATTCTCAAGTCAATATTGATTTTAAGGAGTGAAAGTGTCCGAAAAAGTTGAACTCTCGTGTTGTTACACAATCGGCACTCAAGAAGGAAATGACACTCATTCTCAATTGGAAATCCGCAAGTGCAGTAAATATCAGTAATAAGTATTTCTCTAAAAAAATTATAATTGAATATGCTACATTTATGTCTTAATGGAGCTAATAAATTAGAAGCTCGCTGATCACCGCAGGCTAAATAGCCAGAGGCTGAAAAAGTACGTTTAGTTATATCTTTTCTAAAGATTCCGATAGGTTGACCGTTTTGTGTATGTAGAGATATCTCAGTCAATTTTTTTGCTGTGGAAGTTTGGAAAAGACTGACAAGAACGATTGGCTAATTAAGAGAGACAATTCTTTGAAAAATTTTCTAAATGTGATAATTTAGTGCTGCTATATAAAAAAAAGCCATGTTAGCTGATCGAATATGCATTCGTATATATAATACTTCAACTCTTACGCATGTTCCGTCAGATATAGCACTTCAGTTCTCATGCATGTTCTATAAGACATAACACTTCGGTTTTCACGCATGTTCTATCAGATATAACACTTCAGTTCTCATGCATGTTCTATAAGACATAACACTTCGGTTTTCACGCATGCTCTATCAGATATAGCACTTCAGTTCTCATGCATGTTCTATAAGTCATAACATTTCGGTTTTCACGCATGTTCTATCAGATATAACACTTCAACTCTTACGCATGTTCTATCAGATATAGCACTACAGTTCTCATGCATGTTCTATAAGACATAACACTTCGGTTTTCATGCATATTCTATCAGATATAACACTTCAGTTCTCATGCATGTTCTATAAGACATAACACTTCGGTTTTCATGCATATTCTATCAGATATAACACTTCAACTCTTACGCATGTTCTATCAGATATAGCACTACAGTTCTCATGCATGTTCTATAAGACATAACACTTCGGTTTTCACGCATGTTCTATCAGATATAACACTTCAGTTCTCATGCATGTTCTATAAGACATAACACTTCGGTTTTCATGCATATTCTATCAGATATAACACTTCAACTCTTACGCATGTTCTATCAGATATAGCACTTCAGTTCTCATGCATGTTCTATAAGACATAACACTTCGGTTTTCATGCATATTCTATCAGATATAACACTTCAACTCTTACGCATGTTCTAGCAGATATAGCTTCAGTTCTCATGCATGTTCTATAAGACATAACACTTCGGTTTTGACGCATGTTATATCAGATATAAAACTTCAGTTCTCACGCATGTTCTATCAGATATAACACTTCAACTCTCACACATATTCTATCACATATAACACAAGTTTTCACGCATATTTTATCACAAAGAACACTTCAAATCTCCCGCATATTCTCGCAGACATAACACTTCAGTTCTCACTCATATTCTGTCAGATATAACACTTCAACTCTCACACATATTCTATAGATATAACACTTCAGCTCTCACGCATAATTTATCAGACATAACACTTGAGTCATCACGTATATTCTATCAGATATAACACTTCAACTCCCAAACATATTCTATCAGATATAACACTACGACTCTCACACATATTTTGTCATATATATGACTTTTCTTTACAATAAAGAGAAGTACCAAATCTTCACATTTTTTTTTTCAGAGCTAACAGAAGATGAATGATCGTAGATTTTGTAAACATAACGTAAAAGATGCGATAAGTGTTTTAATTTGATAACCCATTGTGTGGTTTGCATTATTGATTACTCTCATGCATAAACAGAAATTTCGGAATACTGAGGCAAATACTGGCATATTCTGTTTTGGTGTTGTTTTGTTTGAAAAGTAAGGTAAACATTATCTGTCAATTATCCACAGATTGTTTACAGTGATGGTAAGGTACATAACAATCATTTAACTTATATTACATTTATCTTTTCTTTTTTTCTTTTTTTGGAATATACATATAAGTTGTACTCTCTGCTTTTGAAAACTAAAAGCGACGGAAGGGAGAGAATGAAAGCAAATGAGAGAAAAGGGAAGCGTAGTTTTGTTACGTGTTATAGATATATTTTAAAAGAGAATTAGATTTGTGTTTGTAAAACAAGTTTACACCCACTACAGACCAAAAGTCTAGGTTCAAAAGTTCAAAAAACATTGGAGAATTTGAAAAATGGATGTAATGGCGTTAAAATTTAATCAGGTGATCTTGTGCATACTTTCATGCTAAGCAAATCTAATTTGTCTACCTCAAGTGGATTTTGCTTAATCGTGCTAAGTTAAGTGTTTTCGCAAAATGAGAGTAAGTTCAAATGTCCTCAAATGTGCAAAAGAAACAAAACAAATAAACAAACAAAATGGAAAACATGCTATAAAGGTTTAACATGTAAACAGGTCTTCGTATACATGTCCATACTAATACACCTGACAATTTTAATTTTTCTATGTTGACACACAGCACCAAATAAAAATTTTACCGCTGCAAACCATTGGAGTATAAAAAAATTTTTTTTATACAACAAATGCCGATTCAAATTATAAACTGGATGTTAAATTTCTTTGGAAGATGGTATACTTGCTGCGGGGGAGGGATATATCCTTCAAAACAAGTCAAAACCCATATACTTGTATGACCACGAATGTAGGCTACCGCATCATGTCAGTGGTCAGATGTCAGCAACATTGGAAATATCCAAGGATAACATAGCAATCGTTAGATCAGGTTACTATAATATCTATTAAAATCTAGGCAAGAGGTTAATTAACAAGAATACACATTAACTGCTCAAAACGTGTCTTGACTTCTTTTGAGCACCATATATTGGATAAAATGCGTAAATCAAGGCATCACTCATTTGCAAATCTTCCTGATTAAGTTAATGTTGCTGAATTTTTAAAAAAAATTTAAGTTTGTAAAAAAGGAATAAATTCGATGACTAAATGACTTGTCGACGGCAAGACTATTTTGTGTTTTCTTACAACAACTAGTCTAATGACATTCCTATTTATAAATCATCCACTAACCTCGGTTCACGTGGAGAGAGAGAGAGAGAGGATTTAATTACCTGTTGTTAATATCAAAACGGCAATTATGAAAAACATATGGTTATTCATGGTGATTTAAGTTTTACTTTAACTTTATGCGCAGTATTATGTTGCAGAATTGATTACATCTCTCTTTACCGACGATCACGTGAACAGTGAAATATGTCAATCAGAACACACACAAAAAAAAAAAATCAATATCAACCTCCGCTGACGTTGAAACTTCCTTTAGCACAGTCTAATGTGTGTAATAATAAACTATTTGATTTAACAGTCCTTTTTTCCTATTTTGAACGTTGAGTAACGTGCTGTAGCGGTTGTCTTAATTTTGAAATAAAATCCCAAATTATAAACACTCGGACCTTCTGGGTTTCGGTCCCGGCGAAACAAGATGCGTTGAAAATACAGGTAAACTAATCTGGACTGCAAAACCTGTTCCAAGCGATTTGTTTATTTTGCTGCACGGATACAGGATAATGTAACGTCCTGAGAGTATTCAAATACGACTTTTCAAGCTGCAACCAATTTATACACTTAGGGCTTGAAATTAACGGTTGCATACTTGCAAATGTGAGTTCTTGCATATTTTGGCGAGTGCTAAATGTTCCAGTGATTTAGAGCAAATCATTAGTAAAACTCCTTGAAGTACATTCATGTACCAAAATAAACATGCATAATCCCGATACATAAAACGAAGCTTGATGTGGCATCGATCCCATTACCGCTATGTAGCAATATTTCATAGTACTGTGTCCGTACAAGTACCTACACTACTGATAATACACAGTGTGGTAGTGAACAACCATTATATTTCAAGGAGAAGCAGTAATTATTTTTTTTCGCGCCAAGCCATTTTACTCACAACAAGGGAAATATTTCTCCGATATTATCTTTATTTAGGTAAAATCTTTAACAATGTCTACTCTGATGCATACTCTGATAGCATTTTTTGTATGTTGGACGACAGATCGCAGATATATGTCACATATCATACTATCCCCTAAAAACAAAATAGTTGTCCCAAATATGTTCTTGTTAAATCTTGTGAGGATGATTGTTTATGAACCTCGCATGTTCCAAATATGCAAAAAATTGGTCAAGTTTCGTTTTGATTAGTTAAGTTATAAATTATAATGACATTATTGCCCTGCGCGTCAAAAAAAAAAAAAAAAAAAAAAAAAGGAAAAATTGATTGTACAGTACATTTACTAATTTGTAAAATGCATTAGTTTGGTTTTACGAAGTTCAGCAGTTGTGATTAATAGTTGTTGCAACAAACTTAAATCTTTGATGATTCTTGGAATAAAACTAAATTTGTAAATATCCATTCAAGCAATCAATGAGTATCTTTTAGGTATGTACATGTTAATTTCTACTAGTTCTGTTTGATTTGGTCAAATTGTAGCATGGGATTTTTGCATTTGTTTTTTATAAACCTTTGTAAAAGTTATTAATCTCTTTTCCAATCTACGTTGGTTGAAGAATTTCTAAGACAATTTATTCAATATTGATGTCATACTTCCTAGCGTGTAGTCATTATTGGATGTAACAAATCTGGCTGCTTGCTTTTTAATCTTTTCAAGTTAATCCTGTAATACTTGGAAGTGGGTGGTCCCAAACTGCACATTAGTGTTCTAAATTAGGTCCAACTAAACCACTGGAAGCTAATTCTTTCACATGCTGTTGGAAAGATAGTACCTGCAAGTTAGGTCTCAATAGGCCTAAAGTGCTATTTGCCTTGGTGCATATTTCTAGAACGTGAAGGTTCCATTTAAGATTGCCCGTGATTGTGACACCTTTATATTTTATTTGGTTGAGAGTTTCTAAAGAATTCCTTCCAAGGAATATAATGTACTAATTTTATGATATTTTGGTTTTCTTGTCATTTGCATTATATAGGATTTGTTGGGTTGGAATCGCACACCCCATTTTTGTCAGACTTCAGTTATAAACAAGAAAATTAAATTCAGCTGTACGTGTATTTAAAAAAAAAAAAAAAAAAAAAAATTATAAAATGCACAAGTGAAACTGATAGAAAAAATCTGGTAGTTCCTTCTTACTCCAAAACTCCTAGCTTACAGTATAAATTAATAATAGTAACTGGTAAAAAAAAAAACAAACAAACAAATGCCAGCAGAAATAGGATTTTGCAAGTTGATATTTTCTCCACTCGCAAAAAAAAAAAAAAAAAAAAAAAAAATTTAAGTAGTAACAAAAATTTCAATCTGAGCTCTGTAACTCCTTTCAACTGTATCGAGTTATTTTATACGAAAACGAGGTTACTGTAAAGGGCTAATGACTAGTGGCAAGGTTAAATATACCTGTTTAAAGTCCGGGACCGAGGCTGAAGCCACTACCGTATATACTCACATATAACCTCATACCAACTGCAAACTGCACAGACCCAGATCTGCCGTCGCATAATGTGCCGGCAGATCTGGGTCTATGCAGTTTGTAAAGACTAATCAGTAAAACAAACAACATAGACCTTGATCTGCCGGCGCATTATGCGACAGCAGATCAGGGTCTATGTTGTTTGCATTTGGACTTCGCTTATACGCGAGTATAGACAGTATATGCAAAGAAGGAGGTTGCATCTTTCCCTCCATCTGCATTTGACTGTCGTCGAGAAAACATCTCCTAATCATGATCTGATTGACTTTTAGACAAAGGAAACTATCTGACAGTAATTTACAGGTGATTACCACATAACTGACCACCTGTCAGTGTTAACTGACTATAGATGGAGACTAATTAGTCTACTATACAGTACATCATGGGAATGACAAATTGTTTCATACGGTTGGATACCTACGTTCCGGTTAGATAAAGACACTGCACCTACTCGACCAGTCAGAATGTATATGTAGACCTAAACACAGGCACATATAATTTGTATGTAGAGTTGGTTTGGATTTATATAATAGAAACATTTTTTTTTTTAACAGACTAAGAACAATAAATAAGAATTTACTTTAACATACATAAACATTACCTCCGTTACAATTGAATTAACAATTAAATTACTATGCATTGTTTCCTAGATGTAAGACATGCTTTATATATGGTAATATGTATATTATACTTTACTTCGGTGTTTTCGCAAGTGAATTTTATTACCTGCATTGTGCATTGGTATATGCCGTCTCGCGATGTTTTGGCCCCAAGGTATAGACAGATTCAGTATGTATTCTAACCTTGTGTGATTATTTTGTGCATATTTTATATTGTCAGTCGTAAACGTCTGATGAATTTACCTGGTATCGTGTATGGCTTAGCCAGGATAACGTCAATTTATTCCATAATTCCAATATTTTCCCGTGCACTCTCTGCCAATAAATACCAATCCACCATTTGTAATCTCTTTGGTCTAATTTAATTTGACACGTTTGCTTAACATTACGGGAATTCCAGAACTTATTTATTACCAAGGTTACCTTATCTAAGAGAAGGAGAATGAGTTTCATGATGGTTTAGATAATTCTGGGAACCATACATATTGCTCCTTCAGAAATTTACACAAGTATATCACATCAGTACTGTTAAGTTGCTACTTCATCGTCTCTCTTCGCCTCCATTAGGTCCTTGAAGGCGAACTTGTGTTGCGCCTTCACTTTATGATACTCGCTACCTTTAGCACCCGAAGGTTAACAGTTCGCCTTCACCTAATTTACCGCCCCGACCTAAACAAATTAAGTCTTATACTTCAATACCTCAGTTTCTAATTGCCATAAATCATTTCGTGCAACCACCCGATGTCGTGAAAGTCCTTCAATCGTGTGCGATGTTTCGCGCAACCTAACGCGCTTGTTTAGAGATAATGACGTCATCAACTGTGTCACCAGCGTTCTTCAAGAGTGACCGGAATGAATTAAACAGTAAAATCAGACAAAATGAGATTTAAACAGGTAATTTCATGTAATTAAAAAAAAAATCATAATGAAAATATTTATTGTCACTAATACGTTATTTGTGTCCGACATTTTGGCCTTGAATTTTCTATTATATGCTAAAGATAGCGCCGCCGATCACATGATGGCTTTGTTTACATATTTTGAACAGGATAACCCACTTTGGAAATTTATACAACTGGATAGCCAATGTACATATTTGGTTTTAATCATGTGGGATTCTTTTACAACTTAAGAAAAATTTACACTCGAAATGTATATTCACTACGGACTTTTTCGTTTCAGTATTATTTCATAATGAACATATATTCTACATCAAAACACACTGAATCTATTATAATAAAATGTGTATCCATTCACCAGTGTCTATTTTTAAATTTCTCTCTCCCTCTCAGTCTGTTGAGTCATATATTTATATGGTAAAGAACAAGCAAGCAGTAATGCAAGTGCACAAACTGCATATAAAAAAATTGGAGACGCTATAAACTAAGATGTGTATCTATTTGTTCAAGATCAAGTTGGCAAAGCAAAAAGGTTAAAGTGTTTCATCTCCTTGAATATGGCACTCTTTTGAGAAGGAATGGTATTACAATAATTGATAGTGAATCGCGTCACTGTAATAATGATAATGGTTGGTTGTTATGGGTTTAACGTCATTTTTAAGCACATGATAGGCTATACATGGCGGCCAGTATATTGGTGGAGGAAGAACCAGAGAAAACCCCGGGAAGAACCACCAACCCACGGGAAGCTACTGGCAAGCTTTCTCACATACCCACGTTGGACGAGCCCGAGACTCGAACCCACGCGGACAGAGGTGAGATGTCATTGATCTATAAAGACGAGCGCCTTAGACCACTCGGCAACCCGGAGCCCAAATAATGATAATAGTAGTAGTAGTAATAGTAGTAGTAGTAGTAGTAGTAGTAGTAGTAGTAGTAGTAGTAGTAGTAGTAACAATAAGAGCTGTTAGAGATGGGTGCACCAAAAAGGGCCCTCACTTCAATTTGCTCAATGGGGCTTTAAACAAAGGAACTTGTGTTGAGAAACCAGAGTCAGCATAATGGACATTGGTAGGCCTTAAAATGTTGACGCGGGATGCTTAACTCCAACCCATTAAAGGTGTCATCAACATAAAGGTGTATGATACTGGTTGAAATCCAACATTTCTTAGTAAATTCATGCTGTGGAAACTCCAAGTTTGGAGGATGGGAAATCGGGGGGGGGGGGGGGTCATAACTCCTGTCAGTGATGCTATGGAACGCTGGAAATCAAACCCATTCAAGGTCTGGTCAATATCAAGCTGCATGTCAAATTTAATTGAAATCTAACAATCCTTGTGCAGTAATGCCACAGAAACAAGAGTAAAGAGAACGGATGGTCAGGGGACATTACTCTTGTAAATGAGGTCGTGGAATGCTGGAAAGTGGACTCGTTCAAGTTCTCATCAATATAAAGCTGCATGCCAAATATGGTTGAAATGATACAATCCTTGGTAAAGTTATGTTTCAGAAACAAAAGCCAGGAGGACTGACAATCAGGGGGAGGAACTCTTTTAAATGATGTCAAGGAATGTTGGAAATGAAACTCATTCAAGGTCTCATTAAAATAAAACCGAGCAATAACACAAATCTATTTCCTGGGCTGTCCATACTCCAACTTTTGCACAAACGCCAATACCCCCCCTCCATTTTTTTCAAACACCAATACCTTATCCCCTCCCTCCTATCATCAAAAATATATTTTCAAACATCAATATCCCCCTCCCCCCATTATATATATATATATATATATAATTGTTTTTAAAAAACATCAGCAACCCATCCTTAAATTTAAAAAATCCTTGCCCATCCTATCAATGTATCATCCAAAATGTAAACTTTTCTGTAGTATTTTGATGATATTGTGATAATCTAAGGAACCTTTTTTTCAAGCACAACAGATGTAATTAAGCCCAAATACTGAAAGTTATTAAAAACAAAGGAGAATTGAATATCTAAACAATGAATAACAAGATTGTCAATTATGTAAAAAAAAATTCTGAAAATGAAAAGTTTGGTTATAGTTCAAATTGATTCAAATTACAAGTGATGTTAACTTCCGGTGCACCGTAATATCTAAGGGGACTGCTTGCATTCATCATAGCTTGACTTTCTTCTGGGGCTCCTAGAACCTAGAGGCTCAGATGGAAGTAATGTCCAGTGTGTAATTGAATCAACTTAAGCGACATCCCAGCCAATTTGACATAAGAAAGATACAAATCCCGTCCCCAAGGATGGCCAGGTGTACCACAAATCTTAGCATTGGTCATACTCGGGGACTGACAAACAAGAATGAGCAGGTGTGCTTTTGCGAAAATTTAAAGGTCAAAGGTCACAAAATGGTGGGAATTATGAAATATAATTAATAAAATGGGACAAATAAATAAAATTTATAATTTAATTTGTCTTTAGGTGATGAAAGCAGGCCAGCAAAAGAATCAATTATAACTGCAACATTTAAAATTTTACGTTTTTCAGTCCTCAAAGCCCAATATAATGTCTAATGGATATGTCAGAGCTGGCTTTTTCTGTCATTGAATTTAATAAAGTGGTTTCCAAAATTGAATTTTTGTTGAAAATTCTAACTGTATTTTTTGAAAATTCAATTTATTTTTGTTTAGTCACTATCACAAGATCTAGCAAAAGTTAAAATGTCTTGAAACTGTAATATAAATATAGCTGAAAATAATCTAAAAATTTATTTGCATCAAATATAAAATGATTACCTGTTTTGATTTCTTAAAAATTATTGCTATTTTAATTTGCTCAAGAGATCAAGTAATTTCAATGTCATTCACATTTAAAATTTTATTCAATTCTCCTACTTATTAAGATGTGGAAGAGTATTTTTCCTGATGTACTAGATGGCAGATGTTTTTTTTTTCTTTTTACAGTCCATTTTTTTTTAGATGTGTGTAAGCTGGATTTTTGTTACCCTTGTACACTAATGTAGATAACATTGCTATTGTTTAAGCAGGTATCAATATTCTGTGCAATCAAAACCATAAAAGAGCTGAATTCTTTCATGGGTAAAATGCAACATTCATTATGGACTTTCTGCAGGATGTTCAAAGATGTGAGTACTGCAAGAAAGGTTTCTGATTAAAAAGGCACGGAAAAGACCTGAAACAATATCCTCTTTATTGAAATAAAGCATTTCAGGAATTTTTTTTTATATACTTCTTTTGATTTGTCCTCATTATTTTTTCCTCAAGATTCATGTACTTCTGATTTTCAGTCACTGTGTTTTGTTTCTGGTTTTGATTCTAATCTGAATATGATGTAGCTTTGGAGCTATCAAGGTCAGAATATTGATGACTGAAATTGAACCAAGTAATACCTGTTCTTTTTTTTTCTTCATCTGTTGTGCTCTTTTTTCATGTCATCCTCCATTTGTTCGATATCATCATTAATTTATTCAAGCTCATTTTGTTCATTTTTGTTGCAAAATGAAAAATATGTTCAAGCTTGATTCTGTTTCATGAAGTTAGTTCAACAAACTAATTTTTCACTTTGAATCTTCTACCCAATGGAATGACACAGAGAATGATGACTCTTAAGGATAGACTTATCATCAGCATCACGAAGAAGTAGTTCCCTGTCTCCTCTTCCTGTTACTACTTCACATAACTTTTGGGCACAAAAAACATACTTTTAATTTTCATTAATTTTAAGCATATCATGTAAATAAAAAAAATCAACAAGACAAGATAAAAATACCACACTCTACTTCTTCTGCACAGTCACATATACACTGAAACAGGATGAGAATAAATCATTTTGCAAAATCATACGATGACATATCCCTTGGAAAAAAATACAGCTAAATCATTATCACTAAGTTTTTATCCTATACTTGCTGGATGAACAGATGAAAGGTCTGCATCATAGTGTCCAATTCTTGAACACACTGGGTCTGTTGTACAAAAAGTGTCCAGTTCTGGAACACACTGGGTCTGTTGTAAAAGTGTCCACTTTGTCAGCACACTGGTCTGTTGTAAAAAGTGTCCAGTTCTTCAGCACACTGGTCTATTGTAAAAAATGTCAAATTCTTCAGCATGCTGGTTTGTTGTAAAATGTGTCCAATTCTTCAACACACTGGTCTGTTGTAAAAAGTGTCAAATTCTTCAGCACACTGGTCTGTTGTAAAAAAAATGTCAAATTCTTCAACATACTGGTCTATTGCAAAAAATGTCCAATTCTTTAACACACTGGGTTCGTTGTAAAAAGTGTCAGATTCTTCAACACACTGGTATGTTGTAAAAAGTGTCAAATTCTTCAGCACACTGGTTTGTTGTAAAATGTGTCAAATTCTTCAGCACACTGGCCTGTTGTAAAAAGTGTCAAATTCTTCAGCACACTGGTCTGTTGTAAAATGTGTCAAATTCTTCAGCACATTGGTCTGTTGTAAAATGTGTCCAAATCTTTAAGAATGATATGTTGTAAACAGTTTCCAATTCTTCAACACACTGGTATGTTGTAGAAAGTGTCCAAATCTTTAACAATGATATGTTGTAAAAAGTGTCAAATTCTTAAACACTCTGGTCTGTTGTAAAATGTGTCAAATTCTTCAGTACACTGGTCTGTTGTAAAAAGTGTCAAATTCTTCAGCACACTCGGTTTGTTGTACAATAATCCAATGCTGGTTAATTGTTTTCTACACCAGTAAAGTACATATTCTTACTGCTACTGACAACATTAAGAGAAAAACTCTCTGAAGCACACAAAAACCGTGCCCAAATATGTTGTTGTACAATAATCCACTGCTGGTTAATTGTTTTCTACACCAGTAAAGTACATATTCTTACTGCTACTGACAACATTAAGAGAAAAACTCTCTGAAGCACACAAAAACCGTGCCCAAATATGGATTTACATTAAAGAATCTTTATTGAGAAATGAAAGGACTGTTGAATCATGTACATTTATTAAAGGATTTTAAGAGAGAGAGAGAGAGAGAGAGAGAGAGAGAGAGAGAGAGAGAGAGAGAGAGAGAGAGAGGCAGTGAAGGAGATAGTAACAGTTAATAGTGTAGCAATGAATTACTAACCAATCTGATTGTACCATCACTCACTTAATTCATTATGTAACACATCTCTGACATTGGTTAAGACCACATTATCTCTAATTGAGAGTATTTATTTCATCCATGGCCACAGAGGTCTATGAGAAAGAAGGGTTGTTGTAGTAGTAGTTGCTGTTGTGGTTTTTGGAACCCTATTTTCAGTACAGGGGAAAACATCTATCTCTCTCATACACCTCCCTCATATGGGCTTGAAATGATGATGATTGGGTTCAGGAGTATTTCTTTTAGATCAAGACTCTAAACTGACTTAGCCATTGGCACTTACACCTCACTTGACAAAAATTATGTACTGTACTGTTCACACAGTCTTTGTATGTGAACACAGTCTTTGGTATGTGAACACTTTTTAAGATGATGACTTATTTTCACATGAACATCTCTGACATTTTATTTCCTTCAGACAAAATGTTACCCATACATATGCTATTCCAGTGTTAGAAATTATCATATGTACCACAACATAAAACCTGTGAATTACTGAATCACAAGGTAGCTTTCTGAATATTATTGTTGTCATTTTTTAAAATTGTTACAAGCTTGAATGTTAGTTTTATTTTCCTGATACTGACGATAAGCCAGTAATCCATGATAATCCAGTAGTCAAGACCCATGATTAAAGGATTAATTATGCTTAACAAATTATTCCACTCAGGTCATATACTTTTATATTTAGGGGCTGACATTGGCCCATAAGCATAAGATTTTAGCAAATTTAACAAGGAAGAAATATGTACAAAAAATTGTATGTGCTAACATTCCTTTTTTATAACAAATGCAATCAGTTATTCACTGAATTTGTTAAATTTAAATCAGTCATGGAATTTTACAAACACAAAAATATTATGATTTACAGGATAGACAACATTTCAGTCAGATTAAGAAACTCTAAAATATGATTTTTCATTTTGGAGTTTTGAATTTGAGTTCATTTATTGTGCTTAGAGCCTTTTCAATTTCATTATAGCTAGGGACTTCTGTACACAAATGTTCTCCATGAATTGACATGTTCTATACTAATTATCATCCAATTCCTCTTCATCGCTGAAATAAGCATCTTTTTTGTACTTCTTCCTCTTTGGCTCCTCCGACTCGGCGATTGTAAACAAACTTGGGTCCCTGTATCTTGAAATGACCTCTTCCTCCATTTTCTGGTTCTGAAAGTTAAGCAAAAAGTTGTATATCAAACAAGAGACCAAAGTAGGACCAATATTACTTATCTGGCTCATGTTCACAAAACTGAGCATGAATTATTAAATGACTGGGTGGGGTCTTCTTTTTTTGTATATCACCTTAAATAAACTATCTTTAAATTGTACAATCATCTCAATGAAAATTGCTCAATCAAGTGTTTTTTTAAAACTCTGTTCAGAACTGGAGACCTTCAGATGATAATGGTTTCAGTTATCACGTGACTAGGTAACCTAACAAGAGTACCATGACTAGCATATGATACAACTATCTTGTGACCTTTTCTCTACTAATGACCTTGATCTTTGCACTAGGAACTTGATTACTGTATGATAAGGCGTGGACCTGGGCAAAGCATAATCAAAACATCTGTCAGGGTTAAAAAGTGACAGTCTGGATAAGGAAACAATTGGATTTGATGGCAGATCAGCATAATTTGTACAAATTTGAAAGCCCTTCTTGCTATGATGCTCTCTGCCAAATTTGGTCAAAGCAGGCCCAGTCATTTTTGAGAAAAAGTTTAAAATAGCAATTGTTGACAAACACAACAAACAACATATGAAGGGCCATGCCATAAACTCACTTTGCATTACAGTCAGGTAAGCCAACAAAGTATCTAATTTTAACAGGTGTTTTTTTTGCAGACTTATTATTTTTTTATGTCAATTGCAGGTGGTTGATTCGTAAATCAATTATTCAGAGGCTGAGTGTTTAAAAAATGTGTTTAAAGATTCAAAAAATGATTTACACAATTCACTGCTTAGATGCCAGTGGAAAAATTTGCCCTCTTCATAAAACATGCCTAATGTGTTTCAGGACTTAGCAGGCTAAATGCAAAATGAACCATCTTCACAAAAGTAACAAGGAAGAAATTAAGAGTTTTCAAAATGTAATAACTTAGGTAATTAAATCAATATCTTCATCTTTGGGATCTGGATTCATGCCACACAAATATTATCAGTGATTTTTCTGTTTACCTGATAATTAATAGCAGCAGCAAGACTGTCCAATTTAGGGTTATCTCCCTTGTCTTCTGACTCGCTATCCTCCTCTTCAGAACTGTAATAAATCCAAAAGTACGACTACATTTGAAACAAAATTTAGTAAACAAGTGACTATAACATGCAATCTAACTGACCAAATGCTGAAGAATATGACAACTGTAATAATTTCGTCATTCCTCTCATGGATATGATTACATTTAAACAACAACAAAAAGAACCCTTTCTAAATGAGTCCATCAAAATTTTTTAAAAATTACTCAGCGATAATAATGCAGTTTGTCACATCAGTTTTAAGAGGGAGATACATCCTGCATGTATCATTATGCAAATGGGAAATGATGTTTAGACAGTGCTTGATTTTGGTACATATTATAGAGCACTAACATGATGTTTAGACAGTGCTTGATTTTGGTACATATTATAGAGCACTAACATGATCAGCATGAGCTTTTTACCATATATACTCACGTATAAGATTATACCAACTGCATAGGCCCAGATCTACTGTCGCATAATGTGCCGGCAGATCTGGGTCTATTCAGTCTGTAAGGACTAATCAGTAGAACAAACAACATATACCCTAATATGCTGGTGCATTATGTGATGGCAGATCAGGGTCTATGTTGTTTGCATTTTGACTTGGCTCATAAGCGATAATAAATAATGAAGGTTACAAGTTTTGCTAGGCTCATGACAAACTATCTTTGCATGATTTTCATGCACTTGCTCATTTTGAAAGAGAGATTCATACATTTTATTGGAGATTTGCACAATTGCATGTCAGAAAGAAAACACTGAATGACAAGACCTAGTTATCAACCTTAAATGACCAATCCAAAATTGTTGTAATCGTTACAATACTTATATTGCTTGTCAAGATATCATTATAAACAAAGCCACAAATCTTTACTGCACGTTACTGAACAGACCTTACCATCAAACAATATGAATTTGATTGGGATATCCCTTAAAGTGATTTGACTCCACAAAGAAATGGTTATTACTGATCCCCACATTTTAGAGTCCATGATATTGATATCCTCTGTCTGCCCTGCCTCTGCATCCATCCATAACCTCAGGTCAGAGGTAAAAAAACAAGTGCAGTTACAGTGACTTTTTTATTATTGTTTAACCAAACTTGATACATGTACCATATATACTCGTGTATAATCCAGGTCCAAATGCAAACAACATAGACCCTGATCTGCCATCACATAATGTGCTGGCAGATCAGGGTCTATGTTGTTTGTTCTACTGATTAGTCCTTACAAACTGCAGAGACCCAGATCTGCCGGTGCATTATGCGATGGCAGATCTGCATCTATGCAGTTTGCAGTTGGTGTCCGCTTATATGCAAGTATATACGGTAGTCATAGCAGGAGGAGTAAGAGACAGATACCATATATAACAGATTTTGGGTTATGACCCCATGTGTCATGGTCCAAGAATGGTTTGGTGGGGGTGGGGGTGGGAGGCAGGTGGTAATAAAAAGCATTGGTTTGCCATGGAGAGTCAAGTAATTATTTCTAGTACCTAATAATACTTATTTTGGGATGGCAAGCAACTTTACAAAAAAAGATTGCATCACACTAACTCATAAAATTCTCCATTTTGTTTCCTTTTCTTCTTTTTCTCTTTCTTTGGTGGTGGTTCTCTCTCCCCAAGTATGTTTTTTGGACAAGCATAGCTTAAGTGACCTTCTTCCTGCAGAAAAAAATAAAATTGAATTGAATAAGTTTACAATGAATTTCTAAATCCTGATGTTATGTATTTGTTATAAAAGGAATTTCATTATGAACAGGAATAAAGTATATGTTAAAATCTTTATTCCAATATGTGTTTTTCTTGTCAGGTGAAAAAACAAATTATATTATAAATATTAAACTGTATAGAACGGTTGTCATATATAAAATGTGGCTACACCGGTATAGAATCCAAATCCACAATTTGGCAGTTGGATAGAACTGTTAAAACTTGTGAATACCTGTTGTTAGACTACATCATTTGCCTTTTAAACATTGTATCATCATTATTCAATGAATCACATTTTTGTTCAGAAGAAACCAATTTTTAGAGTAAAATATATTTCTTTGATAATATTTACCAGCTCGTCATGTTAGGAGTACATCCAATACCTCACAAATCCAGCCCTCCCGAGCTTGAAAAGATGTTCACCATGTATTTAGGATTGTTTTATCAACAGAAGAGTTAAAAGGTCTTTTGCTTGTAAAAGTGGAAGTCAGACTAGAGTGGTCTCCCATTGGACAGTGGGATTGGTGCCAATCCTGTCATTTATCAGTTACTACCGGAGTGGACGTGCATGTTCTTCAAGGGATTAACTTAAATTAGCTTGGGAGGGTGTGCCTGTATTATGATAAGGTAAGTTTTATTGAAGAAACATATTTTACTCTAAAAATTGGTTTCTTCATCAAAATATGTACAGTAACTGATCAGAATATTTTATAAAAATAGGTAAAAGGAGGAGTGAGTGACATCCTCTCACCCCCAAAGTTAGCCCTGTCTCTGGTCTCCTATAATATGTGAAGCAGCTTCGAGTTTAGTGTGAGTCACTGGTGGTTAGCACATGGTCTATGCATGGATGTTGGGAAGATAGCCTGTTGTACTGCTGGTATAGGTCCCACCAAGTCAAACTAAGCCCTTTAGGATGAAAGGCCTTTGAGATATGAGCTTAAGAATGCCATCTCTAACCTCAATCCCATGTTATGAATGATGTCATTTAGGGAGCAGTTGTGCCTGAATGCTATTCTAGGCTAGGCCCTAACCTCGTGAGCTGATATGCATAAGAAATTAAAATGGGACATGGGTGAGTTTCTTGTCGTCGGAGTGGATAACCCATTAATATCCGAAATGACAAAGCCTGAGTGCAAATATAATCCCTTCCTTCTTTAAATGGTATGAACAAGATAGATCTTCCTATTCTGATCGGCTTAGTTTGCTTCAGATACCACTATGGAGCCCTGAAAGGGTCCTGTAGATGCCCTTGGGACAACGAGTCCAAAGAAGACTGCGATGACAAAGGAAAGTGATGATCCCCATGAATGAGAGCCTCTTCTTGGCAATGAAAGCAGGGGTTATTATTACAGCAATTGAACCATCATGGTGACATATATATGTCTTGTAGCCAGGACTGGGTAAACTGGGAAAATAGACCACCGTACCTAGTCCCAGAAGTAGGTCAAGGCTGTGGCAGAGCTGGTGTGGTCCGTGGATGGTTGATGTCTAGTGCTAAAGTCCAGTACTAGTTATCATGGAAAAAATCACCATAGTTAGTACCGGGATTTGTCTGTGTTAATTGTATATCTACTAATGGCCCAGACTGACCACTGTACCATGTCAGTACTGGCCCAGTAGGCAGTGCTGAGATCTTGTAATGGCAAGGCTGGAGAAGTGTGAGAAGCTCAGGATTGCTGGGGTTGTCAACAAAACTTATAGCACCTGTATCCTTGATCAAGCACTTCACAGCTCTCCCATTCACCCGAGTTAGTTGTTTGATGGTGATGGTTGCCCATACACTACCAGGCTACGTAAACACACGTATGTATGGCCTGAATTGCACCCAATGTAATTTCTGCTTGAACCCCACAAACTTAATCCTGCCCATTGTTTTGTTATCTGTAAACAATGAGAGCAGAACACAGGTGAACTCAGTCAAGTGTCACACTGAACTTATTGTGAAGAGAAAGGTATGAAGGAAGAAATATGCCAAAGAAAATTACTGGAATGACCTAACAATATGTAACAGATCCATTACTTGACAGAATTTATAAACAAGATTTGGCCTGGTTTGGTTTGGTGTTTTATGGCACAGCAACACAAGTAGGTTCTTTACTGCTAAGGCAGCTGGAGAAAAGTGCTTTATCAAAAGACCAAAAGCCAACCCAGGTTCATCCAACTGGGGGATTTGAACCTGCACCCTTTCGGTTGTGAGTCTGGAACACTAACCACTAAGCCATTATGGCTCCTCAAGGTCATGTACTGAGCTTGACTGAAAGCACAAAAGGCTGTAGGGAGGGTAATTAAGATGGTGCTTATAAGCTTATCATATGATAAATTTAGGTCACTGAGGTGCAAAATATTCATCTACAATGAAAATAAAGCATGAAACACACAAAAATAACTAGAGTATACTTCCCTGAGGTAAGAAAAACTCGACTGATGAAAAGGCACAAGTGAATTTGGTATTTGTGAGGCCTTGAGAAAGAATGTGCACCCAAGCACAAATGGAAATAGTGACTGAAGATTGATGGTATTTTGAACAATACCACTATCCATGGGGAGACCACTCTAGTCTGATGTCCACCTCAGCAAACAGACAACCTTTTAGCACTTCTGTTGCTAAAACAATGCCAAAAGATGTGGCAAATGTCTTTTTAAGCTTGGGAGGGCTGGATTTGCAAGGTGTGGATGTATTCCTGATGTAATACGATCGGGTAATTGTATTTGAAGAAAAAACAAATTGTACAAGCTACCTTTTCATTTCTTATCTTCATTGGAGATCCTACAATAGAGTAGCATTTATTGAACCCAGCTATGAAACTCGTGAACAAATGAATGGGTAAACTGACAATATTTAGTTTTGTTTTTTAATATTTACAAAGCATGAAAGAGTCATTGATTCTCTATTTAACTGATATTATTTTAATTCTAAAAAGAACTGCAATATAAATGGAGTAATCTGAATATTTGGTATCGCATAACCTACTGTACAGGGTATATGACCTTATGTAATATGCACCCTGGGCACTTAGAAACCTACAGTACTGGTTATATAACCTGATGTATAATGCACCATGGGCACTTAGAAACGTACTGTACAGGGTATATGACCTGATGTAATATGCACCCTGGGCACTTAGAAACCTACAGTACTGGTTATATAACCTGATGTAATATGCACCCTGGGCACTTAGAAACATACTGTACAGGGTATATGACCTGATGTAATATGCACCCTGGGCACTTAGAAACCTACTGTACTGGGTATATGACCTGATGTAATATGCACCCAGAGCACTTAAAAACCTACTGTACTGGGTATATGACCTGATGTAATATGCACCCAGGGCACTTAGAAACCTACTGTACTGGGTATATGACCTGATGTAATATGCACCCTGGGCACTTAGAAACCTACTGTACTGGGTATATGGCCATATGTAATATGCACCCAGAGACTTAAAAACCTACTGTACTGGGTATATGACCTGATGTAATATGCACCGTGGGCACTTAGAAACCTACTGCACTGGGTATATGACCTGATGTAATATGCACCCAGAGCACTTAAAAACCTACTGTACTGGGTATTTGACCTGATGTAATATGCACCCTGGGCACTTAGAAACCTACTGTACTGGGTATATGACCTGATGTAATATGCACCCTGGGCACTGCACTTACAAAACCTACTGTACTGTGTACATGACCTGATGTAATATGCACCCTGGGCACTTACAAACCTACTGTACTGGGTACATGACCTTATGTAATATGCACCCAGGTCACTTAGAAACCTACTGTACTGGGTATATGACCCGATATAATATGCACCCAGGGGCACTTAGAAATTAATTTTGGGGGTTAAATTCTTAAGTAAATTTTCGTTCTTACAGATGCCCTCAGCTGCATGGAAGATAATACTGTATGCAAACATAACTCTGTCCTATTTAATGATTTTTCTCTCCATGTAATACTTAATAACAGCTGGACATAAAGATCACTTTTAGCTCTTCCTACATATAATTTTATTTGTAACAATACAATTCAGCTTTTGAAAAATGCTTGTTCACCTTGGATTTATAATGAGTTTTAAACATTATAATCAGTTTTTGTAAACCCCCCCCCCCCAAAAAAAACCCCAAGAGGCTCAAGTGGACCCGATATCACTCACCTGGCATAATAGGTATATGTAGTACAGTTATCCCTCACTATAATACACATTAGTATAGTGCAGTATAGTGTGAACCAGCTGAGGGAAGGAATAGTTCTCACTGCTTGAATGAGTGGACATTGAAGAGAGGTAAAATATAGAACAAAAATAAATGGAAGGAAAAACAGAATCTGGTTCAATAGCAAATGTGACTTTTGACAGAATGTAGCAATATGGAAGATTGGATTGTAATTATCAAAACACAAAAATGCTACATATTTCTACAAATCTAGCATAACTATCAAAAAAACAACTGAAGGTGTATATTAGAATGCAAACTGATTCCAAATGCTGCATGTTAAGCTTCTAGAGGAATAAATGTGAACTGAGCATTGTTTGGATTAGTAATTTACCAGTATTAAGGTTTTGAATTTATAACTGTCGAGTTACAATTAAAATACAAACCCCACATTCATAGCATCTCGACTTGTCTTTGTACTCCTTTCTGCGGATGAACTCTGGAGCTCTTCCATTGTCTTTAGCCATGCTGCATTTTATTGTCCTCTCAAACATCTACAAAAAATGTACAAATTCAATTTGGACAAACAAATGAATAACTGTAATTGGTTTGGGACTTATGACCGTATAGAAAAACTTAAGCCAAAAACTTAACCAAGATTTTCAAATGACCCTGACATTGCCTGAGGGTCAGAGGAAGGGAAGGGATTCACGGATATGAAATGGCAGAACTTCCTGATACTACAGTCCAAGTATGAAAGTTATCCCTCTCAGGGTTTGGGACTTGTGACCGTACACAAACCATGAGGCCCAAGAGTTACTGATATTGCTCTTCTAGCTTACATAAGTTAACAGTTGACCAATCACTAAGCAGCTTTATGTACTGTTGCAATAACACAACCGGACATAAACTATCTGACAAACTTTACGTCGTGTTGATTTTATATATTTTAATATAATCTGATTGTAAAATATTCTGAATAAAAACTGCATAATTAATATGCATAGTCTCTTTGTCATAATCAAATTTATCCAAGATCTTTATGATGTAAACCTATTTATCATGTTTTATAAACATTGGATGACAATATAGTCTCTAGATCTAGAGGTACAAAATCCCACTGAAATTCAGCCTCCAGAGTGGTAACAAGCTCTGCCAATCAGATAAAAAATTCCTCATAAATATGCATCGATTTTGCTCGTAATCAAACTCGTCCAACAATCGAGGATATAAGACTTTTTAACAAATATGATCAAAACATGATTAGAAATATAGTAATTAGAGTGTTGACAAGCTCAGTCAAATCAGATGCAGGATCATGTCAATAATATGTGTGGGACTCGTTCATAATCATACGCAATCACGAACTTGATGATACAATCCTTTTTATCAAGATTGAACAAAACCCTATCAAAAATAAAGTCTCTAGAGTGCTACAAATAAATTCTACAATTCAGATACAAGACCACCTCATAAATATGCATAGGTCTTGCTCATAAAAACAACTCCTCCAAGATTCTGATGATATTAGCCATTTTACCAAGTCTGATTAAAATTGGTCCAGAAATATTGCCTCTCAAGCAGTAAAAAGCTCAGCCAATCAGATGCATTATCACCTTCTTAATATGCATAGATCTTGCTCATAATAAAACTTGTTTGATATCTCAGTGATATAATCCTATTTACCAAGTTTGATAACAATCTGATCAGAAATAGAGTTGCTATAGTGTCAACAAGCTCAGCCAATATGATACAAAATAACCTCATTAATCTGCATGAATCTCATGCATAACTATACTCATCTGACATATTGATGATTTAAATCTTTTACAATGTTTAATCAAAACTGGATCAGAAATACAGTGTAACAACAAGATTAGTCATTCGGATGCAAATTCACCTCATTAATAGGTGTCACTCATTATCAGACGCATGCAAGATCTTTACTATGTAAGCTGATATTCCAAGTTTGATCAAAATTGGTTCAAAAATATGGCCTCGATAGTGGTAATAAGGTCAGCAAATCAGATGCAAGGTCACCTCAATGATATGTGTGGATCTCGCTTACTACCTAAATCATTTGAGATTTTGATGATATAATCTAATCCCAGATTCCAAGTTTTATTGAAATCGATCAGAAATATGCCCTCCAGAGTGGTAACAAGTTCAGTCAATCAGCTGTAAGATCACCTCATTAATATGAATGAATCTCACTCAATATCAAACTTGTCCAAGATCTTGATGATATACAGTACAGTCAACGTATTCCACTAGTCCATGAAGGAACATTTATCTTTTCCATTAAGATGTCCACTCAAACTCTGCTGACACATCCACCAAGGAAGAATTACCAATTCCTATCCACATTTACACCAATGTCCTTCACGGAACAGGTAGTGTCCTTGATTGACTTTAGTGGATATGAGTAGATATGGCTGACTGCTGGTACTGACTCTCTTAGTCACCAATCCTTTTAATCAAAGAATACATACACAACTTCATCTTCCTCAATCAACCTTCAAATCATAATGAATGGAATCTTTCTGCCTTCCTCAGTGATGTCGATGTTGTTGTCAGCTGCAGTAGCAGTGTCAACTAATGTCAAAGTTTGTGCAAGCCCATATCTTGAAAACAATGTGATAAACTTACATTTGATGTTTAGGGGAATGATGAATGCTTTTTCTTCCATCAAAGACCAAAAGAGACAAGATGTGCTCCAAGGAACTCTTGCTGCAATATTTACTGTTTGAAACTACTAAAAAAATGTATAAAATTATGACACCCTATAAACTTTGCCTCTCTTTCTTACATTACGGTAACTTTCTGGTTTTGGGAAACCTCTGTCCAATATTTTTTAAAACCACAGCATGTTTTTTATACTTGAGTTTTTTCCCTGAAATTGCTGTTTCTTTTTCAAAATGAAAACCATCTCATAAAATTCCAATTTTATGATGACTACACACACTCTATTGATATTTTTGTTGATATGTCTGATAGATTGAGAGATTGAGAGAGAGAGAGAGAGTGAGAGGACTGTTCTAAAACAAAATTCGATAAAATAATTTTCAGCCCTACATGCTAATTCCATACTGCACATTAAAATAAAATAAAAATTT
This sequence comes from Margaritifera margaritifera, assembly GCA_029931535.1. Taxonomy (NCBI): domain Eukaryota; kingdom Metazoa; phylum Mollusca; class Bivalvia; order Unionida; family Margaritiferidae; genus Margaritifera; species Margaritifera margaritifera. Next base: position 6,238,613 of record JAQPZY010001636.1, on the reverse strand, counting down.
AAAATCTCAGTCACAAGGAAAGTTTAAATGAATTTGATTTATTCAAGCAATTTAAAAAGACAATCAGCCACAATTTACCATATCTCTTGAAAATAATTAGTGTTCAAATACAGTTGCTGCTTATTTGCTGCAACAAGAATGATACTGCTAAAATCCACCCTGGATCATGAATTATATATCTAGTCCATTGCAGACTTTAGGGTATTAGCATGGTTCATTGGGTCACTCATACTGCCTGAACAAGGTTTGGATCTGGACCATTCTGTTAATCCTTTCCATGTAAATTATGATGAATGGAAAACATTGAACCCACCATGACTTTACTGTAAGGTCATATTTGCAAGTTTGATCAAAATCAGATTACAAACATGGCTTCCAGACTGGTAACAAGCTCAGTCAATGAGATAAAAGAACACTTCATTAATATGCAAGGATATCACTCTTTAATGAACTGATGAGAAAAGCCAGTTTTCCAAGTTTTATCAAAATCGGATCAGAAGTATAGCCTCCAGAGTGGTAACAAGCAAATATTGATGGATGAATGATGTATAATGGATGCAGGGTTATACCATAAGCTAGCTCACTTGGTCTTATGGCCAAGTGAGCTAACAAGAAGCTCAAGTGGGCCTGGGATTACCCACCTGACTGACATCTGACTCACAGGAAAATGAAAGGGCAGTAAGTTAATCAATCTGGGTCAGTAGGATGCTTTTTGTAGAAATTTCTTATAATGCTGTTGATAGCATATGTTATGGAAACAAATGTTGTAAGGTTTTTCTATCTTTTGCATCTTCATCCATATTTAATGACACATCATCATCATTTGTGTAATATTGAATGGTCTTTGTGTCAAGATGCTTCCTATCAAAGTTGGTTAAATTCTTTTAAGCAGTTTTTTTATGCACAGTTATTGAACCCTTTCACACACTCAAGTGCACATGGACACCCTTATCTAATTTTTCATGCAGGTGCATTTTGATGCCTCTACTGCATTTCAATGTAAGCATGTTTTTATGCCCCTTCCATATCTACATACATGTGCTTCCAGACACTCCTGGTAAACAACTGCCATTTGCTAGGTCATTTCTTGTGCAACCTGATGGGAATATCCTCTCTTGTAAAACAGGTTTGGTTTGGTTTTGTGGGTTTAATGCCATTCTTCAGCACATGATAGGCTATACTTGGCAGCCAGTATATTTTGTGGAGGAAGAACCCGGAAAGACCCTGGGAATAACCACCAACCCATGGGGAAGCTACTGGCAAGCTTTCTCACATATCCATGTTGGCCGAGCCTACTCTAACCCATGCGGACAGAGGTGAGATATGAGTGATCTGTATAGGCGAGTGCCTTACACCACTCAGCCACTGAGGCCCCCTCTCTAGTAAAACAGGCTTTCTCTAAGTTTCTATGACATCATATTATGTGCTAGTGTATTAGATGAATCCTAAATAGCCACTCAAAGAGGATATTGGAAATCCCCTCAAAATGAAAATGTCTGCTGCTATCTTTGCAGGTAGAATCATGGAATCCAGATGATTAGATCAATGTTTGAGGATTACATTTATCTCAAGACCTAGTTGGTAATCAGAAAAATCTGTTTTATAAACAAAAATGAACAAAAGCCCAAATAGCCTGCACAGCATTGATAGTGAGCACCGATTTTGGAGTCCAACATGGAGTGAAATCTATTTATGGCACACAAACCTGCTACTTGCCACATGATGTACAAGTAAGCAAGAATGTTGATGTTTATCACTTAATACTTTAGAAAGCAGCAACTGGCACTAAATATTTAATTTAAAGGCTTTAAATATGCAAATATCAATGTGAACCTTTTCCCAGTCAGCTGGTAGCATGATGTTCTGTTCATAGCACATTGTACAATGTACCAACAGACATGCATCCTGAGCTGTAGTACAGTGGTAGGTGCTATAAGGGAAGGGTTGCAGGTTTTTATATTTTTAGTAAAGGTGGCCATATCTGATAGTGGATCAGCATCATCTATATACATTAGAAAGGCTTTCATGCAAGGATTTCTGTCAAATCTGGTAAAATTCAGTGATGCATATTTTTTTAGCTGTTGTTAAATGATTTTTCTATTTTTAGTAATGGTGGTCATATTTTTAGTAATGGTGGTCATATTTGATAGTGGATCAGCACCACTTGTATAAATATATAAGCCCTTTATGCCAGGCCAGGGCGCCTTCTGTCAAATCTGAACTATTCTGCTGAGATGCTTTTGAGAAGGAGCTGTTTAAAAGTTTCTTCTATTTTTGGTAACATCTGCCATATTTGATGGTGGTATGGATTAATTTATAACAAGAGGCCAAAGTAGGCCTGCTATCGCTCACCTGTGTCACTTAACTTAACAGTTGACCATTTCACTAAGCAGGCTACACAATCTATGCAAACTAAGAAAAGCACACTGGGGTAAATTTTATAAGAAAAGTTGGATATAAAAAATATAAATTCTAAATAATTTGTGAGTAATGGCATTGAATATATAAAATGCCATAAAATAATGCACAATACCTGTTATAGCATATAAATGACAAATGTTTCAGCCACTTTAACATGGCAATACTAGTAAGTGCCAAACCCTATTTCACTAAATATATACAACTTTCTCAAATGTTGTGATGTTTTTTGAAATAATTCTTTGCAAATAAATGTATAAATTTGGACATGGTTTTTACAAGAAATATGCTCGTACTGGTGCAAAATCAATATAGGAAAAAAACAACAATTACTTGCAAACAAATATCTAAACTTATGTAAAATTATAATCCTTAATTACAACACCAGGCAGTTTATGCTAGCATGCAATTGTACATTTTCTCTAATAATATTTCTATTTTATACTTTTCTTCAGTTATAAATTATAAATTATTCATTTTAATTGGTAAAGTGTATTATTTTGCTAACTTTTATAAACTGGTCCAATGAAATTATGAATCCTGTATTCTTAAATTTACATTTGACTTGTTTTCATAGTGTTTGCAAGGGGAAGAACTCAACAATCACAAACCGGTGATTCTCAATAGTCAATATCAAGGGATATTTCCCTTGCTTTGCTTTAATTTAGAGAAAGAGAACAGGTATTTAAAAGCAAAAAAATTGTTTCAATTGCATACAATTTGAGAACTATTTCTAACTGCACTGAATTAATTGCAGATCGTGCTTGTAATAAAACTCAGTGCACATCTTGACGAGTTAAGTCGATTTACCAAGTTTACTCAAAATCTGATTAACAATACAGTGTCTAGTGGTAACAAGTTCAGCCAAATAGTGCAAGATCACCTCATTAATATGTGTGGATCATGCTCATTATCAAACTCGTGTGAGATCTTTAACATATAGGCCTATATTCCAAGTTTTATCAAAATCTGATAAGAAATATGGCCTCCAAAGTGATAACAAGTTCAACCAATTGGATGCAAGAATATCTCATTAATATTTGTGGATCTTGCTCAATACTGAGCACATCCAAGAGCTTGGTGATTTAACCCATATTCCAAGTTTGATAAAAATCAGATCAACAATAAGGCTTTCCGAAGGTAACAATCTCAGCACACCAGATGCAAGATCACCTCATTAATAGGTGTATCTTGACCATTACTGAACTCATCCGATATGTTGATAATGTAACTATATATTCCAAGTTTTATTAAAACTGAATCAGAAATACGGACTACATAGTGGTAACAAGCTCAACCTATCAGATGCAAGATAACTTCATTAATATGCATGGATCTCACTCAGTATTGAATTTGTTGAAGATATTGATAACATAAACATATAATCCAAGTTTAATTAAAATTTAATCAGAAGTAAGGTCTTCAGACTGGTAACAAGCTCAGCTAATAAGATGCAATATCACCTCATTAATATGCATAAATCTCGCTAATATTTGAACTCATCTGTGAAATTGATAATATAAACACATATTTCACGTTTCATCAAAATCAGGCAAAAAACATTGCCTCCAGTATGGTAACAAGCAAATGTTGATGGATAAACGTTGGACAGAAAATTTACGATGAACAGATGGCCATACCATAAGCTCAAAAGGCCTTACAGCCAGATGAGCAAAAAAATTGATAGCCTTTCAAGCCATGAAATTTAGTCAAATTCTGTTGAGCAATGTTTGAGAAGTAGTACATTTAAGTTTTTCTATTTTTAGTAATGGAAGCCATACTTGATGGCAGATTTACATCATTTGCTTTGTGTACAATCTGGTTAAATTCTGTTGAGCCGTTTGTCAGAAGTTATTTAAAGTTTTTTCTATTTTTAGTAATGGTGGCCATAACCGAAGTCAGATCAGAATCATTTGTACAAATCTGAAAGTCCTTTATGCCAGGATGCTCGGTGCCAAATTTGTAAAAAATTGGTCCAGTGGTTTTTTAGAAGTTTAAAATAGCAATTGTTGATGGACACATGACACATGACTGATGATGCATGATGGATGCAGTGCCATGCTTTATGGCCAAGTCAGATAAGCACTTTAAACAAAACCTGAACCACTGCTGATATCACCACTGTCACTGTTGATATCACCACTGTTACTGTTGATATCACCACTGTCACCGGTGGAATGAGTAATACTTATGTCTCGCCTATGCTAAAGCAGACGAGACAAAAGCCTGACTATTCTGGCAGTAAAACCTTGTGCCCATTGCTTTAGAAAATAAATTTAAGATTTTTCCATACCAAAATATAAATTAACTTGCGAAAAACTCATGTTGGGACTGAAATCCAATGCAGTAATATCTACTAAATTACTGTAGGTCTATTATAATAGCTGTTGTAAATCAGTGACTGAAAGGTCTGGCATCTCAAAAGCTTTTTTATTGGGTCAATATGGTCAAAGGTTAGTCAATAAAGACAGATGTTGTGAGTGAATAGACAATGAATGAATGAATGAATGAATGAATGAATGAATGAATGAATGAATGAATGAATGAATGAATGAATGAATGAATGAATGAATGAATGAATGAATGAATGAATGAATGAATGAATGAATGAATGAATGAATGAATGAATGAATGAATGAATGAATAAATAAAGGTCTGACATGTCTATATTTCCTGTGACAGGCTGACATACCTTTGTGTTATTCAAAGCCCTAGCAGCTTTGTATGCTGAGTCTCTTTCCAAGAAGAGGACAAAGGCCACTCCCTTACTCTTTCTGGTCACCTTGTCTCTCATTATAGTTATCCTGTAGGAAATTAGAAAGAAAAGTACTTTAAAATTAATGATTAAAAGTAACTCTATTTTAAATTATTTAAATGCTAGGATGCATGTATAAATAGCAAAAAAACATAAAATGCAAAAAAATTAATAGAAATTGTGTTTGCAAAACACATCCGACCCTACTGCTGTGATGTTGTTAGCAGACTGCTCTGCAGACTAAAACAATCCAAAGTCCCCAAATTCCAAATTTAGAAAATTTTTAAAATTTACTATGATGGCATGAAAATGTAATGAGGCCATTTACATATATACACAAATATGCACACCAAATGTTATTTGTCTACCCGAAGTGGTTTTTGTTTATTTGTTTCAAAAATTCAAAGAGGTGTAAACAAATTAAAAAATTGCTGTAATATGGTCTGAAAAATGAATAAGATCATCTGTATATAAATACAATTATGCCTACCAAATTTAATTTGTCTACTGCAAAGTAATTTTTGTTTATTCAGGCTAACAAGGTTTTGTCCAAAAGGGCTAAGTCCAAACAGTTCAACAAGGTAAAAAAAATTACAAAATTCCTGTAAGGGCCTAAAAATCCAATCTTGTCATCTATTATGATAAAATATATAAAACTGTATGGGTCTTACTCAAATACTTTTTGTGCTATTACACGAAAACTAAAACCTGTGTCGGAATGGATGTACAGATGTGCGAACGAAGAGATGAACAGCAGCAAATCAGTATGCTCCCTCCTGCTATTACAGTTGGGGCAAACAAACTGGCACGATTTATGTATGCCACCAAGACATCCCCTACCCCTGCAGACAGAAAAATTTCTTTTGTTCTTTTAGGGAACTTTTTTTGTGGGTCCTTTTCAGTGTCTGGCATTTCTACTCAATTTTCTTTATAATGGGGCTGTATCATTTACAAATAGTTTTGTACAATTTTTAACAGAGCTGCACTATTTCCATCCCTTTGCTTTAAGCCCCATTAAATTTACCAACTGCCCAAATTCAATTGACTGCATCTAGAATCTGTGCAGAGCCTTCAGGTGGACTTAAAGAATAATGATTCTTTTCTTATACTTGAATGAAATTTAATTTTCACTTTGAAGTTCTGTAAACAAACACACTGATCAACATGTTAGAGCTAAAAACTATAATGACGTTTCTATTTTACTTGCTACTTTCCTAAACAAATGTTAAAAATTATTCTTTCCAAAAATATTATGCTCTATTGGACAGTTCTGAGGTGTAGCTCACTTCACAGTGCATGCATAACTTTAATACAGAGAAACTTTTACATCTAAAAGACTGATGCATCAACGGATTCTAATGAAAATACATTAAATTGTCTGACATCTATAACACTGTAAAAAAGTTTGACTTGGTTTGGTCTTTTATGTCATAGTAACACATACAGGTTATTTAGTGCAGAGACAATTGACCTCTCCATGAAGTTTGATTGACAGCTTCTATAAGCCATTCAAATTGGGAATTTCTAATTCTTTGCATGCATTATCTTAGACAAGCTACGCTCGATCGGTTGTCGTAAACAAACGTATCGATCATTTGTTTTTTGTTTTATGTTACTCAACTCTTCACTTAAGTCACTGAACCCCTGTTGTCAGCTTTTCAATGATAAATCTATATCTCTCAAAAACTTGAGAGAAAAAATCGGAGGAAGATTGACCAATTTTGCTATGCATTCTGAACAAGCTATATTTAAACATGTTTGTCTAAGGTAGCAACAAAAGAGTTATCTCCCATAAGGGGGCGGAGCTATGTATGCTGTATGAAGGGGCCAATTGGAGTAGAGTGTCTTGCCCGAGGACACACCATGCAAGCAGAACTGGGCTGATCAAATGCTAGGATTCACACCTGCACCTTTTCTGTCGCGATTAATGCTAACCACAGAGCAACCATGGCTTGTACTGTAAAATGACTAACATTACCATGCCAAAACTTTAATGCTTATACACCGACTGACCTTAAAGTGCATATTAATTAGTGCATGTGCCAAACCTTAAAGTGCATATTAATGATAACATATGCCAAATTCAAAGAAAAAAAAGAATTACATAAAGTTTAAAATAAAATGCTGGCACAGATTTTTCTTAGTGCACATAGGACAGCGTGCCAATTGTAATAGAGTTTTGCATTCACCAATATTACTGTATGTACTTGTGTATAATCTGGGTCCAAATGCAAACAACATAGACCCTGATCTGCCGGTGCAAAATGATGCCGGCAGATCAGGGTATATGGTGTTTGTTCTACTGATTAGTCCTTACAAACTACATAGACCCAGATCTGCCAGTGCATTATGTGATGGCAGATCTGGGTCTATGCAGTTTGCCATTGGTATCAGATTATACGTGAGTATAAACGGTAGTCATTTTAGTGCATCTGTATAAGAGTCTAGCCAATTAAGTTACAGGAAATAGCATACTTAACAAGCTTTCCATATTTAGAAAATATCTTATGCAGATCACTGTTAGTCAAGGAGAAAGGTAAGTTGGAAACATAGATTGTGCTCTTGCTTGGAGCCAGTCCACCACTCCCTCCTGCTCCTGGATATCCACTCATGGTCACAGGTTGAATGAAGACAGGTTCAGGTACAAAATGGTTGTATCAGTGATCATCTCTGGTTACTGTAAAAATACCATTGGAATGAATACATTTATAATTTTTTTAAATATCTGAACAATAAAATTGTTAAACAACTGATAAAAAAAAATTCAGATTGAATATAAAGTCTAACTGAAAAGCAATCTTAGTAGGAATTAACCTTGTTCAGCATGAACAAACACTTATATGATCTACCATGACATAAATATGGATAAATATCCCATTCTATGATAAGTAAAATGTTTTTAAAGCAATAAATTGCTGTAAAAATCATTTTCTGAGAATTATAAAGATCTTAAATTACAGCAGTAATATTGCAGGAAATTAGAGAAAACAACAACAACTACAAATTGAACACCAACAACAAAAATACTGCACCTGAAATCATATCGATTTATATATAACAAAATCATACAGATAATCTGATAAACCAATTTTTAGAGTAAACGATATGTGACCTGATCATTGTAAGTTAGGAGTACATCCACTAGATGTACTTCACAAATCCAGCCCTTCCAAGATAAAAGCTCATCTGCTTGCCAAGGTGGAAGTCTACTAGAGTGGCCCCTCTTTGGATAGTGGGATTGTGCCAAATCCTGTCAATCATGAGTTACTATTGGAGTGGATGTACACTCTCTTCCAGGGATGTAACTGTGGATAGGGCTTGGGCAGGTGTGCCTGTATGTTATACTTTACTTAAAAAGTGTCTTACTTCTTCAAAATATGTTCACTGATCATAATATGTTAGCAGAATAGGTAAGAGGAGGATGGAGTAACATCTCCTTACCCTGGAGTTATCCATGTCTCTGGTCTCCTAATGTACATGATGCAGCTTCATGTGAGACATGGGATATGGTTAGCACATGGTTTATGCATAGATACAGCTTAGAGAAAAAAATGTCACTCATATAAATCCAGTGGAAGTAGAGTAGCCTGCATCATTATGAAGCTACTGAATAAACTGGGAAGGTAGCCTATTGTGCTGTTTGTAGATGTCCCAACAGATCAAAGACAGCCTTTTAGGATGAAAAGCCTTTGAGATGAAAGCTTGAGAAAGAAGTCTCTGATGTTCCTCCCATGGCTTAGATAATGTGTGCTAAACTGCTATCCTTGTGGCAACTGCCCTAACCTCTTAAGCCATTATACATTAGAAATTAAATTGGATCTTGAGCATGCTTGGAATGTAGCAAACTTAAATGCGGATTTGTTGATGTGAACATCACCTGAGAAAATCACAAAGAAGAAGGCATAGGTCTGAGTTCTCTCTGGCCTTCTGAAGAAACAGATGATAGTCAAGATAACAGGAAGAATGTGTGCTTACCAAATAACATCTGCTACGCTTGAAAGGCATTTGCTATTATCTTCATCCCCAGGTAGTAAATACTAAATGTGAAGATCACTCACAAAGGGACTAAACCTTGTTCACTTGGATGGAAAGTAGGAGGTGCACATGGCAGCCAGTCATGCCATGAACCGAGAAAGGTCATCTAATTTTCTTAAATGGTATGTCATAAAGTCTGAAACTTCGATCATTGAGTCTGGTAGGTAAAGTTATGTCTGACACTGAGGATAGGAGGCCAATCTGTGTGTGCGTGTGGGTGGGTTTTGTGGATTGGTGGTGCAGCACGGGAAGGTTTGTGGACACACGGAGAAGACCCTCGAATTGGTCACCCATCCATGGCGACTGCAGTAAAGCTGATAAGCCACAGTCAAAGTCACACAGTTTCAATAGTAATTAGGTGCTGACAGCAGTAGATATACACCTTTATTTGATGACTATGGGAAAGTCAAAGTTATCTATGACTAAATCTGTGATTGAAGAAAAAAATACTATAAAATTTTCCAGTTACCAAATGAAGGCTTTTGGGTGAAAACAATTTCCAACTACAGTGATCAATCACTATTTGCAATTTTGGTGATAACTAGTGTGAACCTAGCAAAATAAACTCAGTAAGCTATTTCTACCAACTTATCACAATCAATCATCTAAAAAATATAGGTTTGTTAACAGGGACAGAAGTATGAACTGCAACTGTATCTGCATCATTGCTTTATAAAGTGCATGATCATTATGGCATATAAGCACTTGGAAAAAGAATTATCAACAGAGGTTTGAGATAGTTGTCTTCAAACATTCTAAGCTGCCCTTACATTTTTTAACAAAAGGGACTCCATGTAGATATAGCGTCCAAGAATTGTATCTAACCCGGGGTATATTCAGGGGGAGTGGAAGGGTGGTAACACACCCCTCCCCAAAAAAAGTTTTGCTAGCTTTTTAAAAATGATTTCTTCCCCTCCCCCTCATGCTAATCACCACTCACAGTATACAGTTTTGAATGTTCTCAACCTGTAGCCCTGAGCATACTTGGTCTCTTGGTTTCATGTTGTTTTTTCATTAGTTATGTCATAATTGGGTGACATAATTGTCCTGGTGGGTAACTAACCAACATTAAAAGATAAGGGACTGACCCATGTTGTGATCTGGATTGTCCTGGTGGTTAAGCATCATACATGTAGCAGATAATGGACAGACCCATGTTGTGATCTGGGGACAGAACATCTCCTTCAATGATTGTAAAAATAATTATCAGGCCCTTATAGTTAAAAGATAGTGTATAGGGAATTAGGCATTTCAAGGTATAAGAACGGACAAGTTAATCAATACAATCAAGCACCAGTACATGGAGTTTTTCAGTTTTTCTGCGACAAAACTACAAAGTATGTTCATAGCAAATTATGTTTAAATTGGCATGTGACAAAATAATGCAGAAAGATGATAAACTAGACAACTATTTTTTGAAGATAAATAATTTGTCTGTCTATTTGTATACTGGTGGATTTGCTGTTAGTATGACCAGAAGTCTGATTTGTTATGAAACTCATATTTTATGAAGTTTAAATTGTATCAAGTCCCATCACACCAAACAACAACTTCCTTATTAATATGGTGTCAATATAAACTTATACCTCTCTATAAATGTATCCACACCTCAATATGTATGCATATTTCTCAACCATCTTGGTCATGTAAATAAATGGTAGATGATGAAAATTGAATGTGTACATGTATTTACTTTATAATTTTAAATGAAACACACAAAAAACTACTTTTTGTATCAGTTATATTTTATATAACTCTAAGCGAATAAAAAGAAACCACTGAATAATCTTCCATGTCTACAGCTATAATCTTGTTCTTTCCTAAGTACAGACAGCAGATGTCAATTAATCTAAACAAAATTTTTTGATTGGGGAAAATTTTGAAATGTTAAGTTAAAATTTAAAGCATTTGGAAATCAGAAAATTGTGATAGTACATATTATCAAGTACAGAATCACCTCTTTTAATATTCTGATCACTAGAAGGAAAAATAAAGTTTTTGGATTTAGTGGCAAAAGTTTAAAGTGCTTATTTTTCCTGCCAACTGCAAACAAAGGAATACCGCATTGATGATAAGAACATCTACATATGCAATATAAGTATCTGTTGCCTTTTTTAAAAATTATTATTATCTTTTTTATATACTTCGTTCACCCAAAGTAATACAGGAGACACCCATAGGTGAATTGGTTCTTTCCTACAAGATCGAAGGCAACAGGTCGTGCCAGATTGTGCCACATCAACAACTGCTCTCCTATGACTTGGCATTCCCCAGGGGACAGTACTAGGCCCAACTCGGTTTCTGATCAACATAAATGACATTGCTGATAACCTACATGCAACTGCCCGTCTCTTCGCGGAGGACTGTGTAGTGTACCAACAGATCAATGTCTACAGTGATCACCTGCTTCTACAGAAAGATTTGGAGACACTGATTAAATGGAGTCACACATGGTAGAAGAGGTTTAACATCAAGAAATGCACCATCATGCAGGCCTCTAGTAAAACATCCAAGCAGCAGTTTACCTACACCATGGAAGGCCAAGTGCTTTATGTTGCACAGCATAGTCCATATCTTGGAAGTAGAATTAAGAGACAGCTTGAAGTGCAACCTACATATTAACAACATCACCAACACAGCTTCAAGTTTGCTTGGATTTCTTAAATATAATTTAAGGTACTGTTCATCCAAAGTAAAAGAGAGGGCCTACATGAGCTTAGCAAGACCGAAGCTGGATTATGCATATACCATATGGAACTCTCAACAAAAGACTCAGATCAAGCGGTGAAAAAGATCCAGAGGAATGCAGCCTGTTTTGTATTAAATAAGCCAGTCTTGTTAAATACTGCTAAGAACTACTAAGTGGCATGAAGTACTAGTGGCACTTGCTAGTTATAAAAGCACTTTTTAAAGAAAATATAATAAAAATTCCTGTTAATTTCATAAATAACAATGTTATTTTCAGTGATGTGAGCGACATGAACATTCTCAAAAGACAACCCTTTATATATTATGGTTAATGCTGTATGATTTACCTTTCTTGGAATGCAATGCCTGTCATCTAAAAAAAAAAAAAAAAAAAAAACCATTTTCTGTTACGGGTACCTCTATCTTTACAAATAAATGAGATTGTTTTTTTTAATTGAGACAATATTTTTAGGAAAATGAAATAGCTAGTTTATGAATGCACTAAGAAATTACTTTGTCGAAATTGCCATATATTTAACAAGGCAAAAAATCTATTCTACAGTTATTTTGCCCTGCATGTATTCTAAAAAGGTAAAAGTTTTCATTTAAAATGAGTTACAAATTTTAAAATTGGTCACATATTAATCAACTGATTATTCACAAGTGTCGTATTTCATAAAACAATAATCTATTAAATTGATTATTTATTATTCCAAGAACAAACAACTTTTTCGTTGATGATGATGATGATGATGATGATAAAAAAAACCAATACAACTCCCACAGATAATGCATGATAATGCTTGCAGTCTTAGCACATTGCATATAAAGAGTTGTCTTTCTTGATTTATGAGTTGCTGGTATCATGATAAAAATGCTTTTTATCCATAAAAATAATAAGTATTTTCATTATATTTTCTTTAATAAGTGATTTTATGACTACTTAGTACCACTCTGTAGCACTTAGTGCCTCTTAGTGCTGTTATTAGTTATTTAACTGGACCCAAAAAAACCATACAACATGTACCATCCTAACAGTGCTTCCACCATGCAATGGCAGTCATTAAAACAAAAGTGAATCTATGCAGATAGTAGCTGAACCATGTACCTACCACCCAATCCCAGCATCAGTAAGATATACAAGATACAGCCACTCAAAGAAGTGCAACATGTACTATTGCAGGGTCAAAGTTTACGATCATTCATTTTTTTCTTTGGACACTTGCTTACTGAAACCAACTCCCTGAAAGTGCAGTGACAGCCCCCATCCTGGATGCCCTCAAATCTGCCATCCAGCACATACCATTCAATTAGATATGATAAAAAAAATTATCTGCACATTGTATATAATTTTATATATGTTGTTTTTTTTGCATGCAGGCACAAGGTTCTCCCATGGTTGTTCAAGTAAAATTGAATTATCAACATATTTTCTCTTGGGAAAACCACTAATTAACAGACTCTAATTGTTTGCACACCATATTATAATTATTATAATCCAAACTGTGAGACAGACACAGGTCACAGTTCGAATATTGTTAGCAAGTGGCAGCTGAATAGTCTTTGTAAAATTTAGTACATGGCCACCATACGAAATAGACACAATGGAACAATTTCCTTTTTATTTTATGGTGTTTTGTAGTCTGATAAATTGGCTGCCAAACCTGTAATGGTACTGATGGGTATATGCTATGTTTAGTTGAGTTTACATCATTCAGAATATTTTGGACTTGTCCCTCATATATTGACTTGTCACCATGCAGATAGTCTTTTCTATTGTGGATACATGGTGGCCGTGTGAATAGTCTTTAAAAAAAAACCAACAGGTGCCGCCGCTAGAGGGGGCTGGCGATCAAAATTAACATTTTCTCAAAATGGCAACCTCATTACACCTTGTACTTTCTATGCTTTCATATGTAAAAAGCTGACATTATTACATCTGAATGTATTCATGGTTGAAAGGTCAACTGTCTATATTTAGCATATATGACATCATGCCTTTTCCACAACATATTCGGCGAAAATAAATGACAAAAGAGTTTTTCAAAATGCTGAAAAATTAAATAAACGAACATATACTCTCACCTACGCTTGCTTTTTAAATACTTTGTAGTTCTTTTTATGAGAATAATGGTAAAATGTGTGCAAATATTTTCACAAAACCCCAGAATTAGATATTTTTTAAAGGTCACCCATGACAGCAAGAATGGTAACTCTTTCTGGTACGTGGCTATGTAAAAAATGTAAACAGTGACAACAGTACAACATAAACTGGGTTCAAAAACACACAAAACTTCATTTTATGAAAAATCAGTTGTTTATACCAAGGAGTCAGATTATACAAACGTATTACCAGTAATTATTTAAGTTTATTACAAACCTTTGGTACAACTTTTGTTGTGTGATGTATTTTTGAGGTTAGAGACTCGACAGGTGATACTGATAATGAAATTTATATGTGAGTGTCAGAATTCCGAAATATTATCACTGTCAGGCCATCTACTCTAAGTAAGGTTGTTATCTAGAGACACTGGTATTGAAATTAAAATTTTCATATTTAGTATAGGCAAAAAAGAGGTAAAAGTTACAACCAATTTTCAGAATTTTGAAGAAAAGAAAAATTCATGTATTTTTTTTGTGAATACCAATATGAATACTGTCATAATAAAGAACAGAAAATCAATTTATAGCGTTTTTCTATTTTAAAAAACCATAATCATAAATATTTCTCGAGAACAAACTCAGTGCCATTTCCTTCTCTCTCTCTCTGATTCCATATTTTAACACTTGCCTCTACTTCATAAACTGTGTAATATTGCTCAAAATAATGGTCAGAATTATTAAGAAAATATCGCAAATTTGGGACATCCAAGATTTAATATTGCAACATCAAAAATGTGCACCCTAGAGTGGAAAACCTGTGCAATATGAAAAGCTGGATGAGGAATTTGTACAGAATTTTTTCTATATGACCCATATCCGTTGGGTCTAACTCAGTTTTTATCTTTCTATTCATAGATCACTGATTTAATGCTTAAAGTCTGACTGTGACTGAGACTATTATGTTTGTTTTGGTTTTTGCTCATTTTTTGACATTGATTTTATTTTAAAGATATTATAATTGGCCAAAAATATCTTATCATAACTAAATTTTAAAATGGGAACTGTTATTTACTGAATTGTGCTTTCAGATCATTGTATATATGTACAAAAACACTGTAATAAATATGCACTCTAGGTTTTAAGAGTAATATATAATTTCAACTTGGGTATGACTCAAGATTATCATCCTTCATGCAAAAATGTTGGGGGAGGGGTGCTTGATACAAAGGCACAGAGAGGCCTAAAATGTACACGGAACATTGAAAAAAGTCAATTTATTCTTAAAGCTGAGTATTCATAAAATATTTCAATATAACCATATATAAGAAATATGCACATTTCAGCATGAAATAACATGAAGTAAAGAATTTGCGAAAAGCAACCAAAGACCAATATTAAAAATGGTGGACAGTGCATGTGTTTGAAAGCTGCCTGTGAATTTATTTGAAAAGATATCATAAAGATATGTTCATTTGTTTTTAATTCTGCACATTTAAATTATGCAGAAAACATGCTATTTTCATATATCTATAATTCTGAAAAAAATCATCCCCTGTTGCTACCAAAAGTTGACACACGGCGGCCGTGCGAGTAGAATTTCTAGATATTATTCATAAATATTACATTACATGTGTATTTGACGGTACAGAAGACAGAACAGAAAGACAAACTGGGAACAGATTTCAATAGGGAAATTCGCTCACTAAAATAAAAATAATTCGGCCTGCACAACTGTGGACTGTAAAGCATCTCTTGGAGGCAACTTAAGTAGTCTCCCCTGCTAATCTCCAGACTGCTTGTAAGCCTGCATTTATAATTTTTACTACTATATTTCTATATATGTATATATAATCCAGTCACCAAACGTTCGGATGTACTCATAGCTTATAGTTATGCGTCACGGAAATCGTACTTAAAAAAAACACTCCACATCATCTGTGGGCACAGCGTTAAAATGTTGACAGTTAATGACATTTCTTTGCATGAATTCTGAATCTTCGGACCATTAAATATTTATATCTCTACATTAACGTGTAAAATAAATGTGTATGTAGGAGCCTTGACAATAGTCCTATCTCATTAAATTTGAAATAATCACTGTTAGATTCACACCTGTAAATCGATGTAAAACGTGATGTTTTGAACTTGAATTCTTTGAAGTTGAAATCTATGTTTGTGTGTGCACATAATAGACATCATTGTTAACAGACACTTTTGATACTAAACCGAGGTATGTGTCTGCCATTGTGACTTGAAAAAATACATTTTTATTGTTAGATAAAATAGTAGCTACTGAAAAGATGTCAAAGTCGGAAGCGGCCAGAAAGCTTCTTGAGAGTATCCAGGGAGACTTAAGAACACTGTCATCTGAAGGGAAAAGAAAGCATGCCAACGTTAAAGAGGTGAAGAAACTGTAATTAAAATTTCCCATTGTATACAAGATTATTGTAAATCCCGTTATTTTTTCCAGGTGCAACTATGTGGTTGATATGGCCAAGACTATTTGTGCAGCCGCCATGTACTTTAACTGAGAAAAACTATTCACACGGCTACCATGTACATGATATGCAGAAGGCTATTCACAAAGCCATTGTGTACATAATTCACTGCTGTGTACCTGATGTGCTTTTTTTCAAGTCATTGTAGGTAAAACTAGTACAATCAAGACCAGATTAAAGACAGAGCAAACGAAGCAGTTGTTCCAGGGACCCCAGCTGGCTCCCCCTCGCTGGGGTTTGGGGGCAGAAATTCAGTGAAATGGTGTGTGTGTACATTGAGGTGGGGGCGCTCTTTTTGAATTGCTCCAGGGCTTCCCACCACCGTAATTGGACTTGGGTACAATGTTACTTTGTTACTGCTTCACCCCTGCAGTAATACAAACTTAAGAAGATCTATTACCAGTCATATCCATAATCCCATGTAGAAAATTACCCATAGTGACTTGCAAAAAAATTGCTGATTTTTTTTCCATGTTAACCACCATTGCTATATTTTTAACTGAACCAGTTACTGCATGATCGTTACTTTACAAAATATTCCTTATATTTAGTATCAAACTTTACTGTGCTTGTTACAAAAATTAATGCACATCAAATAAAAGATAATCTAACCTTTTTTTTGTTTGTAATGGTATTTTATTGTCTCATAAATCAGCCCCCAAACCTGTAATGGTATTGATGGGTAACCACCCATTAATATGAATAAAGGTTTGCAGGCTGTTTTATTGGACTAGGTGACTTGTTGCCCATCAGCTTTCTAGTTGTTGGCCATCCATAACCAGAAACTTTTCTATATGTTATGTTTAGTTAAATTTATATTTTTTCGAAGTATTTTGGACTTGTCACAAATGCATTCACTGGTTGCCATGCAGATAATCTTTTCTATTGTGGACACATGGCAACTATGTGAATAGTCTTTGCAAAAGTTAGTACACTGTGGCCATGTGAATAGACACTTCTGGCTGATATACTGTCTGCACCAGTTGCTGAAATTGTTCCTCAATTTTCACAGACATTTGTTAAGCTCAGAGCCCCCATTCAGGCCTTTATGCTGTCCTGAATGTCAGGTGTAAGAGAAAATATGAATTCTTCATTTCAGACACATTGATTTATACATCAAAATTAAAATGTAGATGTATTTTAAACATAAAAAAGAACATGGGTGTCTTTTGTACTATAGAGACATATACAACTACTGGATACTTTAGTCATTGTTAAGAAGAAAATTATGTAAGATAATTAAAGAGTAATTACTGCCATCTGTCCATAATCTGAGAATTAAAAGATTTATCATAGTTCCACAGAGGTTTCAAGATAGAATTCATATTATTGAATATTCTTGTCATCATTGAAAACACTTACGTTCTAATTAATTTTTCAGAACCAAATACACTATAATTTAATTATAATTTACAAACATGGTAGAGACTCTGTTCCATCTTTGAAGGCTTAATAGTAATGAAGACTATTGGTATAACTAATCTTTTTATACATTCACTCAATGTTGTCAATAGACTGTGCACCAGTAAGATTTGAATAATCTAATTGTGATATTCAAAGAACAACTTCTACATTTATATAACAGTATGTTTGTTCGAGTACACACAAATCTTTAATGTCTCATCCTGTCATCATCATCTGATAGATTGGATTTTAAAATATGGGAGGTTTTTATAGAAACTTTGTCCACAAGTGCTTGTAAAGGACCCTGTAGAGTTCCTCAGTCTGCATGCCAAGAATGATCTAGGTCATTTAAAAATGAGGAAGTGTCAGCTTGTGGTAGCATTTTTTACATGTAACTCAAGGTGGTATCATGCACATCCGGTGTGAAACAATAAACTGGTATGCTTTGTTGTTTCCTTTGTTGAGTCCTTCATAAATACCAAATCACATTGCCATTGAGTTTTTACAAAAAAGAGGTGTGGTTTGACAGAATTCAGTTAATACAGAAGGCCATATTGTTGGAGTTTAAAGACACTATTGGATGGACAGCTCAGCTGTTTACATTTTTACTCTGAGTTTTTCAACATATTGCTCTGTAGAATCATGTCTGACCTGTTAATAATTTTGGATTTAATTTTACTTTTATTACTTTATGCTGTATTTATCTAAACTAAATTTGAACTTGTTTACAACAGTGGCCTTTATTTCATTATCCATATTTCTGTTACCAAAATCAGCCACACAGAAAACCCCCAGAAACATAACAAAACATTATTTCACATGATGCTAATTGGACCAGTTGGAATTGTAACTACCGTATATACTTGCGTATAAGTGGGGTCCAAATGCAAACAACATAGACCCTGATCTGCAGTCTCATAATGCACCGGCAGATCAGGGTCTATGTTGCTTTTTCAACTGATTAGTCTTTACAAACTGCATAGACTCCGATCTGCCAGTGCATTATGGGACATCAGATCTGGGTCTATGCAGTTTGCAGTTGGTCTCAGTTTATATGCGAGTATATATGGTATATGAAACTAAATAACTATTAGGTTTAATTAGAAAACTGTAAGGGGATAGGTCAAAAGAGCACTAAGATGAAAAAAATCTCCTAAGATTTGTTACTTGTAAAGGCTGTGGTTTTTCTTTGCATATTGTACAGCAGGTCATAAATCATTAATGTTTTCCCAAGATGTCTGCTCTTTCATTAACTTGCTCATTTTCTTTCACACTACTTTTTTTGTTATGATCAAAACTGCATAAACATTAGGTTGAAGTGTGATCAAATTATCTTAAGTCCAGATTTCGCCCAGAGTTCATAGAAGTACAAATGACTAAGGTAACGAGTCTCATTTTAAAGAAGATGTGATAATGTAATGGCAATATCATTTTGAGCTACATAGTAAATGTTGATTTGACACAAATCAGTATCCTTAATAGAGTTTTAAAATATCATATTCCATTTTTTTTTCCTTCCAGGTAGCAGAAGCAGTACAATTGAAACTTCGAACAATCTCATCCAAAAATGAGGATATTATGTCAGGTAAGTGTATGTTTTCTTGTGTACTTGATTTTGTTGTTTACAGTTAAACCTCACATATTATGGACGGTTTTGTTTCTACCTCTTTCATACAGATTTATAAATAAGGAATTTGAATTGACAAATCTACCTAAAAAGAAAAATAGCAGGGTCAATGCTAGGGGGCAATTTGGCAAAATATTAATTTTCAGGTCTGTCATTTTGCCAAAATACGCCCAGAAAGCGAAATTCTCTTTGACTTGACTAGATTTCATCACGTTCCCCCACCCACATTTGTTTCAATACAGTGCATTAATAATCATAGTAAAATATATACTTTTGTGTCAATTTTCCTTTTAGTGAATAAGGCAGAGAGTTAGAAAAGAAGTTATATGCTCTGTATTCACACATCCTTGAACAAACAATTGAACAATTGAATTTGTGTGACCCAGTTAGAATTGAATTATGACTCCGTGGACATATCCAGGTCCATTACTTAAAAAATGAATCATTTTATCTGATATTTCATCCTATGCACGAATGAAAGATTACTTTTGCTATGACAGCAGTTGCTGAGTTCCGACAGTAACCTATTTTCCAGGTTACCATTTTATGCAATAGTTTTTATATAACAACTGGTATGGAAAACAACAAAAAAAAGAAAAGTATTAAAACATTTTTTATGAAGTTTTTTTTGTCAGTATTGTAATCATCTGACATGAAAATGTACAAGAACAGAAGTTTAAGGTGACTATTTTGAACATTATAATTTTCATACTTTCTACACTCACTTCTCCCTGTGTTCACCCAACTTCTCTATATTCTGCTGGGAGAGAGAGAAGTCATTTTGCCCATCATGGATCCTGAATAGAGCTCTGTTTCTGTAAATTGTGTGTCAGATGTTGAAACATGAGGATAATTAGACTTTGAGTAAATAATGTTTCACTGTAGTATTCAACTAAGGTTTGAAAATTACTCTCCCTCATTTAATTGATTAGTTATTAGCATAATGACAATTTATTATTACTAGTACATATAATATGTTGATTATTATGATTAACATAAAACGTTTAATTAATTTGATTGAAATTGTACTTCTGGTTCTTTGTACTGTTAGGTTGTTATCTAATTGTGTAGACCAGGGGTGACTTATGATCTCATGAAATGTGTTCAGATTTGATCAGATTTAAAACCAATTAAAGTTTTAACAACTGACAGATTTTGTGTCATTTGCTGCCCAGAGATATCGCTCAGTGCCAATGGGTTCCAAAGTCTTCAGTTTTTATCGCCTATGACAGCAAGTAAGATCCTAGGATCACTCTCTCAGTAGATAGTACAAATATAAAATTTATTGGAATGTACTGTAAACATGTAATTTAGTGACTGTCTTACTAGACACGGATAAGGTCAGTAAATATCATGACTTATTAGTTATTAAGATATGAATGCTACAGTTTTTAATATTTTTTATTATGTTTACCATGCAAATTTAACAATGCATCACAAGCCTTATCATTTAATCTTTTCTAATTCTGTATGATGAAACCTGTCAGAAATGTTAATTTGGTTAATTCATTTCATTTTGTTTTTTTTTAATTTCAGGTCTTGTTCCTGCAAGCAATGAGATCATCCAACCATTTGTAATGGGATGTGAGACCAAAAATCCTAAACTTATCCAGATCTGCCTGGCATCAGTCCAGAAACTAATCTCACATGAAGCTGTTTCCATGGTAATTCGTCTAATCTTTAAAGACATATCTGATATTTTATATTATATATAGGTTAGTATTTACATCGTAGAATTTGTATACCCAACTGTAGGAAATAGCTGGCACATACTTGCTTCTTCTATGTCCATTTGCCTGTCCTTCCCAAGGTATGAGTAAGCAAAATTATGCTGAAATTGCTTCTTATGGGGGAAATAAAATTTTGTAAACTTGTTCTTCGTCACAGATGAAACCTGATTAAATTGTCCAATTTTGAGTAAATGTCCTAGATTATTTTTGTTTGATTTAGAATTTACTTTCAAAGTAACAGTAACATGATAACAAATTTTATGGAGCACAAGTACTTTCTTCAAGCACAGCTATGTTTATGTACATGCTACAATATTAAATCATTCAGATTTAATGTTTTAAAATAGTATCCATTCCAAAATAATTTTTATTATGTGTTAAATTACCAGAGTTTGAGTTTTTAAAAAAAATTGAAACACATAACAGTGGCGCACCAATGATGAGGTCCCTCACTTCATGTGCTTTTGTAGTCAATAGCCAGAGCTCATACTAGCCAATACAATCTTTTGGTCAAATTTGTCACAGTTCTAAAAAATAAATTGCCAATTCATTTTTTATGACACCACATTTTGGAGTTACATTTTCAGAACTATACAGTGCAGTGTGCAATGCAATGTGTGCATGCATGTAACTCTTTTCTTGAATACATTCAAGGTATTTAACAAAAGATGTTGAAACTAGATAAGAAGTATAGTTTGTTTTTATTTTTCTGTGAAAAAAGTATGAAGTTTTATTTGAAAAGAAATTTCATTTTTGTGTATTTGCTTATAGAACATAAAAAAGAGACAAGAAAAAACTTGCATTCTTAACCTGCACCCTCATACAAATGTCACAGAATGTTTTTTTGGTTTTTGGTCACATGTAAGCAGGGTTCTCCACAGGAAGTTTTGAAGCTGATTTGTAGTGGTATGTTTAAAGCATTGTTTCAGGTTCTTAACATGCAAGTACAAGGCCATAAATTTTCAGGTCGGTCCCCTACCTGACTTGGAGTATCAATATATTAACAGGTATAGATACTCCTTCTGTGATTAAGAGATAGCTAGGTAACAGTTACATATATGAAGAAATACCCTTCATCCAGTTAAAGTCATTATGAAAGGCAGAGTTTATGACACATCTGATGACTCTTACATATTAAATAAATGTCAAGAATGAGGTAATAATATTGTCATATAAAGACTTTTTTTTAAAGAAAAGTACAGCACTATAACATTTTTATTGGGTTTTATTATTTTTTTTTGTTTTTTTAAAAAATATTTCTTATCTTTATTTGACCACACCCACATTTCTTTATTTTGCTGCACAGTGCATATGTATTCAAGTATAAATGCAAGTTATCTCTCTCTATCCATACATCTTCAGTATGAGTGATTTCCCTTTGCAGATGTACAATATCTCAGGACAATCTGTGTCAAATCCAAACTGCATATTATATAAACATAAACTCTGTATAAACTCTCAATTAAGAGATATTCTATTTTCAAAAGGACAAGGAATTGTCTTTCTATGTAAGTAAGTAAAGGACAAGCTGTGTTTTACCATCATTATTTGAGTCTTTATCTATGATCATATGGGAAAGTGATAGTCGGGGCTGTTCCAGTAAAATATATTTGGGGCCAAGGGAAGGCACTTTTAATGTGGAGCAGTCACTCATATTTGCAATTTAGAATTTTTAATCATTTTTATATGAACTCTTTGAGTAATCAGAGTACTGTAGTATCAGAAATTTTCGGTATATATATAGGTAATTTTTGATAGTGATAAAATGTGGTCACCAAATTTGATGCCAAACTTGCATTTTTGTTGCCAGTTTCAGGAACAATTCGCCATTTGCAACATTGGCGACTGGACACGTGAGCTCGGTCAATAACAATAGTTATGACAATTTTCCACTAATCATATTTCACATGATGGTCATGTGATATGTCAGTACATTTATGATTAAATTGGAACAGACTTTAAAAGATACATTAATGTATTCCTTTACATGGCTTACCATATTTTTCTTTATCATGGTTCATACAACCTCTGCTGAAGCAACAAAAAGAAAACTTTTTATATACTTGTATAAAGTGGTAATAGTATTTCATCCATATTTTAATCATCTGACAAGAAAATATTATGCATAAGCAAAAGTTTAAAGTGACTATTTTGAACATTATAAAATGTAACTATTTACACCCACTTCTTCCTATTTGCATCAACTTTGAGCTATACTGGCTAGAGAGAGAAATCATTTTGCCCAAATATTAGAGTCCTGCATGAACCCCGTATAACACACATACTGACTGTGAACAACATAGACTCATATCTATTGTTGCATTATGTGCCTGCAGACCATGGTCAACATTGTTTGCTTGTAATCATTAGTATAAGAAGCTGTGTTGACCTTGACCTGCCAGCACATCATTTGACCTCAGATGTGGGTCAGAACATATAAAATGTTATAAAACCTTCAAGTATGTTATAAAACATTCAAAAATATGTAGTCAAATATATAAATATGTTAAAAAAAAGTAAAGTATGTTAATACACAGGACTATTTAATTATATAAAGTACCAGGTGCTTTTTAAAGTTACTGGCCAGTAGGGCTTTTTTTTTTTTTTATTTGTTTCTTTGGTCAGTTATTTAATTTATATTTTAATGTTCATAGTTGGACACTTTTTATACACAAGCAATTACAGAGGAGCCTCGTTAATCTGGACACCTTCGTTCCCAGTGAATATTTCCGGATTAACGAGTTTTCCGGATAATTGAATCATGCACATTTTTATTTTATAATGTCATCATACCGTTAACATGTACAAGTAATGTACATGTACATGTATTTGCTAGCTGTAAATGTACTGTATATGCAATAATGGTTGAAATAAATTAATGAATACATCTATTGACTTGTGTTTATTTCACTTTATTATAACATGCACTTGTACAGCCTGCACTTTGTTCATGATGCACTCTCTACTTCTCCCTCATACAATTTTCATTTGATGCCCAGCCGATTCTTGAAGCGTTGTAGCCAACCACGAGAATAGGCAAAGTCAATGATGCCAAGTTGGTCTCCGAGTATCTTTGCCTTGGCAATGGGCATTTCATCGTTGACAGCGGTGTGGTGGGCCGGCATGTCTGAGAACCACATGAATACAGCATCATCGACTTGTTGATATTTGGCGTGGCGAGTGTGGGTTAAGTCTGCTGAGTTGGCAGGTACGGACAACCATTTGTCCTTGTTTTTATGATGTCCGCAATTGTCGACTTGCCAATATCTAAGGATGAGTAAGCTATAATATGCTGGCGGATATCTTGAATGGTAGCTTTTGGGTGATCTTCTTTGTACTGACAAATCTTCTGGCAAATCTTCTTTTTTATGCTGGCCGATATCTCTACTCGTCTACGCTTGCTTGATGGTGTCGCCATAATAATATAAAAAGTACAACGAATACAAACTGATATCTCACAGTTAAATGCGTTATGGTAAACTTATAAAATGCATTTCTATAAGTCATATTTTATAACTGTTATAGCTGCTAATGAGCCGATAATTGACGTCCCCTTTTATTCTGAAATGAAGCCCTATACTGTCCACAGCTTAAGTCAATCCACTTTATTTGTTCAGCCATCAACAAACTGTGATTGTTACATACAATTGGTAAACAACAAAGAGACCTAATGACACACTTAATTTATTAACCATATGTTACATCAAAAAGTGTGGACGATTTGATCCCAGTGTGTTTATTTAATTATTAACACCCCCGTCGGCGACTAGCTAAAACAGACATTGTTTATACAATCGCTGGTAACAATACGGTCATGCTACTTGAAGTTTTTCCACACACATGATCACGTGATCAATTTATAACTTTAATCTGCCACTAGAATATGACCAATCAGAGATTGATACGTTGACACACCTCCAAATTTGCGTAGGTGAATCGGTGTTATCCGACTGACTGTATTTTCATATACGATTTTTCGAATTGTCTTATTTTTGGACAGATTATTTCCGGATTATCGAGGCAAGTTTTATAATAATTTTACACTTTGGTCCCCGATTTTGATTTCCAGATCCGGAATGCTCGTTCTTGATTAACGGAGCAAAATAACGTTTAGGAAATTAGTTCCCATTGAACTCTGTCTGGATAGTGAGGTTTCCAGATAAACGGAGTCTGGATTAACGAGGCTCCTCTGTATTGTAATTTTTCTTTTTTTTTTCAGACGGCAGCTAACAGTATAATTAATATGCTGTGGCATCTGATGGAGGCAGGTTTGGAGGAACTCAAGTTGTTGCAGACGGCCATCTTACTGCTCACAACAAACTCAGTAGTTCAGCATGAGTCATTAGCTAAGGTAATTTTAGTTAACATACGTGTCATAAAATATTTGCCCACTCAGACAAGCCAGTATATTTGGGACATAAAATATTTGCCCACTCAGACAAGCCAGTATATTTGGGACATAAAATATTTGTCCACTCAGACAAGCCAGTATATTTGGGACATAAAATATTTGCCCACTCAGACAAGCCAGTATATTTGGGACATAAAATATTTGCCCACTCAGACAAGCCAGTATATTTGGGACATACAATATTTGCCCACTCAGACAAGCCAGTATATTTGGGACATAAAATATTTGCCCACTCAGACAAGCCAGTATATTTGGGACATACAATATTTGCCCACTCAGACAAGCCAGTATATTTGGGACATAAAATATTTGCCCACTCAGACAAGCCAGTATATTTGGGACATAAAATTTTGAAAATATGCTAATGGGTAATAACATATATTTTGCAAGTGATGGCATTACCATGAATTAAATTTTTGAAAATATAGTTGTTTCTGTAAATAACAAAGAATTCTTGCATTAAAAAATGTTCTCACCACTTGCAGATATTTGACATGGTGATTGGATATGGACTTCTTGAGCCATGGAATATGTTTTGTTAAACGGTGTGCTCAACTGACCAAAAACATCTACTGACCAGCAGGTCAATAATTTTGAATAGCTACTGATCCTGTATATAGTTAATTGATTCTGTTTTATAACATTTTTTAATGGACCAAGTATATTTATGCAACAAAGATAAGTTAGTAATAAGAACTGAAAATTACATACAAAACAGTGTACCAGCGAGAACTGAAAACTAGAGGAGTACAGAGGAGGCAAATAACTTTAAAAATTGCAGTTAACACCACCTCAGTACATCTTGCATGATTTTACAGGGTAATCCATCATAAAGAGCTACTACAAAAATACAGTATAAAAATACTTTGTTAAAATTTAAAATTTTTATAACATTATTGATTTCATTATGAAATAATTTCTTTTTTTAGTGTAGTACAAATCTTTACTAGCATTAGACCACATTTTTGTGCATTGCTACCACAGACACATTTATAACTTTACAAATCTTTACTAGCATTAGACCACATTTTTGTGCATTGCTACCACAGACACATTTATAACTTTACAAATCTTTACTAGCATTAGACCACATTTTTGTGCATTGCTACCACAGACACATTTATAACTTTACAAATCTTTACTAGCATTAGACCACATTTTTGTGCATTGCTACGACAGACACATTTATAACTTTACAAATCTTTACTAGCATTAGACCACATTTTTGTGCATTGCTACGACAGACACATTTATAACTTTACAAATCTTTACTAGCATTAGACCACATTTTTGTGCATTGCTACGACAGACACATAACTTTACAAATCTTTACTAGCATTAGACCACATTTTTGTGCATTGCTACGACAGACACATTTATAACTTTACAAATCTTCCTTTGTCAAATGTGAAGCAGTTGTAAATATCATCTTAATCAACTAGTAAGGTGATCAGAATCTGGATCTTGTTTGCTTATTGCCTAGTAAGGGTGATCAGAATCTGGATCTTGTTTGCTTATTGCCTAGTAAGGGTGATCAGAATCTGGATCTTGTTTGCTTATTGCCTTTTGCTAAATTCTGTTCTTACATTCAGCATACAACAGATTATGATTCATTTGGTGTTTGAAACATTTTGGAACAATATTATACATGCATAAAACACTCTCTTGGAACTCTATATATATATATAAAGCACTCTGTTAGAACAATATCATACATATATAACGTATGCTGTTGGAACTATATTGTACATACATGAAGCACTCTGTTGGAACTATATCATTCACACATAAAACACTCTTGGAACTATATCATGCACAAAGCACTCTGTTGGAACTATATCATGCATATATAAACCACTCTGTTGGAACTATATCATGCATACATAAAGCATTCTGTTGGAACTATATCATACATACATAAAGCACTCTGTTGGAACTATATCATACATAAAACACTCTTGGACCTATATCATACATAAAGCACTCTGTTGGAACTATATCATACATATATAAGGCACTCTTGGAACTATGTTATACATACATAAAGCACTCTGTTGGAACTATATCATGCATATATAAACCACTATGTTGGAACTATATTGTACATAAAGCACTTTTGGAACTATGTTATACATACATAAAGCACTCTGTTGGAACTATATCATACATATATAAAACACTCTGTTGGATCTCTATTGTACATATATAAAGCACTGTTGGAACTATATCATACATACATAAAGTACTCCCTTAGCTTTCACTGATTTCATTAAACTTTGGTGGGGGATAGTAATTTCTTGAATCCTTCATTGGTTAGCATTTGCTTGATGGATCATCATCATCCACACTTAACATAGGTTTGATAGCTATTGCTCCTTCCAATACAAATGAACAGTAAACAAGGAAGACATCCAGACATAATTTCCAGTTGACTGCACTTTATAAATACAAAAGAATTGGAATAAATTTAACATTAGTCATGAAAAAAGAGGGTGACATATGACAAATTAGAAGGAAATCATAAAAACTGGAGGGGTGCTCAGAAATAAGGGTGGGCACTATGCCACTTTAAATATAGCTAGCAGGAACACTGCAAAATATAAAAGATGGAAACTGCTTAAAATTTAAAGCAGTAGGCTGAAATTGCTGATGACACAATACTGCCATTTCACAGCCAGTCATCCATTAAGTACACATATGACAAAATGAAACCTTTATAAATACAGACAAAGGTGAAAATAAGTCTTGGTGGTCAGTTTCACAAATTTTACTTGTTATGAACAAATGCATTAACCAGTGTTGCACATAGAGGGCGGGGTCAATTTTTTGTCCCATTTCCCCCAAATCTTGACTCTGTGCGCCCTCTTGGGTGCGCTTTTTTGTCAGAAAAAATAGAAAAATACACCTACAACTTTTCATTAGTGGATGTCCACCCATGTCTCTATTGGCACTAGGAATGTCCAGAGTCGCAAAAGGTGATAAAACTGTAAGATGACAGTAAATATCTATTTTAAAACAATGTATCTAGCAATGAAAACATTCAAAGTTTGTGATAGTCAAGTTGCAATGTAAAGTGTTTGACGGCCATTAGTGTAATGGATTTTTGAGGTTAGTGTCACCCCTACAGCATGGAAGATTTAATTCATTTTGAGGCTGACAAAAGTGACTAAATTATGCAAATACAAAATTTTTCATGTAATTAATGATTTGTTTGGAAAGAAAAGTAATTCAGAAAACATAGGTATTTATTATAATAAATGCTGGTAGATAATGAGTGTACACTAAAGTTAAATGAGAGAGCAAGAGCCATAATGGAACATTCCATGGTACAGCTCATTTCAGGTTAACCATATAATGTGTTTATGAGTTATTTAAGCATGTGATAAAACTTGTATTGCAATAATGTAAGTGTTCAAGGAAAATATGTTAGTACAGTGCAGACCACAAAGTTAAGGTGGCAAAACTGTTGAAGCAACCAACTTCCTGTTAGTGCTTTATGTACTGTTATTTTCATTTGTCCCTCTAAAATGGTGTGTGTCCCCCAGATTTGGAGGGAGGGGGACACAGTGTCGTCCCTGCCTTTTATATCCTATGTGCAACACTGATTACCTTGCATGTTTTAAAATTGTTAAATTCACAAAGGACTCTTTACATCAAGTATGAGATGAAAAATCTTTTTTGATCATTGGTTTGTTCATTCCAAATGTCCAATGAAATACTGCATAATTAAATTAGAAATGATGATATGCATAATGCATTTCTACATAATTAAAGTAGGAATGATTATATACATAATGAATTGCTACATAATTAAAGGACAAATGATGATATACATAATGCATTGCTACATAATTAAGTAGAAATGATGATATACATAATGCAGTGCTACATAATTAAAGTAGGAATGATGATATACATAATGCATTGTTACATACTTAAAGGACAAATGATGATATACATAATGCATTGCTACATAATTAAAGTAGGAATGATGATATACATAATGAATTGCTACATACTTAAAGGACAAATGATGATATGCATAATCATTGATACATAATTAAAGTAGAAATGATGATATACATAATTTAGTGCTACATAATTAAAGTAGAAATGATGATATACATAATGCATTGCTACATAAAGTAGGAATGATGATATACATAATGAATTGCTACATAATTAAAGTAGGAATGATGATATACATAAAGTACAATTGATAATATACATAATGCATTGCTACATAATTAAAGTACTAATGATGATATACATAATGCATTGCTACATAATTAAAGTACAAATGATGATATACATAATGCATTGCTACATAATTAAAGTACAAATGATAATATACAAAATGCATTGCTACATAATAAAAGTAGGAATGATGATATACTTAATGCATTGCTACATAATAAAAGTACAAATGATGATATACATAATGCATTGCTACATAATAAAAGTACAAATGATGATATACATAATGCATTGCTACATAATTAAAGTACAAATGATAATATACAAAATGCATTGCTACATAATTAAAGGACAAATGATGATATACATAATGCATTGCCACATAATAAAAGTAGGAATTATTATATACATAATGAATTGCTACATAATTAAAGTAGGAATGATGATATACAAAATGCATTGCTACATATTTAAAGTAGGAATGATGATATATATAATGAATTACTACATAATTAAAGTAGGAATGATGATATATATAATGAATTACTACATAATTAAAGTAGGAATGATGATATACAAAATGCATTGCTACATATTTAAAGTAGGAATGATGATATACAAAATGCATTGCTACATATTTAAAGTAGGAATGATGATATATATAATGAATTACTACATAATTAAAATAGAAATGATGATATACAAAATGCATTGCAGTTGCATGTTGATACTTGAGTGTTTACTTAAAATAAGCACTGAAATAATTTTGTGAAACTCGGAGTATTACAGATTTTGAAGTACCTTATGTACTTGCTTAAAAGTCGAGTCCAACTTCTAACAACATAGCATCTGATCTGCTGTCACATAATGAACTGGCAGATGAGGGTCTATGTTGTTTGTTCTACTGATTATTTCTAACTGCATAGACCCAGATCTGCCAGTGCATTATGCGGCAGCAGATCTGGGTCTGAGCAGTTTGCAGTTGGACTCAACTTATAAGCAAGTACATACAGTG
The DNA here is from genome assembly GCA_029931535.1 of Margaritifera margaritifera. Taxonomy (NCBI): domain Eukaryota; kingdom Metazoa; phylum Mollusca; class Bivalvia; order Unionida; family Margaritiferidae; genus Margaritifera; species Margaritifera margaritifera. Next base: position 6,207,732 of record JAQPZY010001636.1, on the reverse strand, counting down.
GTGGCAATACTTTATGCAACAAACAAATCAGCTGGACAGAAGGATTTGCAGATTGATTTTCCCCATGGTCTGATGTGAAAATAACTGGTCTTGGATTGACATGTTTGTGGTAATTTCGCACACTGTTGGTAATTTTTCACTTATTTGACTGATAATGACATTCATAATGATATCGATATGGGGTTTTGGGTTTGTCTTTTTTGGCATTTTATGGCAAGCAACACTTTGAAAGTTATATTATGCCAAGGCAAGTAGAGTACAGTGCCTTGTTAATATAATCAAACAAGTTTGAATAATTCACATTTGGGTTGTTTTGGTTTTACATTGCATCTCCTTTTTTCAGAAAAACATCTGCAGGATCTAAATCATCGACGAGTAGTTATGTTACGTTATGGTATCCAAAGATAGAAATATCTGTTTGCAAAATTATTCAGGTTTGTCATTATAAAAGAGTTACTTCCCATGAACATATTATTTCTTTCAGGCAACTCTGATTGTTTTGTCATGCCTGTCTTGGCATAAGCTTCACATCACTTTACGTGGCTGTCCATATGCTTGTTCACACCCTAGTCTAAAATTAATGTTAATGTTTTTTCACTTTCCTTTTATTTCAGTTCCATTTTATCCCACCCTCTTTGAATTTTGAATATAGCTTCAGTATGCACTTACCTTTATCCAGCTATTTAAATGCCATCATTATTGAAGCTGGGCTCGACATGGGGGCCATAATCAGATTCTTGTCTATGGTGTGGGTTGAAATACCTTGATATATAGAAGTAAAGAACATTTTGCAAGACACAAACTCAGTGGAAGAGATTAGAAGTTTCTACAGATGGCAAATGGCTCACTCAATTTATATCAGATTTTAGCAAGCTATATTTTGGTTATCTATCCAAGTGCCAGTATTCTTGTGTCTAACGTAGCTAGGTTTCCAGCCATGTTTTAGCATTGCACCTATGAACCCTTGGACAAGGGACACTTTGTTTTTATTATAAATAATGGCCATAAAAGTACCCAAAAGGGTGCACAGGGGTCAGACATTTGGGGGACTTTGGGGACATATTGCAGGAAACCTGCATCCCACATTCTAAGTGCAACACTGATATTTAGAAGCATTTAGTTTCATTTTAATTATCTTCTTTTCAGGCTTTGGTTCTGTGCTTTCGACTACACTTCACAAAAGACAGTACTACCATCAATACAGCTGCTGCCATCATTAAACAGCTGGTTAGTGTGGTGTTTGAGAGAGTAGTAACGGAGGATAATGTCCATTCTCAAGGTGAAAATAGTAAGAGAGATCTCTTGTCAAATGTTTGAATGATGAAATCATAACTGTAGAATTTTGGATTTACATAAAGACAGATCGAGAGAAGTGGGGACAGAATTAGTGACAATACAAATGAATACTGTACAACTGACAAAATTGGCAAGTTGTTGCCACCTACCATTTCAAATTCTAATAGGCAGCAGAGTCAATTCATAAGTCTGGCTATGCATCTAATCTTAAACAACTTGCCTTGTGTGCTAATCTGTGTTACTTCATCAGCATGATTCACCAAGGGTCTGACACTTTTTAGGTATCGTATATACTCACGTATATATGTCACATAATGCGCTGGCATATCTGGGTCTATGCAGTTTGTAAGGACTAATCAGCAGAACAAAGAGGCTAGACCCTGATCTGCCGGCGCATTATACGACAGCAGATCAGGGTCTATGTTGTTTGCATTTGGACCCGGCTTATACGCTAGTATAGATGGTAGTTTTCCATATTTAACGTGTACAATTTTGAATTTTTTTAGTGTTACTACCTTTCATCTGATTTTTTTGAAATTTCTACCAATAATTAAAAGCTTATCTCTTATAATGTAAAATTTTCAAAGAAAATCGAGATTGTATAGACAGTTCGTTATTAATGAGTAGGTGTGGTTATTTTGACTCTGACATTTCATCTGTTCTTTATGAATCAAATTCTATACACTTTATGCATATGTGGTTTGATGAATTTGATAAATATTGTATACAAGGAAGTTTCTGCGTTTCAGAATTTTTGTGAAAATTTATATTGTTTTTTAAAATAGTGTTCTGTTGTAAATTGATTTGTTTTCATTGGTATCATTATGGTTTTGCTATTAAAAAATACATTTTCGTCAGTTCTTAGAATTTTGGACATATTGCTGATTGGGAAGTGGGTCTTTTTGTTGCCATAGATAGATTATTGTTCATTTGGTCTGTAAATTTGTGCTTGTAGGAACAATGAAACGATGAACATTGGTACCCCATGTAAATTGGTACCCCACTAATTAAAAGTGAGTTCACACTACTTCATTGAAAGCTAGAAATGTAATTATAAAGTTTCACAATAAATGAAGATGTACTTTTAAAAGGAAATAGATAGAAAAGAAATCTTAATAGTGATATTCAAGTTTGCAAGATGACAACAAATTAACGATAATTAATTTGAATGAAGATGGCATTGGTGCTAAAATTATTCTTTAATGTGACTATGAAGTCTAGAAAAATAAATATAATAAAATAGAATACGTCTTAACATAAACAACATTAATAAAATTCCATCAAAATCCATTGAGAGCCTCTGGAGATATATGTAAAAAAAAATATCTCAGGGGAGATAACTTATGTGGTGCTGATTAATACTGATAAGTTCTGATGACGTCATGAATGAAATTAAAAATCTTGTAAAAAAAAGTTTATTCATTTTCTTTTAACACAGATCAGCTGTAATTTTGTCCCAATTTTCGAGTAAAATGATGTGGAAGATGGTGCTACACGTTTGCATGGTTATTTGGAGAATTTTATCATCGGCAATAGAAATTAAAATTATTTAAATAAAATATATATATCTTAAAATCTCAGAATTATATCTGATAAACCATATTCACTAGGCACTTTTGAAATGAGCTTACAAAAAAATGTATTCAAAAATGAAGCTGTTTTTTGTTCAGCTCTCCACAAGCTTCAAATTCAGTATTTTTGTCTCACCTGCATAAGTATGGTGAGATATACTGGTCACTTTTCCAGCAGAAATGGCAGTGTTGGCATCAACAATATTAAAGTTTTGCCTTGATGGTCTTCAGATTTATAAACAGTGGTTATAGTGATAAGCATATGGATGCAAGCGAAACTCTATTCCGTGGAAATTGTTAAGACTAAATTTAAACTTGAATTTTATCAGTAATATAAATAATTTTTTATTCCTTCTCATTCTCATCTGTGTTTTTATGAAGTTGAATGGTAATTGAGATCAATTTTATTGAAAAGAAAAGAAAAACAAAGCATCATAAGTACTGTTAAAGAATATAAAAACTATTTTGGATTGGTTTTCCTCATCTGTGATATCATCCAAATCAGGAAAAGATAATAAGTTTGCGACAAGACACTTCCCCTGTAAAATATTATTTCATTATGTTTATTTCTAGACTTCACTGCCAGTTAAACTGTTTAGCACATGGCTTGCATACTAATCGACAGAAAATGAACATGACTAAGGCAACATGCAGAGGTATCACTTCATTCTTTTCTGTGTTAATTATTTTTGTCTCATGCAGAGCATAAGTGAGATACTAGTATGGATGGCAAATCAGGTCCAAAATTTTTATTGATAATCAGTCTCATTATATCAATAAATAATCAATTTTTCATCATTTTTCAAGGAGAACTGATAAAGGACTCCATTGACCATGAAAGTAATTGCATTGGTGGGCTTGCACACTGCACCACACTATCCTACATTGCACTGCATGATCTGACACCACAGGAACTTGGCTTTAGATAATCATAATATTTTTCCATAACAATTCTTGCAATGACTTTTTCATGCCCATTTCCTGGTATTGAATGGTAAGAAAGATCTGGATGGGCAGATGCCATCTTTGTTCATCTGCAGTAGAATCAAGCAGACAACTCTCAACCAAATGAAAGCTTCACTCATATTTCTCAGAAAGGGTTCACTTCAGTTTAATAGTTATTATGTGCATTAGACATTTTGTAAAATTTTACTGTATGTATCCGCCAAGATTATGATAGGTCATCTGTGAAAGAGACACTGAAACAAAAGTTTAGCACCAGGTCAGAACTGCTTGGAATCCCCTGCTCTCTTTGGTCAGGGCTTATTCAGTTATTAGTTACTTTTGTTATGCCAAGCTCCAATGCTTGACATTTAGCAAACTGTAGTTTTCAATTTAAATTCAATGTAAAAGAATAATTTATGTTCATGATGGTCAAATGTCTTCCTAATGCATCGATTTCCTAACTTTTATATTGATGCTTGATTTTAACACATATAGCGATTAAATAATTGATTATGCAATTAATTGTGCTGGCTTATAGCTGTTTTTACACTGATTATTAATTACACTTACTGTACATTCATTGTTAGAAAAGAAACATAACCATAGTCTGTGTATAGCCTACTATGAATATTGTAGATGCAGATTTGCTGTAGCTTAATAAGCTGGTGGATCAGGTCTACACTGCTTGCATACACTCATAAATAGATCTGCCTGTACATTATATTATGTTGGGGATGGGTCTATACTTATAGCATTTGGGTGTGCATGAAACACAAGTAAATATAGGAAAGTGTTTTAGCCAGTTTGTTTGTACATTGGACCAGACTAATACGCTATTGTTCATTACAGCCTTAGTGGAGGAGATCTCATTGGAAGAGTTGAAAACGGGCAGTAAAGTTCCACCAAAATCACTCCAGCCCTGTGCTGGGGATGCATACCTCTTGTTTCAGGTGAGAGGCCAAGAGTTGAGTATGACACTAACTTCATATGAAAGTTTTAGAAAGTAAAATGCAATGTTCTGTGTCTATCATCCTTTAGCATTTGTTATCACTATTCCTAATCTACGATGAAAGTCATGAAAACTGGCACACGGTTTGATTATGAGAGCTAATTGGTCCTAAATGAAAATGGTGTCCCTTGAGCCTTCCTGGGTTGTTCAACAGCTTCCTAAGAATGTGGCATCACAACTTCTGCTGGATTTGCATGAGGGACATTTTCCCTTTCAGTGGCTGTTCCACGGTGTATGGAGTCTATTCTCGATCTGGGTTATCTATCTAGAAGCTGCTTCACATACCATATATATTTGCGTATAAACCGGATCCAAATGCAAACAACATAGACCCTGATCTGCCGTTGCATAATGTGTCAGCATATCAGAGTCTGTTTTGTTTGTTCTACTGAGTAGTCCATACAAAATGCATAGACCCAGAGCTGCTGGCGCATTATGCGACATCAGATCTGGGTCTATGCAGTTTGCAGTTGGTATTGGCTTATATGCGAGTACATATGGTACCTTAGGGGACTGGAGATGGCCTCTCTGGGGTAAGGGGATGTAACTCCCTACACCTTTTACTTATTCACCTAAGGCATTATAATTGGGTAACATATTTGAAGAAGAAACCAATTTTTTCTAGTAAAATGTTTTTTTGATAATACTTACCCGATCATAATACCCATACACCGTCCCAACCTCCCCCCAGTTGCATCCATATAGAGAGCATGCACTCCGCTCCAGTAGTGACTGAAGTATTCACTGGATTTCACGCCAATCTCTGTATCAAGGGGAGATCACTCTACCTGCCACCAATGTGGGCAAATAACTTTTGGCTTCTTAGCTAAAAGGTTTTAGCCTGGGAGGGCTGGATTTGTGAGGTGGTAGTTGTTCTCCAAAGATATTATGATCGGGTAAGTATTGAAAAAACATTTTAGTAAAAGAATTGTTTTGCTATAATATGTAGTTTGTTCATAATGAAAATATGAATGATTAGACCTCAGAAAATAGCTGCCATGGTGGCCATCTTAAAAATCTTGTTCTGGCATCTCCTCATGAACAGATAGTAGTATTGGCATGAAGTGTCCACTTAAACACTTCTTGCAATAAAAAGTTGGCCCCAAATGAAAACGGTGATATGAGCTCTTAATATGGCCACAACTGGCAATCATTACAATTTTATTATGACCATGCCTCCTGAATGGATGGTTGTATCAGTATGAGGTTGTCATTGAAGCATTTCTTGCAGTATGTAGTTGGTCCTATATTAAAATGATGCAGATTTAATCTAAAAAAAATTGGTAGGTTTGGTAGCCATCTTGAAAATCTTTTTTTATGGCTACTTCTTCTGAATGGATGGTCATATGAACATGGGGTTTTCACTTATACACAGTATAAATATATAGCTGGTCTTGAATGAAAATAATGCTGATCTGACCTCTAACATGACAGCCATAGTGGCCATGTTAAAAATCATTACTACTTCTGTTGAAGAAAAGGTGGCATTGACATGGGGTTTTGCTTAAAACACTTGCAATATGTAATTGGTTATCAACAAAAAATGGTGTAGATCAGACAACAGACATGTCAGTGCTATTGTGAATGAGTTTGAAAATTTGACCTACTTGACCTTTGGGGTCAAGTCAAAGATTTCTGCTTGCAATTTTGCAATTTTGTATTTCATTGAGCTTATGAACACGGTGACTTGTGCATATGAAAATGAATTTGGCCATTGTTTGTATTTAGTTGTGTTTCAATAATAAATCAAGTTGATAGTCAACACTCTGACATCATTGTCATAGTAAAAAGTCTTGACTTGTGTTTTTATCTGAAATGGCTTGTGAGCATGATAATACAAACAAGTATGAGTCTGAAGAATATTCATAATTTTTATTCATAATATTCATAATTCATAATTCATAATTTGAAGAATATTTTGATGACTGACACAGAGTGAGGTATTTAGTGAGTTTATTGATCGGTAAAATCTCACTTAACTTTAGCACTTTCATGTAGGTGAATTTTGACTGATCTGGCTCCTAAAGCGAATGTAACACATGATATTCCATATATACTGCAGAACCAATTTTCTGAGAGTACAGTATACATGAATATGTACCATTTTGTTTGGGGCAAAAGATGAGCACATGTAGTACACTAGTTTTGCTAACCGTCTAACTGCCTACATTAAATATAGCTGGGTAAGGATTGGGAACCAGACTAATACAGGGGCAAAAATCTATATAGGAAAATGATTCATATATGTTCACTGTTGGAAGTTCAAATGATTGGGAACAACTTAAATATCATTTTGTTACTTGCCATTGATAAACATTTCCCACTTCATGGAGGATTAAAGAGAATTACGACAAACATAACAATGGCAAATTATGAATCAGTTTGATATCTTGTTGTACCCTTCTCATGACTTTCTGCATTGCATGGATGAAAGGTAGAATAATTTTTCAGCTGACTGATATATTTTACTTCTGAGATGCAGAACTTTGTGTTAATACAAATTCTGATGGACTTTTAACATCAAGCAGTTTCAGTGCAATATTAATGTTTGGTCAGCAGTTGGGAGGTCTTTCTTTGTTTACACATGTCCAAATATGATCCAATGTTTAAAAACAAATATAGTTCAGTCTATTGCTGTTTTGCTGTTATTTGATGTTAAAGACAAAATTGATGGCACATTTTGGTACAAAACCTATAAACCAGTGAAATTTTGTTTGCATGTTTATAAGACACAGATCTGTTTAAATGAAAACAACAGTAAAGAATAAAATTTTTATAGTCATTAACACCTTAATATTATACTTCATTTACACATTTGCTAAATCTGAATTTATCATTATGGTGTCCATTGTGATCTGCAGATTTGCATAAAATGAAAAAAAATAAATGAATGTTTTATTGTCATGCGATCAGAATCAGATTTTATCTAGCTTTATGTTATCTTTTTTGTATCAAACAGGATTTGTGCCAGTTGGTGAATGCAGACCAGCCTTTCTGGCTTGTTGGAATGACTGAAATGACGAGGACTTTTGGCTTAGAACTTCTGGAGGCTGTACTGACATCCTTCCCCTCCATATTTACACAGGTATATTAATATGAAATTGAATACTGTAATTGTAGACTTTATTGTTTGTTCATCTGGATATTATGAGCAAGACCAAAATTACGTAGGCCTAGCTTGCAAGCATGTACCATATATACTCGCATATAAGCAAGGTCCAAATGCAAACAACATAGACCCTGACACATTCTTGTCAAGTGTATTAACTTCCACCATATGAGACATACATTTTGTGATGTGAACTCAATTTATAACTTTTTTAATGATGTTTCACCAGAACAAATGGTGGACATTGTAATATAATATAGTTTATGTAAAAAAATTTGACCCTATGTTGTCTGGGTTTATATATTTTACTGTTTTTTAAATATTTCATATACTCTAAAGAATTTTAATATATCTTCTTTACCTTTTATCTTGTATGACTACCTGTTTATGTATATTTGGTAGGGGAAGCTGACCCAATGGCTTTAAATATTTTATTCCACTAATTTTGTTTGTAAACATGGCTTCTAGGTGACTGATTGATATTGCTATCATGGTATGATCAATAGGTGGTTTTTGACTGGAAAAGTATATGCTACCCCTTATCAAAGCAAGAAGTTACAAATCTACTTTGAATGTTTGAGGGAGATCTGGTTGAGCCACCCATTGATTTTTTTTTCTTGCCTTTTTTGAAGAAAATGCAAGACATAGTGATCATGATGTCCATTGATAGTAGAGTTAACTTAGTGTGAAAGTGTTTTTGTAAATCCAAAATTGCCATTAGAAATTCTGATTTAACTTAGTGTGAAAGTGTTTTTGTAAGCCCATAAATCCAAAATTGCCATTAGAAATTCTGATTTAACTTAGTGCGAAAGTGTTTTTGTAAATCCAAAATTGCCATTAGAAATTCTGATTTAACTTAGTGTGAAAGTGTTTTTGTAAGCCCATAAATCCAAAATTGCCATTAGAAATTCTGATTTAACTTAGTGTGAAAGTGTTTTTGTAAATCCAAAATTGCCATTAGAAATTCTGATTTAACTTAGTGTGAAAGTGTTTTTGTAAGCCCATAAATTCAAAATTGCCATTAGAAATTCTGATTTAACTTAGTGTGAAAGTGTTTTTTGTAAGCCCATAAATCCAAAATTGCCATTAGAAATTCTGATTTAACTTAGTGTGAAAGTGTTTTTGTAAGCCCTTAAATCCAAAATTGCCATTAGAAATTCTGATTTAACTTTCTACACTTAATGTTCAGGGAGTGGGGAATAATTTTTTTTTTAATGAAAGTATGTAGCACCTCACTGGGGGGAGAGGGGTGGGCAGGTCAAAGGTCATTCACTAAATTCTTCTTCTATGTTACCAGATCATAATACAGTTTGAGTACATCCATTACCTTGCAAAGCTAGTCCTCTCAAGCTGAAAGAAATTTGAACCACATGCTCAAAAGCCATAAGCTTGCCAAGGTTGAGTCGTACAAGAGTGGTCTCATTTGGATAGAGGGATTGGCGCTCAGATCAAATCATCTGTCAGTTACTACTTACTACTCTTTCTCAATGCCCACAAATTCTGATTTCACTTGTGCCTTTTCATCAGTTGAGTGATTCTTTGGAGTTTTCTCCAATCAGCGAAGCATACTGCACTCTATTTCTCACTCTGTCTTCATCCTAGATGAATATTTTGTACTTCCTTTGTCTAACTTCATCATATTTGAATCTTTTCAAAACTATTTCAAATGCATTTTGTATAACTTCATCATTTTTGAATTTTTTCAAAACTATTTTAAATGTATGCTCAATGGTCTATAGCACTTTCAGTAGAGCTCATTACTCCACCTTGTTTATGAATTATGTCAAGTAATTTATTACATGTTGTAAGGTCATGCATGTTATTTACTCTGGGCATTTTTTATTTCATTGTGTTCCCTTTACAGTAAGTTCAGAATGATACTAGATTGATTTCACCTGTGAATACCATTGTTCTGATCTCTCTATTTACAGGTGTCAACTCAATGACACGATTAAGTGTGTGGGGTGCAAATGGTTCAGACTGGCTGAAGACAATCACCCTACCTGTATGGGGTGCAATTCAGGTCATACATTCGACATGCTCATGCTAGGATGTCCAACAACTAACTTAGGCAAATGAGAGAGCTAAGAAGTGCACAATTAGGGTTGTGGACGTGATCATCATTACTGCTGCTGCTGACTCTGTTTACATCTTTTATCTAAATTCTGAAGGCAGAAAACACACAAATTCGAAAACAGTTTAGCAATCCAGGCCATCATGAGCTTCTCACACAGTCCCTCCATTGCCCTTATCACTGCAAATAGAGCAGATCTTTTTGGCCAGTACTTACATGGTATTGTGGTTCATCTGGCACCAGGCACCAACCAGCTGTGGACCACACCAGCTCTGGCACAGTCTAGACCTATGTCTTCAACTTCTTCAACTTCCAGGACTGGGTACTATGATAAGTTTTTCCCATATACACAATCAGGGTATTCCATCATGGCATAGACTACCAAGCCAATACGGACATGATGCAGCAGCCCACCTGTTTCATTCCTGTACATTCCATCACCTCGTACACACTCTTGTACTGGCAATGGTGGTCGTTCCCTCGATAAATGGTACTGGACTTAGGCACCAGAAATCAGCCTGGACCACATCTCTAGCTCTGGCACACACTTGACCTATGCCATCTACTGCTAGGACCAGGTATGGTGATCTGTCTTTCCAGTAAACTCAGTCCAGGCCCCAAAATACAGTGTCCAATACCTGGTCATGCCTTGTCCAGTCCAGCTCCTTCATGGATGCCCAGTGTAACCAGTATTGGAATTTGTGAGTCATTTTTGCCACAGGACTGGTACCAGACAGGTCCTTCAGTGATCTTGGCTTGGTCATGGTCCAATGCAGCTATGACAACTCCTGATTCCTGGACACCCAGTACCTACTTGAGACCATTTGGCAATATCCAAGTAAATGCCTGGAGATCATGATGTTCCAGCATTGATGGATTCCAAGCTTTGCTTACTGTTACTGACATACTGTTTTGCCAGTTAAGTCATAGCTGCCTTCCCAGGAAGTTTCCATGCAACCCGACTCTCTCAGGAGTATGAAGACAGATGTTTTCAAGCACCAGCTTCATTTCTTGATCTGACGTTGTCTAGGGAAGAACCTGCCTTCCATGCATCTACTGAAACAGTCTTCTGGCCTCTATTTCCTCCTGCTTGGTCATTGGCCTCTTACTAATGCCCTGTTAAAGATTTCCTGCATCCGTTGATATATTTAAAAAAAAAAAAATTAAATATCCATCCTCTGAGTGATGCGCACCCTGTATCTTCCTACCTCTTTTTTCATGACAAGGTAAATTAGATCAGAGAACACGTCCCCAAACAGGAAAATCTTGTACTGGCCAAACAACTCAAAGAGAACATCTGGTTTTGACCCAGCTTCTCTTCATGCTAACCTTCTGACAGAAAAAAATGTCATGCCCTTGTTGCCCCTTTTTCTAATAACCCAGTGGGGTGAAATCTTCACCCTTCACCATAGAATCGTAGACACCCTGTTCCAATGACCCATGCCTGTCACTAGAATATACATGCTCTTCACGAAAAGAGCAGCAAAGTTCCTTCACAACACAACACTACAGAGATCTTACTCCAGGCCTTTTCAAGATAGTATTTCTCTCAACCAACACCTTTGGGTACCCAAGTGCAGCATGGATACCTGAGTTTGGTCCCCATTGCCATTTGGGAGGGAGATCTTACTGGTCAAAGGTCCAGGGTTAGCATCCCTTTTTGATAAGATTCAAAATCCTTTGTTTCACTCTTGCTTCATCTTGGCTCCCTTGTCAACAATGATAAATCCTATATAATGCAGTTCCAGGTCTGCATTCCTCTAGGTATGGGATTCAAAGCCCCTTTTGGCTTGGAGTTTGTCTCTTCCTAGAATGTCTCTTAGGCGTCACCCAGGTGGTAACCCCCTCCACTTGAAGAGTCATATCTTAGTGTGGCAATCTTTTCATCTCTCAGGTCTTCTCAATGCAGCCAAGAACCCTCCTGCCCAGTACTGCCTGTTCATGAGACCCCACAGATTACCCTCTTATCCTAAGTGGCAGCCAAAACTTTGTCTGTCAGACCCAGTGATCAAAGTTTCAGATTACCACCTCAGAAAAAAGGAAGACTTCAACAAATGCATGGGCGCCAGTATGATTGATCATGATGCACAACTCCTGCCCTCCTTTGAAGTGAGCTGGGTTTGTCTCCTTCAGGATTATTCATTATACATCAGTCTCCTGGAGATAAAGGCCATAGTGAATACCTTTCAGTCATGGCAGTAGATGCTGTTTGGAAAGGGCATTCTCATTTTATCTGACAAATTGAATGTCATCAATTACATCAGAAGAAATGGGGAAAGCAAGTCCCCAGAAATCTGTTATCTGGTTAGGAATTTTCTCAGGTGGTGTCATCAGCATTAAATCTACATGCAAGTTCACCACATTCCAGTCCTGTGCATTGTCCCAGCAGACTCACTGTCCTGACAGAATCAACTGATTAACACCAAATGGTCCATTTACCCTTTAGTCAGTTGACACTCTTTCCCTGAAATGGAACAGTTTTGATGCATTTCCCCAACCTCTCTGAACTCCATGGTCTTGCAAAAAATGCAGGAATCAGTGTGCAATCTAATCCTGATTGCTGCTCACAGGTGGGAAAAATCATGAATCAGTGACCTATTGAACTTAGCAGCAGAGATTCCCACGAAGATCGTGCCTTCTCCCAACCTGCTTGAACAAATGCAAATGCGGGTTTTCTGTTTGAACCCAGTGAGGTTGAACCTTTACACCTGGCTGATATCAAGCAAGCCCTTGGAAAGAAAACACTTTTCATGACAGGCTCCTGTTGAGGGGGAATCAGTCCATTGTCTTGAAACCACTGTCTTCTTTGGATCCTTCATCTCTAGGGCATCTACAGGATCCCATCAGGGCTCTGAAGTGATACCTTAAGCAAACTGAACACAATCAGAAGAGGGAGATCTCAGTTGTTCTTTCTGATTGAAGAAGGAGTGGATGATATTTCTACTAAGGTTCTATTGTCCTACACATGATGGGTAATCTGATTAGCCTGTAAGGAACTAAACTCAAAACCAGACTTAGGTCTTATTCATATTGGCTCATGAGGTCTGATTAGCCTGTAAGGAACTAAACTCAAAACCAGACTTGGGTCTTATTCATATTGGCTCATGAGGTCAGGGTGGTCACCACCAGCATAGCATTTGAGTGCAACTGCTTCTTAACTGACATTCTCTAGCTTCTATCTCAGAGACCTTTCATCTCAAAGGGTTCGATTTGACCTGCTGGGATCTATATCAGTAGCATAACATGTTACCTTCTTAGGTAGTTAGGTGGCTTTGTAATGCTGTTGGTTACTTTGCTTTTGCTGGATTTGCAGGAGTGCAAATTCTTTATCCATCTACATGCAGGCATAAACCATATGCTAGGTAACAAGCCTGTATCTCACACAACTTGAAGCTGTTTCATGAATTTTAGGAGACCGGAGACAGGGTCAGCTCCAGGGTAAGGAGATGTAACTTCCTCCTCTTACCTATTCTCATGACATATTATGACTGGGTAACGTATTTGAAGAAGAAACCAATTTTTGAGTGAAACATTTCTTGCACAATACTTACCCAACCATAAAATGGGCATACTCTCCATGCAGTTACATCCATGGAAGAGTGTGCACATCCGCTTCAGTAGTAACTGATGATTTATGGAATTTGGGCACCAATCCCTCTATCCAAGGGGAGACCACCCATCTGACTCCTACCTTGGCAAGCAGTCTACATTTTAGCTTGTCTATTTCTGAAACTAATCAAAATATGTGGCTAACACCTTTATTTGCTTGGGAGGCCTGGATTTGTCAGGTAATAGATGATCTGGTAAGTATTATCTAAGAAAAATATTTTACTCCACAATTTTGTTTACATATTTTGATAGAATTCAAGCCACATTTGCTATGATGCATGACTTTGGATTTATCTTAGGAATATTGTATAAACAGACAGTTAACTTTGTTTTAAACACGCATTGTGCCTGGAAACCATGGAGATCTCCACTCTATAACCGTATATATATATTGCTGGGGGCTGGTCTTCAGGTCATATCTTAGAAACTGTTTATAGCCTCACCTTTAAAGTATATATGCACTTGCTTGGTATTGCAAGAGGAGTTTATTTATGTAGTCTGCATAAGTTCCTGGATTTGTCCATACTACCCCCCCCCCTCCCTCCCCCCCCCCTCCCGCCAATGGGGTCATAAATTGAAAATCATTGAGATCTCTATCCTATAACCATCTAAACACTTTTTCAGCATTAGAAGTCAAGTCGTTTATGCAACCAGCATTGGTTCCTGGGTCTCTCACTATCCCTTGGGGATTTGCCACTGGGTCATAACTTAGAAACTGGTCATAGTTCCACTCTAAAAGTATGTATATATATATATATATTTAATTAAAAAAAGGAATTCAAAAGGTTGAAAAAAAATTCTAATTCTAAACATGCTTCTTTTCAGCACAAGGAATTCAGTTTTCTACTGAAGGAAAGAGTGTGTCCACTTGTGATCAAATTATTTTCACCCAGCTTAAAGTATCGCCAGGGGCAACCAACTCCAGCATCACCTTCACCTGTAGAAAAGCCATTTTTCCCAATAGTCATACGTCTTCTGAGGATTGTTGGTACCTTGATTCAGAACTATTACAGTCTTCTGGTCAGTACCTCTACAGTTAATATACTACATACTGTATATATTGTATTAGGTAACCTTCAGAGTGCAGACACCCTATTGTTTTGAAACATAATAGTTTCATGCACTGTATTTTCTAGGAAACTTAATTAGTTGAAGTTTTTCTAAAAAAAAATTTTGGGACAAGTATTCATCTACTTTCTTCATTGATTAGATGGAAGGACAATGTAACATTTTTGCAGAAGAAGTAGATTTAATTTAGTCCATTTTTTCATCAACATAATGACAGTAATTCAGTAGATAAGCAGTGAATGATATTTTCTAATTAATATAGCACTTACTCATTATAAAGTCCTGCATTATAACACTATTCCTATTATAAGGTTTGTATGGTCATGGACCCCATTTCATTGTATAGTAGTGAAATTATGTGTATAAATGTCTTTCATTATAACACTATTCCTGTTATAAGGTTTGTATGGTCATGGACCCCATTTCATTGTGTAGTTGTGAAATTATATGTATAAATGTCTTTCATTATAACACTATTCCTGTTATAAGGTTTGTATGGTCATGGACCCCATTTCATTATATAGTAGTGAAATTATATGTATAAATCTCTTTCATTATAACACTATTCCTGTTATAAGGTTTGTATGGTCATGGACCCCATTTCATTGTATAGTAGTGAAATTATGTGTATAAATGTCTTTCATTATCAGGTAGTCTCATTGTAAGGCAATACTCTATGGCTCCCATAGACAGTGTTATAATGGGTGGGTACTGATGTACATAAATTGAATTGGTAGTATTCTTCTATTAATGCAAAATAAACCATGCACATATGGATAGTCATTCTCTGTTTTCATAACAAATTTTGTTTTATGTTGTAGATGACTGAGTGTGAAATATTCCTGTCCCTTTTGGTGAAATTTTTGGACCCAGAAAAGTCAGTGTGGCAGCGATGTTTAGCACTGGAGGTTTTACACAAGCTGAGTGTCCAGCCTGATCTGATCAGGTAGCTGGGGCTTCCAAACATGATCATAATAGGGAAACATTTCTTATATTAACACATTTATCAGGTAGCTGGGGCTTCCAAACATGATCATAATAGGGAAACAGTTCTTATATTAACACATTTATCAGGTAGCTGGGGTTTCCAAACATGATCATAATAGGGAAACAGTTCTTATATTAACACATTTATCAGGTAGCTGGGGTTTCCAAACATGATTATAATAGGGAAACAGTTCTTATATTAACACATTTATCAGGTAGCTGGGGCTTCCAAACATGATTATAATAGGGAAACAGTTCTTATATGAACATGTTATCCACATGAGCTGTGGTTCTAGATAATCCCCTTCACTTTACCTATACAGGGAAAATCTAGGGCAATTGGAGCCTTAACAGGACCTGTTAAATACAGCCCTTTATATTAACACAGTATCCCCTGAACTGTGGTTCTAGATAATCCCCTACAGTTTAACAATACAGGCAATTGCAGCCTGAACAAACCTGTATCTCTGAGACTGGCCTTCTGCATTTATCTGAGGATTGTTGCCTGTCCAGTGAATGTTTGTGACATAGGTATCTCTGAGACTGGACGTCTGCATTTGACTGAAGATTTATTATCTGTCCAGTGAATGGTGAGACATAGGTATCCCTGAGACTGGTCCACTGCATTTGACTGACAAGTGTTGTTTGTCCAGTGAGTGGTTGTGACATAGGTATCCCTGAGACTGGTCTGCTGCATTTGACTGACCAGTGTCGTTTGTCCAGTAAGTGGTTGTGACATAAGTATCCCTGAGACTGGTCCGCTGCATTTGACTGACCAGTGTTGTTTGTCCAATGAGTGGTTGTGACATAGGTATCCCTGAGACTGGTCCGCTGCATTTGACTGACAAGTGTTGTTTGTCCAGTGAATGGTGAGACATAGGTATCATCTTTCTAGTGCAACCTCATCATTTTCATCAATCATATTAAGGGTCAGTGTTAAAGTTTGTGACAGTCATATATATCTTCTACATCAATTGCTGTATTCAACAAATACTTTGTTATATTACTGTTTGCTTTAAGTTTGTACCTTGAAAATAATAATAATAATAATAATAATAATAATAAATACTTTCGGCTAAAACACGGTATTGGTGCTGAGAGTAGTCTCACTCACTTAAAAAATTGAAATGTTTGATAGAACATTTCAATGAAGCTCATTATATACACTAGGGTGTCCCCTAGTCAGATCAAGTTAGATTTAGCTTGAACATGCATGCGATTTTGTTTAACCATTATTTCAATTCATTGGTATAACAACAGTTACAGACACTACACTTGGTGTATAACATGCAAGAAAAACAGCATGAAAACTTTAAAACTTTATTTTTTTTCACAGTAACATCAGTAACAGGATATCAACATTTAAAGTAAACAACATAACTGGAAGTGGTAAACAACTTAAAAACAAAATCAAAACATCTATGACAAAGGTATCACTAAGAAAAAAAACCTAACCATGAAACTTTTGCATAACAAACATAAAAGACATAGAATAATCTTATTTAGGCATTTATCTAACACCAAGAAGAATATTTAAACAAACAAAATCATTAATACTGGCCAAAAGTATTGCAAACTTCCATAAGAGTCAGAAGTACATTGTCCATAAAATTGGTTACAGACACTACAAAACTATAGCATTTCAATACAGCTGCAGAACCATACATATCTCCATAAAATTCACTTCAAAAATAATTCAACATTAACACATTGACTAGAATTATTCATTAAATGAATGTTGATTAGTTAATAAAATGATAAAACCACATTGTAACAGGTATATGTCCAATACTTGTGTTAAAATTATGAACTGGTAAATAGCACTTGAAAGTTTAATACTAAATAGTGTTTGTAAGAGTAAAATATTGAAGTATAATGAATGTTCAATAAATCATAGTCACTAAAGTATTGTTCAACCCAAGGTGCTGACTCAAACACAGACCCATATGTGATTGATCTTAAGGTTACAGACACTACACATTAAACCTTGACTTTATATTGTCATTTCAAATAGAAGTGCTTATGATTTTTTTCCAGATTTGACTTGAGCTTAGACAATTCAGCTGCATTAAACTTGAAATGACCCCTTTCATTGACTATTTGTGGAGCTTTTACCCTGTACAAGATAGCATCTAGAGCCTCTTGTGAATAATCATCTTTTTCAGGCCAAACATACATGTTGCCAGACTTTCTCATGTATTTAAGTCTAACTTCGTTATGAAGAATGTCTATTACTTCTGCTAAGTATACATCTAGAGGTCCCTTCTTTGGCTTAAGTCCTACAGCAACAAATTCTCCAGGGTGGTATTTCTCTATTGGTTTCTCTGTGTTGGTTGGTGCTTTTTTGTCAACTTTGATCTTCTTTGTCACAATGTTTTGTCTTTCTGTTGACTTCCGTTTCTTATTAGGCTTTTCGCTTGTTGCTGAGTTATGATCTTTCTGGTTACTTCCTTGTTTTCTTTTCTTGTCATTATTTTCTATTGTTGATGGATTCTTGTCTTTAAGTTGTTTTCCTTTCTGACTTAAATTATCTTTATTGAGTACTAACTTTCTCATTTCCCAGGCATTAACATTTTCGCTGAAGTTGCATCTCCCGTCAACCTTCATGCATTGCTCACAATAACAGCTCAGATTTCTTATGCTCAGTTCATAATCATTGCTTCCTGACTTTACAGCATGTAATTTTCTTGTACCTTGCAGTGTTTGCACATCAGTTTCTTCTCTATTTCTCTCAACATCTTTAACAAGGATGAACTCCCTTCTCGAAACTGTTTTAGCTTCATTATCTGTATTTTCCATTTTCAGTTTCTCTGTACAGAAATGATATACATCTTCTGCACAACCTATCACCTTTCTATTGCTGATTACAGCTCTGTAGCAAGCATTCTTGACTGTCGCACCGAGACCATCGCAAACACTCTTTCCATGTGATGTTTCGAAATAATTTCGTGTTACAGATGGCTTTTTCCTCAGACTTATGTCAGCAAAGGCTTTCTTCCCCTTATACTGGGCAGCACAGCCATCTGTCCACTCATGGATCTCCTCTACTTTCACACCTTTCTTCTTCAGAATTTCTATAGCTTTGTTCTCAAAAGTGATAGCTAAGTCTGCATCATGTTTGGTTTCTTCACTGATGCCAATAATGGCATGCTTTATCTTGAATTCTTTTTCTCCCTGTTTTTCTGTATAGTAACACATGATTGGATGTATTGTAACTTGGTTCCTGTCAAAGAATCCAGATTGTACTTCACTTTGAAAAACACACCCATAGTTCTCACTAAAGTCCATGACCATAGCAATAGAACCCTCACCAATTCTATCAACACAAATTCCCATCTGTTGCTGTTGCCATTTGGCCCTGAAAACGTGCTCTGGATACTCTTGCATGTCAGTTTCTAAGCATGTAATTAATGTTTTTATGTCTGTTTCTTTAGGCACACAGGAGACGCAACGCTTTACTTTATCATCTTTTGCTATTTCTATACTTTCCCATTGATGCCATGATATCTGCCTGTCACTATACTTTTCAACAAATGGTTTAAGGTAACTCTGCAAACATTTCACACCGCATTGTTTGCATTCTCTTCTTAAACATTTAATAGCTGGATTGGTGTCGTATTTACAAAAAGTAGCATCACTTAAGCTTTTCTTATCTACTGAAATTTCATCCAAATCTCCATTTTTTTTCACTGCTTTTTTTACATTTGTTAGTGCCTCACTTTTTAGGGCCACGTTACAGCACTTTTGGCATAAGCATGATCTTCTGCTTGTTTCAGACACCTTTTTAACATTCACTGGTTTCAATTTAGAAAATGAAGTTAATCCTATTTTGTGACTATGGTTCCTTAACTTGTAGTCTTTGTAGGCTTCTTCTAATGTCATAGTCATCACATGTTTTTGAAGTATTTCTTTTTGACCACCTTTTCTTACTTTCACAGTTTCACGTTTATTAGGCACTTCCCTACTGATTTCTGGACTTAGAAAAAAATCTTTCACAGATTTCTTTAATGGAGAGTTAAGTGCATCCCTTCTTCTTTTTCTTTGTTTCGTCTCCCACCATGTAGAACTAGGTTTTTGCCCTTTCACTGATACTTTGAAATACTTTTTTAGTCTGTGTCTTTTATATTTCTTCAGTAATGCGTCACAAATGATGTTGTATGCATGTTTCTTTGCACCCCCTTTCCTTGTTTTCACTTCTGAAATGCTCTCTGACACAGATTGTATAACAGTATCTGTCAATTCAAGTTTTTTTCTGCAATCCGGTGTCATTATCATTATATTCCTATTTAGAAACTTTGATGTTGATGGAGATTCAATTAATTTACTTATGATGACTGCTTTTCTCTTTGGGGTATTTGGTAATACTTCCTTTACCTTTTTTAATTGTCTGTACAGAGTTGCTTTAGGTAACACTTTATTCATTGGTGAATCTCTGGCTGACCCAGTATTTCCTATTTCACAATCAGTCTGAATACACTCTTGCTGTATACTTTCATTCAGTTTGATACGCATTCTCCATGCTTGGGTTCTTTTCACAGCTTCTTTCTTCTTTCTACTTAATTCAGCAGTTTTCGGACTTCTTAAATCAACACTCTTATTAACCGATATTGCCAGGGCTGCTTTTTCTTTCTTTTTCTGGCGATACCTTTTCATTTCTTCACGTTTTTTCCTTCTTAATTCTTGTTGAAGATTTGAATCGGAAAGTGATTGCTGTTTTTTTTAGTAGTCTTTTATCTTTTCTTCTTTCTCTATCAACCCTTTTTAGCTCCTCATGTTTCGCCTTATTTTCCCTCTGTTTTTTTCTCCAGGCTTGTACCTTTAGCCTCGTCTTCTCCCTTCTAGCTTTAATCTTCTGTTCATCTTCTTCTGGCTTATCTTTGCTTCCTAAAAGCAAACAACTTCATTCTCATTTTTGTTCCTCTATGTATACGGATGAAATTTAGACTTTACAAAACATACTTGTAATGAGTACGCAATATGCTTTCATACATAAGCAAACTGGAATAACCTGTAGATTCTTAAAGAAAAGTATCTGATTGAAAAAGAAATAGCATAAAACCTGATGATTATTCAATGTTCTAGCATTTACAATGATTGCACACTTTCCTTAATAATGTAAACAACAGTCGGGTCAATTCACATGTCTAGTAGTGTCTGTAACCATTTGACAATATCAGCAATGTATCCAATACTAAGTCTGAGCTCATTGAATTCTCATAATATTTCTGTTTGAATTTACTAGTCTAATGATATGGAATGCAAAAATACTCAGTTTCAATTGCATATTGTAAGAAATCACTGAAAATGTTGCCTGTTATCAGAAATCTAGATGAAAGAAACTATAAATATACCAAAATATTACAAATTGCAGACAGACAATATGTCAAAATTTAGCCTTACACATCAATACTGTAATAGGAAACATAATTTGGCTTCATTTTTTTTAAAAAAAACAGGGATAAAGTCATAGACAGTATAAAAAGGGGATATTGGTTACAGACACTACAATTTAAGAGTGTGGTTTACCATTCAATACAAACTTACCAGAGTTGTTCCCAGAGGTTTGCTTTTGTCGTCTTCCCATGTCTTGGGGATGTACCATGGTAAAGAACAGAAAAAGTAATTAGGCAGCTTCTTCTAGGATAAGAAATTCAGGTTACATTGTCTTGTAGTAAATTACTCAAACAGACAGTGCTGCAAGAATGATGCAATATTCAATCAAGAGAGTTATTGCATCACTTTTTTGCTCTTGGCTGCAGAGGTAAATAGATGATGCAACATTACATCACATAAGATGGAACTTTCTATTGAGAAAAACAATGTTTTAATGACAAGTAGAACAATACTTTTATCTTTCATTTTTATACCTGTTTGTGTAGTGTCTGTAACTTTTTTTATTGAGTTGCTGTTTTTTAATGGTACAATACAGCACCACCAATTTTGGCCAACTTGGACATCACATGGATACACATGAGCCTTTGTAGGATTTATACTTTTCCATAATGAAACAACAAAATTATTGCCATATAAACTTGTAAAGGTTACAGACACTACAAAATTTAGAACTGGAAAGTTTGACAAAGAACAAGCTCTCAATCGAATATCTTGGCTAGCCATGTGATTTAAATGG
Source organism: Margaritifera margaritifera (assembly GCA_029931535.1). Taxonomy (NCBI): domain Eukaryota; kingdom Metazoa; phylum Mollusca; class Bivalvia; order Unionida; family Margaritiferidae; genus Margaritifera; species Margaritifera margaritifera. The sequence goes on along the minus strand of JAQPZY010001636.1, from coordinate 6,185,934 downwards.
TTTTACTACTTATTATAATATAAAGTCGAGTTCTAGATGTCAATAAAAGTTATAATGAATGTTATTTTGTACAAAATGTTGGCATATAACAACAGATTAGTGTTTGAATTTCAGTGTTGAAACAAAACTTCTACTGACGGTATTTTGCTTATAAAATCCATAATATTTTACCGATTTCTTTAATTCAAGAAGCAATATTTGCAGGATAGAATTCCGCATAAAACCAGACCAATAAATGCATAATTTCAGTATGATATTTAGAGAATTCTCTATTTTATATTCAAGCTTTTTTCAAGTGAGACTACATAACGCTCAAAAATGGCCATTTTTAGAGCTTGTTTCCATGCATATCTCAACAATGGGTTACACTAACCTCTTCAAATTTTTAGGAAAGTAAGAGAGGTATATGCCAGGCTTACCAATCTTTAAAATTGGTTCATATCTTGTTTAATTTTTCTATTTCATGCATATAACATGAAAATTCCTTTATCAGCACCAATACCGTGTTTTAGCCGTTTATTTAACAAGGGTAATTCAGCGTGTTGTATATTGTCTTGAAGCCGTCTAAGATATATGTACAAATGTAGATATTGCAATCACTACCCGTCTCTCTCTCTCTCTCTCTCACACACACACACACACACACACACACACTAATTACCCCTGTACTATTGTATACACTCTTACAGGCTAATGTACTGTGTCAATGTACACTAGTCTCAGTTAAAATCATGTATATGATACAACACAGACAAACATAGATAATTAAAGGAGGAAGTGGACAGGCCTTATGCATTAATTAAGACAAATTTCATCCATTTAATATATGTGTTGTTAATGCCTCATATGTTACAGATTATTTTCTTGCTTTTGGGATATGACCCCAGAGTATCAAAACCTGTTTTTAAATACCATATGTACTCACTTATAAGTCAATTCCAATTGCAAACTACTCAGACCCAGATCTGCCATTGCATAATGCGCTGGCAGATCAGAGTCTGTGCAGCATTAGTCTAATATTCTATATCAATTGCATAATTCAACTTTAATTTTGATATTAAATTATATGCACTACCATATTTACTTGTGTATAATCCAAGTCCAAAAGCAAACAACATAGATCCTGATCTGCTGTCACATAATGCACCGACAGATCAGAGTCTGTGTTGTTTGTTCTGCTGAGTCCCTACAAACTGCATAGACCCAGATCTGCCAGCACATTATGTGATGGCAGATCTGGGTCTATGCAGTTTGCAGTTGGTATCGGCTTATACGCGAGTACAGACGTGATATTGTCCAAAGTTTGTACTGTCATATACTTTGATTTCCTGTTTTACCTGCTGCCTTATAGGTAGGGCACCACCTGTCATGGAACACTTCTTTCTTCAAAGTGGGTTACTTGAATGCACTGATTACTATCAGTTTTGTAATGAATTGGTTCGATTGAATTGAGAATGAGTTAAAAATAAATTCTTGTTAGCAATGAACCGCAGGCTCATAGGAAAGATCTAAAAATGTTGATCTTGTGGTTCTTCAGTATTTAGGAAACATTGAATGATTAATATGCATTAACATTCAACCTTTGAATAATTTATATGCATTAACATTCAACCTTTGAATAATTTATATGATTAACATTCAACCTTTGAATAATTTATATGCATTAACATTCAACATTTGAATAATTAATATGCATGAACATTCAAACTTTGAATGATTTATATGATTAACATTCAACCTTTGAATAATTTATATGCATTAACATTCAACCTTTGAATAATTTATATGCATGAACATTCAAACTTTGAATAATTTATATGCATGAACATTCAAACTTTGAATGATTTATATGCATTAACATTCAACCTTTGAATGATTTATATGCATGAATATTCAAACATTGAATAATTTATATGCATTAACTTTTAACCTTTGAATGATTTATATGCATTAACATTCTTTGGGTTGTAATTGTATCCAACTTTCCAGCCACTTTTGAATCTCAACAAGTTTATTGTCTCCTTTTTTTTGTCTTTTTAAAATCATGTTGAAAGGTTTTAAATGATTCATATTGATACAGCTGTTTGGCATTAATTTTAGTGGTTTTGTTAAAAATGATTTTTTGTGGGTACTTTAATTTCTTCATGTGTCCCTGTTGTACATAAAGGCAGAACAAGTTGTCCATGAAATTTGTAATCAGCTGGAATTACACATTTTTAGAGAATTGGGTATACAAGCAATAATAGATACATGAAATTAGTAAGCTGGAATTACACATTTTTAGAGAATTAGGTATACAAGCAATAATAGATACGTGAAATTAGTAAGCTGGAATTACACATTTTTAGAGAATTGGGTATACAAGCAATAATAGATACATGAAATTAGTAAGCTGGAATTACACATTTTTAGAGAATTAGGTATACAAGCAATAATAGATACATTAAATTAGTAAGCTGGAATTACACATTTTTAGAGAATTAGGTATACAAGCAATAATAGATACATGAAATTAGTAAGCTGGAATTACACATTTTTAGAGAATTAGGTATACAAGCAATAATAGATACATGAAATTAGTAAGCTGGAATTACACATTTTTAGAGAATTAGGTATACAAGCAATAATAGATACATGAAATTAGTAAGCTGGAATTACACATTTTTAGAGAATTGGGTATACAAGCAATAATAGATACATTAAATTAGTAATCTGGAATTACACATTTTTAGAGAATTAGGTATACAAGCAATAATAGATACATGATATTAGTAAGCTGGAATTACACATTTTTAGAGAATTAGGTATACAAGCAATAATAGATACATGAAATTAGTAAGCTGGAATTACACATTTTTAGAGAATTGGGTATACAAGCAATAATAGATACATTAAATTAGTAAGCTGGAATTACACATTTTTAGAGAATTAGGTATACAAGCAATAATAGATACATTAAATTAGAAAGCTGGAATTACACATTTTTAGAGAATTGGGTATACAAGCAATAATAGATACATTAAATTAGTAAGCTGGAATTACACATTTTTAGAGAATTGGGTATACAAGCAATAATAGATACATGAAATTAGTAAGCTGGAATTACACATTTTTAGAGAATTGGGTATACAAGCAATAATAGATACATTAAATTAGTAAGCTGGAATTACACATTTTTAGAGAATTAGGTATACAAGCAATAATAGATACATGAAATTAGTAAGCTGGAATTACACATTTTTAGAGAATTAGGTATACAAGCAATAATAGATACATTAAATTAGTAAGCTGGAATTACACATTTTTAGAGAATTAGGTATACAAGCAATAATAGATACATGAAATTAGTAAGCTGGAATTACACATTTTTAGAGAATTAGGTATACAAGCAATAATAGATACATGAAATTAGTAAGCTGGAATTACACATTTTTAGAGAATTGGGTATACAAGCAATAATAGATACATGAAATTTGTAATTAGCTGGAATTACACATTTTTAGAGAATTGGGTATACAAGCAATAATAGATACATGAAATTAGTAAGCTGGAATTACACATTTTTAGAGAATTGGGTATACAAGCAATAATAGATACATGAAATTAGTAAGCTGGAATTACACATTTTTAGAGAATTGGGTATACAAGCAATAATAGATACATGAAATTAGTAAGCTGGAATTACACATTTTTAGAGAATTAGGTATACAAGCAATAATAGATACATGAAATTAGTAAGCTGGAATTACACATTTTTAGAGAATTAGGTATACAAGCAATAATAGATACATGAAATTAGTAAGCTGGAATTACACATTTTTAGAGAATTGGGTATACAAGCAATAATAGATACATGAAATTAGTAAGCTGGAATTACACATTTTTAGAGAATTGGGTATACAAGCAATAATAGATACATGAAATTATTAAGCTGGAATTACACATTTTTAGAGAATTGGGTATACAAGCAATAATAGATACATGAAATTTGTAATTAGCTGGAATTACACATTTTTAGAGAATTGGGTATACAAGCAATAATAGATACATGAAATTAGTAAGCTGGAATTACACATTTTTAGAGAATTGGGTATACAAGCAATAATAGATACATGAAATTAGTAAGCTGGAATTACACATTTTTAGAGAATTAGGTATACAAGCAATAATAGATACATGAAATTAGTAAGCTGGAATTACACATTTTTAGAGAATTGGGTATACAAGCAATAATAGATACATGAAATTAGTAAGCTGGAATTACACATTTTTAGAGAATTGGGTATACAAGCAATAATAGATACATGAAATTAGTAAGCTGGAATTACACATTTTTAGAGAATTGGGTATACAAGCAATAATAGATACATGAAATTTGTAATTAGCTGGAATTACACATTTTTAGAGAATTGGGTATACAAGCAATAATAGATACATGAAATTAGTAAGCTGGAATTACACATTTTTAGCAAATTGGGTATACAAGCAATAATCGATACATGAAATTAGTAAGCTGGAATTACACATTTTTAGAGAATTAGGTATACAAGCAATAATAGATACATGAAATTAGTAAGCTGGAATTACACATTTTTAGAGAATTGGGTATACAAGCAATAATAGATACATGAAATTAGTAAGCTGGAATTACACATTTTTAGAGAATTGGGTATACATTCAATAATAGATGCATGAAATTAGTAAGCTGGAATTACACATTTTTAGAGAATTGGGTATACAAGCAATAATAGATACATGAAATTAGTAAGCTGGAATTACACATTTTTAGAGAATTAGGTATACAAGCAATAATAGATACATGAAATTAGTAAGCTGGAATTACAAATTTTTAGAGAATTAGGTATACAAGCAATAATAGATACATGAAATTAGTAAGCTGGAATTACACATTTTTAGAGAATTGGGTATACAAGCAATAATAGATACATGAAATTAGTAAGCTGGAATTACACATTTTTAGAGAATTGGGTATACAAGCAATAATAGATACATGAAATTAGTAAGCTGGAATTACACATTTTTAGAGAAGTGGGTATACAAGCAATAATAAGTACATGAATTAGTAAGCTGGAATTACACATTTTAGAGAATTGGGTATACAAGCAATAATAGATACATGAAATTAGTAAGCTGGAATTACACATTTTTAGAGAATTAGGGTATACAAGCAATAATAGATACATGAAATTAGTAAGCTGGAATTACACATTTTTAGAGAATTGGGTATACAAGCAATAATAGATACATGAAATTAGTAAGCTGGAATTACACATTTTTAGAGAATTGGGTATACAAGCAATAATAGATACATGAAATTAGTAAGCTGGAATTACACATTTTTAGAGAATTGGGTATACAAGCAATAATAGATACATGAAATTAGTAAGCTGGAATTACACATTTTTAGAGAATTGGGTATACAAGCAATAATAGATACATGAAGTTAGTAAGCTGGAATTACACATTTTTAGAGAATTGGGTATACAAGCAATAATAGATACATGAAATTAGTAAGCTGGAATTACACATTTTTAGAGAATTGGGTATACAAGCAATAATAGATACATGAAATAGTAAGCTGGAATTACACATTTTTAGAGAATTGGGTATACAAGCAATAATAGATACATGAAATTAGTAAGCTGGAATTACACATTTTTAGAGAATTGGGTATACAAGCAATAATAGATACATGAAATTAGTAAGCTGGAATTACACATTTTTAGAGAATTGGGTATACAAGCAATAATAGATACATGAAATTAGTAAGCTGGAATTACACATTTTTAGAGAATTGGGTATACAAGCAATAATAGATACATGAAATTAGTAAGCTGGAATTACACATTTTTAGAGAATTGGGTATACAAGCAATAATAGATACATGAAATTAGTAAGCTGGAATTACACATTTTTAGAGAATTGGGTATACAAGCAATAATAGATACATGAAATTAGTAAGCTGGAATTACACATTTTTAGAGAATTGGGTATACAAGCAATAATAGATACATGAAATTAGTAAGCTGGAATTACACATTTTTAGAGAATTGGGTATACAAGCAATAATAGATACATGAAATTAGTAAGCTGGAATTACACATTTTTAGAGAATTGGGTATACAAGCAATAATAGATACATGAAATTAGTAAGCTGGAATTACACATTTTTAGAGAATTGGGTATACAAGCAATAATAGATACATGAAATTAGTAAGCTGGAATTACACATTTTTAGAGAATTGGGTATACAAGCAATAATAGATACATGAAATTAGTAAGCTGGAATTACACATTTTTAGAGAATTTGGGTATACAAGCAATAATAGATACATGAAATTAGTAAGCTGGAGATTACACATTTTTAGAGAATTGGGTATACAAGCAATAATAGATACATGAAATTAGTAAGCTGGAATTACACATTTTTTAGAGAATTGGGTATACAAGCAATAATAGATACATGAAATTAGTAAGCTGGAATTACACATTTTTAGAGAATTGGGTATACAAGCAATAATACATACATGAAATTAGTAAGCTGGAATTACACATTTTTTAGAGTATTGGGTATACAAGCTATAATAGATACATGAAATTAGTAAGCTGAATTACAAATTTTTAGAGAATTGGTATACAAGCAATAATAGATACATGAAATTAGTAAGCTGGAATTACACATTTTTAGAGAATTTGTTCGGTATACAAGCAATAATAGATACATGAAATTAGTAAGCTGGAATTACAAATTTTTTAGAGAATTGGGTATACAAGCAAATAATAGAAATACATGAAATTAGTAAGCTGGAATTACACATTTTTAGAGAATTGGGTATACAAGCAATAATAGATACATGAAACTAGTAAGCTGGAATTACACATTTTTAGGAGAATTGGGTATCAAGCAATAATAGATACATGAAATTAGTAAGCTGGAATTACACATTTTTAGAGAATTGGGTATACAAGCAATAATAGATACATGAAATTAGTTAAGCTGGAATTACAAATTTTTAGAGAATTGGGTATACAAGCATAATAGATACATGAAATTAGTAAGCTGAATACACATTTTTAGAGAATGGGTATCCATAGCAATAATAGATACATGAAATAGTAAGCTTGGAATTACACATTTTTAGAGAATAGGTATACAGCAATAATAGATACATGAAATTAGTAAGCTGGAATTACACATTTTTAAGAGAATTGGGTATACAAGCAATAATAGATACATGAAATTAGTAAGCTGGAATTACACATTTTTAGAGAATTGGGTATACAAGCAATAATAAGATACATGAAATTAGTAAGCTGGAATTACACATTTTTTTTAGAGCATTAGGTATACAAGCAATAATAGATAGATGAAATTAGTAAGCTGGAATTACACTTTTTAGAGGAAATGGGTATACAAGCCATAATAGATCCATGGAAATTAGTAAGCTAGGAATTACACATTATTATAGAGAATTAGGGTATACCAGCAATAATAGATACATAGAACTTAGTAAGCTGGAATTACACACTTTTTAGAGAATTCAGGGTAAACAAGCAATAATAGATACCTGAAATTAGTACGCTGGTAGTACACATTATTTATGAGAATTGGGGTAATACAAGCAATAATAGATACATGAAATTAGTAAGCTGGAATTACAAATTTTTAGAGAATTGGGTATACAAGCAATAATAGATACATGAAATTAGTAAGCTGGAATTACAAATTTTTAGAGAATTAGATATACAAGCAATAATAGATACATGATATTAGTAAGCTGGAATTACACATTTTTAGAGAATTAGATATACAAGCAATAATAGATACATGAAATTAGTAAGCTGGAATTACACATTTTTAGAGAATTAGATATAGAAGCAATAATAGATACATTAAATTAGTAAGCTGGAATTACGAATTTTTACAGAATTAGGTATACAAGCAATAATAGATACATGAAATTAGTAAGCTGGAATTACAAATTTTTAGAGAATTGGGTATACAAGCAATAATAGATACATGAAATTAGTAAGCTGGAATTACAAATTTTTAGAGAATTAGATATACAAGCAATAATAGATACATGAAATTAGTAAGCTGGAATTACAAATTTTTAGAGAATTGGGTATACAAGTAATAATAGATACATGAAATTAGTAAGCTGGAATTACACATTTTTAGAGAATTGGGTATACAAGCAATAATAGATACATGAAATTAGTAAGCTGGAATTACACATTTTTAGAGAATTGGGTATACAAGCAATAATAGATACATGAAATTAGTAAGCTGGAATTACACATTTTTAGAGAATTAGATATACAAGCAATAATAGATACATGAAATTAGTAAGCTGGAGTTACACATTTTTAGAGAATTGGGTATACAAGCAATAATAGATACATGAAATTAGTAAGCTGGAATTACAAATTTTTAGAGAATTGGGTATACAAGCAATAATAGATACATGAAATTAGTAAGCTGGAATTACACATTTTTAGAGAATTAGGTATACAAGCAATAATAGATACATGAAATTAGTAAGCTGGAATTACACATTTTTAGAGAATTGGGTATACAAGCAATAATAGATACATGAAATTAGTAAGCTGGAATTACAAATTTTTAGAGAATTGGGTATACAAGCAATAATAGATACATGAAATTAGTAAGCTGGAATTACAAATTTTTAGTGAATTAGGTATACAAGCAATAATAGATACATGAAATTAGTAAGCTGGAATTACAAATTTTTAGAGAATTGGGTATACAAGCAATAATAGATACACGAAATTAGTAAGCTGGAATTACAAATTTTTAGAGAATTGGGTATACAAGCAATAATAGATACATGAAATTAGTTAGCTGGAATTACACATTTTTCGAGAATTAGATATACAAGCAATAATAGATACATGAAATTAGTAAGCTGGAATTACACATTTTTAGAGAATTGGGTATACAAGCAATAATAGATACATGAAATTAGTAACTGGAATTACAAATTTTTAGAGAATTGGGTATACAAGCAATAATAGATACATGAAATTAGTAAGCTGGAATTACAAATTTTTAGAGAATTAGATATACAAGCAATAATATATACATGAAATTAGTAAGCTGGAATTACACATTTTTAGAGAATTAGATATAGAAGCAATAATAGATGCATTAAATTACTAAGCTGGAATTACAAATTTTTAGAGAATTGGGTATACAAGCAATAATAGATACATGAAATTAGTAAGCTGGAATTACACATTTTTAGAGAATTGGGTATACAAGCAATAATAGATACATGAAATTAGTAAGCTGGAATTACACATTTTTAGAGAATTAGATATACAAGCAATAATAGATACATGAAATTAGTAAGCTGGAATTACAAATTTTTAGAGAATTGGGTATACAAGTAATAATAGATACATGAAATTAGTAAGCTGGAATTACACATTTTTAGAGAATTGGGTATACAAGCAATAATAGATACATGAAATTAGTAAGCTGGAATTACACATTTTTAGAGAATTGGGTATACAAGCAATAATAGATACATGAAATTAGTAAGCTGGAATTACACATTTTTAGAAAATTAGATATACAAGCAATAATAGATACATGAAATTAGTAAGCTGGAATTACACATTTTTAGAGAATTGGGTATACAAGCAATAATAGATACATGAAATTAGTAAGCTGGAATTATAAATTTTTAGAGAATTAGATATACAAGCAATAATAGATACATGAAATTAGTAAGCTGGAATTACACATTTTTAGAGAATTGGGTATACAAGCAATAATAGATACATGAAATTAGTAAGCTGGAATTACAAATTTTTAGAGAATTGGGTATACAAGCAATAATAGATACATGAAATTAGTAAGCTGGAATTACAAATTTTTAGAGAATTAGATATACAAGCAATAATAGATACATGAAATTAGTAAGCTGGAATTACACATTTTTAGAGAATTAGATATAGAAGCAATAATAGATACATTAAATTAGTAAGCTGGAATTACACATTTTTAGAGAATTGGGTATACAAGCAATAATAGATACATGAAATTAGTAAGCTGGAATTACACATTTTTAGAGAATTAGGTATACAAGCAATAATAGATACATTAAATTAGTAAGCTGGAATTACACATTTTTGGAGAATTGGGTATACAAGCAATAGTAGATACATGAAATTAGTAAGCTGGAATTACACATTTTTAGAGAATTGGGTATACAAGCAATAATAGATACATGAAATTAGTAAGCTGGAATTACACATTTTTAGAGAATTGGGTATACAAGCAATAATAGATACATGAAATTAGTAAGCTGGAATTACACATTTTTAGAGAATTGGGTATACAAGCAATAATAGATACATGAAATTAGTAAGCTGGAATTACAAATTTTTAGAGAATTGGGTATACAAGCAATAATAGATACATGAAATTAGTAAGCTGGAATTACAATTTTTTAGAGAATTAGATATACAAGCAATAATAGATACATGAAATTAGTAAGCTGGAATTACACATTTTTAGAGAATTAGATATACAAGCAATAATAGATACATGAAATTAGTAAGCTGGAATTACACATTTTTAGAGAATTAGATATAGAAGCAATAATAGATACATTAAATTAGTAAGCTGGAATTACAAATTTTTACAGTTTTACAGAATTAGGTATACAAGCAATAATAGATACATGAAATTAGTAAGCTGGAATTACAAATTTTTAGAGAATTGGGTATACAAGCAATAATAGATACATGAAATTAGTAAGCTGGAATTACAAATTTTTAGAGAATTAGATATACAAGCAATAATAGATACATGAAATTAGTAAGCTGGAATTACAAATTTTTAGAGAATTGGGTATACAAGTAATAATAGATACATGAAATTAGTAAGCTGGAATTACACATTTTTAGAGAATTGGGTATACAAGCAATAATAGATACATGAAATTAGTAAGCTGGAATTACACATTTTTAGAGAATTGGGTATACAAGCAATAATAGATACATGAAATTAGTAAGCTGGAATTACAAATTTTTAGTGAATTAGGTATACAAGCAATAATAGATACATTAAATTAGTAAGCTGGAATTACAAATTTTTAGAGAATTGGGTATACAAGCAATAATAGATACACGAAATTAGTAAGCTGGAATTACACATTTTTAGAGAATTGGGTATACAAGCAATAATAGATACACGAAATTAGTAAGCTGGAATTACACATTTTTAGAGAATTAGATATACAAGCAATAATAGATACATGAAATTAGTAAGCTGGAATTACACATTTTTAGAGAATTGGGTATACAAGCAATAATAGATACATGAAATTAGTAAGCTGGAATTACACATTTTTAGAGAATTAGATATACAAGCAATAATAGATACATGAAATTAGTAAGCTGGAATTACACATTTTTAGAGAATTGGGTATACAAGCAATAATAGATACATGAAATTAGTAAGCTGGAATTACACATTTTTAGAGAATTAGATATACAAGCAATAATAGATACATGAAATTAGTAAGCTGGAATTACACATTTTTAGAGAATTGGGTATACGAGCAAGAATAGATACATGAAATTAGTAAGCTGGAATTACACATTTTTAGAGAATTGGGTATACAAGCAATAATAGATACATGAAATTAGTAAGCTGGAATTACAAATTTTTAGAGAATTGGGTATACAAGCAATAATAGATACATGAAATTAGTAAGCTGGAATTACACATTTTTAGAGAATTGGGTATACAAGCAATAATAGATACATGAAATTAGTAAGCTGGAATTACACATTTTTAGAGAATTGGGTATACAAGCAATAATAGATACATGAAATTAGTAAGCTGGAATTACAAATTTTTAGAGAATTGGGTATACAAGCAATAATAGATACATGAAATTAGTGAGCTGGAATTACAAATTTTTAGAGAATTAGATATACAAGCAATAATAGATACATGAAATTAGTAAGCTGGAATTACACATTTTTAGAGAATTAGATATAGAAGCAATAATAGATACATTAAATTAGTAAGCTGGAATTACAAATTTTTAGAGAATTAGGTATACAAGCAATAATAGATACATGAAATTAGTAAGCTGGAATTACAAATTTTTAGAGAATTGGGTATAGAAGCAATAATAGATACATGAAATTAGTAAGCTGGAATTACACATTTTTAGAGAATTAGATATACAAGCAATAATAGATACATGAAGTTAGTAAGCTGGAATTACACATTTTTAGAGGATTGGGTATACAAGCAATAATAGATACATGAAATTAGTAAGCTGGAATTACACATTTTTAGAGAATTGGGTATACAAGCAATAATAGATACATGAAATTAGTAAGCTGGAATTACACATTTTTAGAGAATTGGGTATACAAGCAATAATAGATACATGAAATTAGTAAGCTGGAATTACACATTTTTAGAGAATTAGATATACAAGCAATAATAGATACATGAAATTAGTAAGCTGGAATTACAAATTTTTAGAGAATTGGGTATACAAGCAATAATAGATACATGAAATTAGTAAGCTGGAATTACAAATTTTTAGAGAATTAGATATAGAAGCAATAATAGATACATGAAATTAGTAAGCTGGAATTACACATTTTTAGAGAATTGGGTATACAAGCAATAATAGACACATGAAATTAGTAAGCTGGAATTACACATTTTTAGAGAATTGGGTATACAAGCAATAATAGATACATGAAATTAGTAAGCTGGAATTACAAATTTTTAGAGAATTAGGTATACAAGCAATAATAGATACATGAAATTAGTAAGCTGGAATTACACATTTTTAGAGAATTAGATATACAAGCAATAATAGATACATGAAATTAGTAAGCTGGAATTACACATTTTTAGAGAATTGGGTATACAAGCAATAATAGATACATGAAATTAGTAAGCTGGAATTACACATTTTTAGAGAATTAGATATACAAGCAATAATAGATACATGAAATTAGTAAGCTGGAATTACAAATTTTTAGAGAATTGGGTATACAAGCAATAATATATACATGAAATTAGTAAGCTGGAATTACAAATTTTTAGAGAATTGGGTATACAAGCAATAATAGATGGATGAAATTAGTAAGCTGGAATTACACATTTTTTGAGAATTGGGTATACAAGCAATAATAGATACATGAAATTAGTAAGGCTGGAATACACATTTTTAGTAGAATTGGGTATACAAGCAATAATAGATACATGAAATTAGTAAGCTGGAATTACACATTTTAGAGAATTGGGTATACAAGGCAATAATATAGATACATGAAATTAGTAAGCTGGAATTACACATTTTTAGAGAATTGGGTAGTACAAGCAATAATAGATACATGAAATTAGTAAGCTGGAATTACACATTTTTAGAGAATTGGGTATACAAGGCACTATAGATACATGAAATTAGTAAGCTGGAATTACAAATTTTTAGTGAATTAGGTATACAAGCAATATAGATACATGAAATTAGTAAGCTGGAAATACAAATTTTTAGAGAATTGGGTATACAAGCAATAATAGATACACGAAATTAGTAAGCTGGAATTAACACAGTTTTTAGGAGAATTGGGTATACAAGCAATAATAGATACATGAAAATTAGTAAGCTGAATCATTTTTAGAGAATTAGATATACAAGCAATAATAGATACATGAAATTAGTAAGCAGGGAATTACACATTTTTAGAGAATTGGTGTATACAAGCAATAATAGATACATGTAAATAGTAAGCTGGAATTACAAATTTTTAGAGAATTAGGTATACAAGCAATAATAGATACATGAAATTAGTAAGCTGGAATTACACATTTTTTAGAGAATTAGATATACAAGCAATAATAGATACATGAAATTAGTAAGCTGGAATTACACATTTTTAGAGAATTGGGTTATACAAGCAATAATAGATACATGAAATTAGTAAGCTGGAATTACACATTTTTAGAGAATTGGGTATACAAGCAATAATAGATACATGAAATTAGTAAGCTGGAAATTACACATTTTTAGAGAATTGGGTATACAAGCAATAATAGATACATGAAATTAGTAAGCTGGAATTACAAATTTTTAGAGAATTAGCTATACAAGCAATAATAGATACATGAAATTAGTAAGCTGGAATTACATTTTTAGAGAATTGGGTATACAAGCAATAATAGATACATGAAATTAGTAAGCTGGAATTACACATTTTTAGAGAATTAGGAGTATACAAGCAATAATAGATACATTGAAATTAGTAAGCTGGAATTACAAATTTTTAGAGAATTGGTATACAAGCAATAATAGATACATGAAAATTAGTAAGCTGGGAATTACACATTTTTAGAGAATTGGGTATACAAGCAATAATAGATACATGAAATTAGTAAGCTGGAATTACACATTTTTAGAGAATTGGGTATACACAGCAATAATAGATACATGAAATTAGTAGCTGGATTACACATTTTTAGAGAATTGGGTATACAAGCAATAATAGATACATGAAATTAGTAAGCTGGAATTACACATTTTTAGAGAATTAGAGTATACAAGCAATAATAGATACATGAAATTAGTAAGGCTGGAATTTACAAATTTTAGAGAATTGGAGTATACAAGCAATAATAGATACATGAAATTAGTAAGCTGGAATTACACATTTTTAGAGAATTAGATATACAATGCAATAATAGATACATGAAATTAGTAAGCTGGAATTACACATTTTTAGAGAATTTGGGTATACAAGCAATAATAGATACATGAAATTAGTAAGCTGGAATTACAATTTTTAGAGAATTAGATATACAAGCAATAATAGATACATGAAATTAGTAAGCTGGAATTACACATTTTTAGAGAATTGGGGTATACAAGCAATAATAGAATACATGAAATTAGTAAGCTGGAATTACACATTTTTAGAGAATTGGGTATACAAGCAATAATAGATACATGAATTAGTAAGCTGGAATTACTACATTTTTAGAGAATTTAGATATACAAGCAATAATAATAGATACATGAAATTAGTAAGCTGGAATTACACATTTTTAGAGAATTGGGTATACAAGCAATAATAGATACATGAAATTAGTAAGCTGGAATTACACATTTTTAGAGAATTGGGTATACAAGCAATAATAGATACATGAAATTAGTAAGCCTGGAATTACAAATTTTTAGAGAATTGGGTATACAAGCAATATAGAATACATGAAATTAGTAAGCTGGAATTACACATTTTTAGAGAATTGGGTATACAAGCAATAATAGATACATGAATTAGTAAGCTGGAATTACACATTTTTAGAGAATTGGTATACAAGCAATAATAGATACATGAAATTAGGTAAGCTGGAATTACAAATTTTTAGAGAATTGGGTATACAGAGCAAGATAGATACATGAAATAGTAAGCTGGAATTACACATTTTTAGAGAATTGTGTATACATAAATAATAGATACATGAATTAGTAAGCTTGGAATTAAATTTTTAGAGAATTAGGATATACAAGCAATAATAGATACATGAAATTAGTAAGCTGGAATTACACATTTTTAGAGAATTGGGGTATACAAGCAATAATAGATACATGAAAATTAGTAAGGCTGGAAATTACACATTTTTAGAGAATTGGGTATACAAGCAATATAGATACATGAAATTAGTAAGGCTGGAATTACAAATTTTTAGAGAATTGGGTATAGAAGCAATAATAGATACATGAAATTAGTAAGCTGGAATTACACATTTTTAGAGAATTAGATATACAAGCAATAATAGATACATGAAGTTAGTAAGCTGGAATTACACATTTTTAGAGGATTGGGTATACAAGCAATAATAGATACATGAAATTAGTAAGCTGGAATTACACATTTTTAGAGAATTGGGTATACAAGCAATAATAGATACATGAAATTAGTAAGCTGGAATTACACATTTTTAGAGAATTGGGTATACAAGCAATAATAGATACATGAAATTAGTAAGCTGGAATTACACATTTTTAGAGAATTAGATATACAAGCAATAATAGATACATGAAATTAGTAAGCTGGAATTACAAATTTTAGAGAATTGGGTATACAAGCAATAATAGATACATGAAATTAGTAAGCTGGAATTACAAATTTTTAGAGAATTAGATATAGAAGCAATAATAGATACATGAAATTAGTAAGCTGGAATTACACATTTTTAGAGAATTGGGTATACAAGCAATAATAGACACATGAAATTAGTAAGCTGGAATTACACATTTTTAGAGAATTGGGTATACAAGCAATAATAGATACATGAAATTAGTAAGCTGGAATTACAAATTTTTAGAGAATTAGGTATACAAGCAATAATAGATACATGAAATTAGTAAGCTGGAATTACACATTTTTAGAGAATTAGATATACAAGCAATAATAGATACATGAAATTAGTAAGCTGGAATTACACATTTTTAGAGAATTGGGTATACAAGCAATAATAGATACATGAAATTAGTAAGCTGGAATTACACATTTTTAGAGAATTAGATATACAAGCAATAATAGATACATGAAATTAGTAAGCTGGAATTACAAATTTTTAGAGAATTGGGTATACAAGCAATAATATATACATGAAATTAGTAAGCTGGAATTACAAATTTTTAGAGAATTGGGTATACAAGCAATAATAGATGGATGAAATTAGTAAGCTGGAATTACACATTTTTTGAGAATTGGGTATACAAGCAATAATAGATACATGAAATTAGTAAGCTGGAATTACACATTTTTAGAGAATTGGGTATACAAGCAATAATAGATACATGAAATTAGTAAGCTGGAATTACACATTTTTAGAGAATTGGGTATACAAGCAATAATAGATACATGAAATTAGTAAGCTGGAATTACACATTTTTAGAGAATTGGGTATACAAGCAATAATAGATACATGAAATTAGTAAGCTGGAATTACACATTTTTAGAGAATTGGGTATACAAGCAATAATAGATACATGAAATTAGTAAGCTGGAATTACAAATTTTTAGTGAATTAGGTATACAAGCAATAATAGATACATGAAATTAGTAAGCTGGAATTACAAATTTTTAGAGAATTGGGTATACAAGCAATAATAGATACACGAAATTAGTAAGCTGGAATTACACATTTTTAGAGAATTGGGTATACAAGCAATAATAGATACATGAAATTAGTAAGCTGGAATTACACATTTTTAGAGAATTAGATATACAAGCAATAATAGATACATGAAATTAGTAAGCTGGAATTACACATTTTTAGAGAATTGGGTAAATAATAGATACATGAAATTAGTAAGCTGGAATTACAAATTTTTAGAGAATTGGGTATACAAGCAATAATAGATACATGAAATTAGTAAGCTGGAATTACAAATTTTTAGAGAATTAGATATACAAGCAATAATATATACATGAAATTAGTAAGCTGGAATTACACATTTTTAGAGAATTAGATATAGAAGCAATAATAGATGCATTAAATTAGTAAGCTGGAATTACAAATTTTTAGAGAATTAGGTATACAAGCAATAATAGATACATGAAATTAGTAAGCTGGAATTACAAATTTTTAGAGAATTGGGTATACAAGCAATAATAGATACATGAAATTAGTAAGCTGGAATTACACATTTTTAGAGAATTAGATATACAAGCAATAATAGATACATGAAATTAGTAAGCTGGAATTACAAATTTTTAGAGAATTGGGTATACAAGTAATAATAGATACATGAAATTAGTAAGGTGGAATTACACATTTTTAGAGAATTGGGTATACAAGCAATAATAGATACATGAAATTAGTAAGCTGGAATTACACATTTTTAGAGAATTGGGTATACAAGCAATAATAGATACATGAAATTAGTAAGCTGGAATTACACATTTTTAGAAAATTAGATATACAAGCAATAATAGATACATGAAATTAGTAAGCTGGAATTACACATTTTTAGAGAATTGGGTATACAAGCAATAATAGATACATGAAATTAGTAAGCTGGAATTATAAATTTTTAGAGAATTAGATATACAAGCAATAATAGATACATGAAATTAGTAAGCTGGAATTACACATTTTTAGAGAATTGGGTATACAAGCAATAATAGATACATGAAATTAGTAAGCTGGAATTACACATTTTTAGAGAATTGGGTATACAAGCAATAATAGATACATGAAATTAGTAAGCTGGAATTACACATTTTTAGAGAATTAGATATACAAGCAATAATAGATACATGAAATTAGTAAGCTGGAATTACACATTTTTAGAGAATTGGGTATACAAGCAATAATAGATACATGAAATTAGTAAGCTGGAATTACACATTTTTAGAGAATTAGATATACAAGCAATAATAGATACATGAAATTAGTAAGCTGGAATTACACATTTTTAGAGAATTGGGTATATGAGCAAGAATAGATACATGAAATTAGTAAGCTGGAATTACACATTTTTAGAGAATTGGGTATACAAGCAATAATAGATACATGAAATTAGTAAGCTGGAATTACAAATTTTTAGAGAATTGGGTATACAAGCAATAATAGATACATGAAATTAGTAAGCTGGAATTACACATTTTTAGAGAATTGGGTATACAAGCAATAATAGATACATGAAATTAGTAAGCTGGAATTACACATTTTTAGAGAATTGGGTATACAAGCAATAATAGATACATGAAATTAGTAAGCTGGAATTACAAATGTTTAGAGAATTGGGTATACAAGCAATAATAGATACATGAAATTAGTAAGCTGGAATTACACATTTTTAGAGAATTAGATATACAAGCAATAATAGATACATGAAATTAGTAAGCTGGAATTACACATTTTTAGAGAATTAGATATAGAAGCAATAATAGATACATTAAATTAGTAAGCTGGAATTACAAATTTTTAGAGAATTAGGTATACAAGGAATAATAGATACATGAAATTAGTAAGCTGGAATTACAAATTTTTAGAGAATTGGGTATACAAGCAATAATAGATACATGAAATTAGTAAGCTGGAATTACACATTTTTAGAGAATTAGATATACAAGCAATAATAGATACATGAAATTAGTAAGCTGGAATTACACATTTTTAGAGGATTGGGTATACAAGCAATAATAGATACATGAAATTAGTAAGCTGGAATTACACATTTTTAGAGAATTGGGTATACAAGCAATAATAGATACATGAAATTAGTAAGCTGGAATTACACATTTTTAGAGAATTAGGTATACAAGGAATAATAGATACATGAAATTAGTAAGCTGGAATTACACATTTTTAGAGAATTTGATATACAAGCAATAATAGATACATGAAATTAGTAAGCTGGAATTACACATTTTTAGAGAATTGGGTATACAAGCAATAATAGATACATGAAATTAGTAAGCTGGAATTACAAATTTTTAGAGAATTAGATATAGAAGCAATAATAGATACATGAAATTAGTAAGCTGGAATTACACATTTTTAGAGAATTGGGTATACAAGCAATAATAGATACATGAAATTAGTAAGCTGGAATTACACATTTTTAGAGAATTGGGTATACAAGCAATAATAGATACATGAAATTAGTAAGCTGGAATTACACATTTTTAGAGAATTGGGTATACAAGCAATAATAGATACATGAAATTAGTAAGCTGGAATTACACATTTTTAGAGAATTAGATATACAAGCAATAATAGATACATGAAATTAGTAAGCTGGAATTACAAATTTTTAGAGAATAGGGTATACAAGCAATAATATATACATGAAATTAGTAAGCTGGAATTACAAATTTTTAGAGAATTGGGTATACAAGCAATAATAGATGCATGAAATTAGTAAGCTGGAATTACACATTTTTAGAGAATTGGGTATACAAGCAATAATAGATACATGAAATTAGTAAGCTGGAATTACACATTTTTAGAGAATTAGGTATACAAGCAATAATAGATACATGAAATTAGTAAGCTGGAATTACACATTTTTAGAGAATTGGGTATAGAAGCAATAATAGATATATGAAATTAGTAAGCTGGAATTACACATTTTTAGAGAATTGGGTATACAAGCAATAATAGATACATGAAATTAGTAAGCTGGAATTACACATTTTTAGAGAATTGGGTATACAAGCAATAATAGATACATGAAATTAGTAAGCTGGAATTACACATTTTTAGAGAATTGGGTATACAAGCAATAATAGATACATGAAATTAGTAAGCTGGAATTACACATTTTTAGAGAATTGGGTATACAAGCAATAATAGATACATGAAATTAGTAAGCTGGAATTACAAATTTTTAGAGAATTGGGTATACAAGCAATAATAGATACATGAAATTAGTAAGCTGGAATTACACATTTTTAGAGAATTGGGTATACAAGCAATAATAGATACATGAAATTAGTAAGCTGGAATTACACATTTTTAGAGAATTAGGTATACAAGCAATAATAGATACATTAAATTAGTAAGCTGGAATTACACATTTTTAGAGAATTAGGTATACAAGCAATAATAGATACATGAAATTAGTAAGCTGGAATTACAAATTTTTAGAGAATTGGGTATACAAGCAATAATAGATACACGAAATTAGTAAGCTGGAATTACACATTTTTAGAGAATTGGGTATACAGGCAATAATAGATACATGAAATTAGTAAGCTGGAATTACAAATTTTTAGAGAATTGGGTATACAAGCAATAATAGATACATGAAATTAGTAAGCTGGAATTACACATTTTTAGAGAATTGGGTATACAAGCAATAATAGATACATGAAATTAGTAAGCTGGAATTACAAATTTTTAGAGAATTGGGTATACAAGCAATAATAGATACATGAAATTAGTAAGCTGGAATTACACATTTTTAGAGAATTGGGTATACAAGCAATAATAGATACATGAAATTAGTAAGCTGGAATTACAAATTTTTAGAGAATTAGATATACAAGCAATAATAGATACATGAAATTAGTAAGCTGGAATTACACATTTTTAGAGAATTAGATATAGAAGCAATAATAGATACATTAAATTAGTAAGCTGGAATTACAAATTTTTAGAGAATTAGGTATACAAGCAATAATAGATACATGAAATTAGTAAGCTGGAATTACAAATTTTTAGAGAATTGGGTATAGAAGGAATAATAGATACATGAAATTAGTAAGCTGGAATTACACATTTTTAGAGAATTAGATATACAAGCAATAATAGATACATGAAATTAGTAAGCTGGAATTACACATTTTTAGAGAATTGGGTATACAAGCAATAATAGATACATGAAATTAGTAAGCTGGAATTACAAATTTTTAGAGAATTGGGTATACAAGCAATAATAGATACATGAAATTAGTAAGCTGGAATTACACATTTTTAGAGAATTGGGTATACAAGCAATAATAGATACATGAAATTAGTAAGCTGGAATTACACATTTTTAGAGAATTAGATATATAAGCAATAATAGATACATGAAATTAGTAAGCTGGAATTACACATTTTTAGAGAATTGGGTATACAAGCAATAATAGATACATGCTATTAGTAAGCTGGAATTACAAATTTTTAGAGAATTAGATATACAAGCAATAATAGATACATGAAATTAGTAAGCTGGAATTACACATTTTTAGAGAATTAGATATACAAGCAATAATAGATACATGAAATTAGTAAGCTGGAATTACACATTTTTAGAGAATTGGGTATACAAGCAATAATAGATACATGAAATTAGTAAGCTGGAATTACACATTTTTAGAGAATTAGATATACAAGCAATAATAGATACATGAAATTAGTAAGCTGGAATTACAAATTTTTAGAGAATTAGGTATACAAGCAATAATAGATACATGAAATTAGTAAGCTGGAATTACACATTTTTAGAGAATTGGGTATACAAGCAATAATAGATACATGAAATTAGTAAGCTGGAATTACAAATTTTTAGAGGATTGGGTATACAAGCAATAATAGATACATGAAATTAGTAAGCTGGAATTACTCATTTTTAGAGAATTAGATATACAAGCAATAATAGATACATGAAATTAGTAAGCTGGAATTACACATTTTTAGAGAATTGGGTATAAAAGCAATAATAGATACATTAAATTAGTAAGCTGGAATTACAAATTTTTAGAGAATTGGGTATACAAGCAATAATAGATACATGAAGTTGGTAAGCTGGAATTACACATTTTTAAGAGAATTGGGTATACAAGCAATAATAGATACATGAAATTAGTAAGCTGGAATTACACATTTTTAAGAGAATTGGGTATACAAGCAATAATAGATACATGAAATTAGTAAGCTGGAATTACACATTTTTAGAGAATTAGATATACAAGCAATAATAGATACATGAAATTATATCACCATGAACTTGTTGGACACTGAGAGATTGAGAAATATATTATCTGCCAAAGAAAGGTGTTTCTTGTTTTATGGCACAGCAACACAGGTAGGTTATTTAGTTCTGAGGCAGTTGGAGTAAAGTGCCTTGCTCAAGGACACACCACAGTAGCTGACCCGGGCTGATTCGATGCTAGGATTTTAACCTGTATTCACTGAGCCACCATGGCACCTGCCTCCACTAGTCACCTCTTACAACATGCAGGAGGGCACATAGTCTGCCGGGAGTGCCGAAGAAATGGTAGCTTTATTGTAGCTCATTTTGGACTAGATCATCTAAATTGCTTATTTAGACTATAAAAAGTTGTTTATGCTTAAGAAAGCACAAAGTCACCTATGCTACTCAAAAATGTTTCCATTTCAGATCATTTTGCATGAGCTATGATATGAGGCCACATTCCACCAAAGTGTTCCGCGACATGGTGAATGGAGTGGGTGCCTTCATCCAGTCCCAGTTTGTCAACCTACCAGGTGGACCTGCTGCTCAGGGTATTATTACATAAAAAAACAAGTTGATAGGAGAATCTTATATGAGTGCTTATTTCATATCAAGCATATAACAGTAGTGGAATATTGCTTTTTTATAAGAATTAGTGTACCAAAAATTAATGTAAATCACTTATATTTGACAACAATTTTGTTTGCAAACATGTCTCTGGATTTATTCACAAATACACAAATTCATAATTATCAGGTATGAACATTTTTGTTCTCTTATGAAACCTCATTATTTTAATACTTCCCTGAGTTTTGAATTTGATTTTGAGACTTTTGGTATGTAACCTACGGTATATACTCTTGTATAAGCCAATACCAACTGCAAACTGCATAGACCTAGATCTGCCATTGCATAATGCGCCGGCAGATCTGGGTCTGTGCAGTTTGTAAGGACTAATCAGTAGAACAAACAACATAGACCCTGATCTGCCGGCGCATTATGCGATGGCAGATCAGGGTCTATGTTGTTTGCATTTGGACCCGGCTTATACACAAGTATAGGCGGTATGTAAATACAAAGATTATTCTGGACAGATATACCAGTGATCTATAGTAGTATACAAAGATTATTCTGGACAGATATACAAGTGATCTATAGTAGTATACAAAGATTGTTCGGGACAGATGTACAAGTGATCTATAGTAGTATACAAAGATTGTTCTGGACAGATATACAAGTGATCTATAGTAGTATACAAAGATTGTTCTGGACAGATATACAAGTGATCTATAGTAGTATACAAAGATTGTTCTGGACAGATATACAAGTGATCTATAGTAGTATACAAAGATTGTTCTGGACAGATATACAAGTGATCTATAGTAGTATACAAAGATTATTCTGGACAGATATACAAGTGATCTATAGTAGTATACAAAGATTATTCTGGACAGATATACCAGTGATCTATAGTAGTATACAAAGACAGATATACCAGTGATCTATCGTAGTATACAAAGACAGATATACCAGTGATCTATAGTAGTATACAAAGATTATTCTGGACAGATATACAAGTGATCTATAGTAGTATACAAAGACAGATATACCAGTGATCTATAGTAGTATACAAGGACAGATATACCAGTGATCTATAGTAGTATACAAGGACAGATATACCAGTGATCTATAGTAGTATACAAAGACAGATATACCAGTGATCTATAGTTGTATACAAAGACATATACCAGTGATCTATAGTAGTATACAAAGAATGTCATAACTTGCTTAGGAAATGAGCACAAATGTAAGGTTCTAAATAACAAATCAAGAAATTTTGAATTTTATTTTCTTGTAGAATTTAATAAACTACTCAAACTGATATATGGACTTGAGAGTACATTTGTTTTTCTTGTTCAGTGTTACACTCCTAGCATGTATGATGTTATGGCATGATAATATACTGCATTTCATATTTAGTGTTAAACTTAGCTTATATATTGTTATGGCATGATATTACACTAGAGTTCTTATTTAGAGTTATACTTCTAGTATGTGTGATGTTATGGCATGATATTACACTGGAGTTCTTATTTAGAGTTATAGTCCTAGCATGTGTGATGTCATGACATGATTACACACACATTATCTAGAAAATACATCATGGGTTTATGTCATTTATGTCAAGTGATACAGACCCGGAAACAGGTAATGTTACCAAATCTACATTTCATTTGCGTTCATTTTCATTTTTTTTGCATTCCATTCACATTTGTATTTCAGCTACCATCTCATCATTTTTCATTTACATTTTCAGAAATGCATTCTGATTTTGCACTTATTGCTTCCATTCATCATTTCCTTTCATTTTCATTCATTTGGAATGCATTTACTAAAGTCAGGATTTCCATTTTTGTAAGTATTAAATCAAAAGAACTTTTGCTTTCTTGTTTTGTTTAATAAAAAGAGTGCTTTAATAAAACAGGAAAAGCATAAAATTAAAAAAATAATGTATTTACAATCAATACAAATATAACTGCATCCGCAATAAATTTACAAAATATAGTTGTAGAATATTTGTCAGCAAATTTTATTTCATTACTTCATTCTGTTCAAATAGAACTTGTATGGAAACAACGACTGGTGATGATGCCATCACATCAGTTGTAGTTGTTAGAACAATTTCACAGCTTGTAAGTAGTGAAAAATTGTATGTGAAGGTAAAGAATAAAGATTCTGATCCCAGATTATCATGCAAAAAGACTTTTGACTGTGGAAATTTAGCAGCAGCAGATTTTCAAATCCATTCATGAAATGCATTGGTGTTTCATTTCATTTTCATTTATCATTCAGTGTTCTGAAATTTACATTCTTCATTTCCTTCATATTGTATTCATCATTTTTTTTTTACATTCATTCAGCATTCTGTTTATATTCTATTTTTGTTTCACTGGTAACATTATATGTTTCGGGGTCTGTAGGTATTTTAACCAAAACACTAACATTTTATTCCCTTTGAATTTGAAAATCCTATGGTTATGGATAAATTTGATAGCTGAAAGATGTATATAAGATTCAGTAGAATAAGCTATAGAAAAAGGTTTGAAAAGGATGAAACTTTCCTTCTTTGCGACTGATAATAAAATTAAACTTTTGTTTTCATTTTAAGACATTTGAATAAAGGACTTTACAGAATAGTATGTATGTTTCTCCATCAAATACACTACCTGATCGCATTAACATTAGGATTACTCTCTGTTACCTCTGAATCCAGTCCTTCCTGAAAGACGAAGAAACGTCTTTTCAGTCTATATAACATATAGATGAAGGGAAGTAACAATTACAAGTTAACTCCCCTTTATACCCGCTAGGTCGCCACCAATATCCTGGATGCAACCTGTGTCAACGTTTGCTAGCTACTGTCAACAGTGACCTCCTTGAATCCAACTACATTTATATTTAATTTCAACCATCCACATTTTCTTTTCAGTGGTATAATAAGTCAAAATGTTGTTATATAATGTGCATACAACATTGACATGATTTTTTTTTTGTGTGCATTTATCGTAATGTTTATTATTGTCCATGTGATTGATATCAATCGGTAACACTCAGTTTTTGCTAGTGGAATTGTTGTGCACTGTTGTATTTCAGTTATTGCACTTTTAAGTCGTCTTGGTAATGCGAGTTTGCCTTTATTTCAACAATTTATATATTTGTTGTATGCACTTGTTTGTTTGTTATTCTCTATTAATTACAGAGATGTCAACCAATTGTAAAAGGTGCAAATGATTCAGAATTGCAGAGGACAAACACAAGATGTGTTTGGCATGTTCAAAGTGCTTGTCATCAGACACATGTAATGTGTGTGCATTATGTACAGAAAACATCTGGTCTAACATTTTAAAAAGGCAACATAAGGGCTGTGAAAAAGGAGAACACAAAAAAATCATTGGAGGAGGACATTTTTAGCCTCCACCTCACTTTGGAATCATAAATGAGTTTTATGGGGGATGTCAAGATGCCACCTCCACCCCACCCCCCAAAGATACCAAAAACAGTGCTGGTGGCAACTGTGACTGCAAATACAAACGATGCCATGACAAGCGATTCCAATCAAGCATTGGAATCCCCAGTGATTCACATATTACAACAGTTGTTGAAAATGTTGATGAGTGAATTTGACAATAATATAAATTGGCATCCCACTGGGTATAAGTTCTTTTCCTCGCCTGTGCACAGACTGGCCTCCAAGTCATGTATTGTCCTCCATAAGCTGTCTTGGCTGCTGACCAGCCACTTAAGCCATCAGAACAATCAATCTGTGTATGGCTTTAGCAGCCATGCATCTGTCATCTCGGACTAGTGAGCTGGCTGGCTGACGACATTTTCTGACAGAATCGATCATTTCTATTGTAAGTAGCAAACCGGCATTACTTTTGGAGCTGTCCGACCCAGCCAAAATGGACACAGTCGACTGGCATTCTACAATGCGACTGCCAATGATAGTATATGTAGCAGGGAGAATGATTATATATGCTGATTATATATCGTCATCATTACCCTATGGAATGTTGTACCCCTGGATTCAGAGTGTACAGGAGCAGGACAATCCTTCTGTCGACGATGGCGATTAGATGGACATGTCTGAACATTCCAAACTGACCATGGAACAGATGGAATTTAGCTTCGAGATGGCTATAGAAGAAATGTATAGGATTTTGCCTCCATCGAAATGCCCTTCTCCACCCACAGTCTGGCCTACCTATAAAGTCAAGGTCTCTGTGGATGTAGACAATGATGATGAGAGTCCATCATTCAGAATTTTGCTACAATCTTCAAAAATTGCAGAAATTACTGGGTGTCTCTCAGATAAAATTCGCAACCTTGGTAACCTAAGAGCCTTCTTTTTGTGAGTCAGTTGCCCGCAACCTTTTCACCCCACTGGTACAAATTGCACACTGATATGTGTTATCCAGATGTATCAAGTCTGGACAAGGATATTTCTGCCTTCAGAGTGTCTGTTCCACCATGTTATAAAGTGGATGTACAAGCGTTTAATGCCACATCAAAGTTAGACAGGCATGTCATGTCGACTTCTTCCCTACTTCACCTTGCGTCTCTGGCGATCTTTCATCTAGCTGAAAAATCCAGATGTGACCATGCCTGGGATTCGGTAAGCCGTATTGCCAAGGTAGTTAACAGGGCTGCTCACTACACAATGGCAAATGCCCTTATGGCCTCTTGTAACATGGATTTTATTAGAAAAGATGCACTTCATTCTTTTTCTCTCAAACCACATCATGCAGTGACCTTGCACTCTCTCCATTTTGGTTCTCCCTTTCTGTTCAGGGGTCAAATTGAGAAGGTGAGAAAGCAAGCAGCACAAGAGTTGCCCCTTTAGCTTTCAGTGCAAGCTCCTATTTCTGCATGATCCCATCAGGGAATTATCAGAGAACAGATGATCAGCGCCAGAGAGACTACAGGGGTGGCTCTCAGAATAAGCAGAACTTTCATGGTCAAGCGAATTATAGATGGTCATTGCCCCTAACTCTCGCAGGCAGGCAGATTTGGGTTTCTCCTCCCCCAGGCCTCCTGCCAACCATCAGTGACTTACTGGCTCTCCCGCCAGCTGGCGACCCACCCATGGCCACCAGACTCCTTCTTTTTTTGTCAGACTTGGATCAGCCTATTCCCAGAAAATGATTAGGTGATCCAAGTCGTTTTGGACAGTCTCCAGATCTCATTCATCGAGCCCCCTCCTCTTTCATTGTGCCCCTTCATCCCATGAAGATGGACATTTTACAGAAGGAGCTTTTGCTAGTAAAACAAGCGGTGGTGATAATTTGAAAGCTGCATTCCTATGGTTTCTACTCCAGCAACTTTATGGTTACAAAATCCAATGTCAAATTGAAATCTGTGATAGGTTTAAGCAGGCTCAAACAATTTATTTCAGCCCCAAAATTCAAGATGCAGGTGGTATGGTATGTCCATCTTTTAGTGCGATGTGATGAATACACGATCAATCTTGATCTGTCTGATGCATGCTTCCATATACCAATTCATTGGCATGATGCAAATACTTTGCTTCACATACAGTATATCATTTCCTCAATCTAAGCCCTTGGGCCTTCACTAGAACATTGGACTGCATCATATCCCTGTTCAGGACATACTCCTTCACATCGACAGCAGTGTACGTAGACAACATACTGCAAAGAAAATATGGTAAGTTTGGTTTTGGTTCACGACATAAACAACTTTCTTTCCCTCATTCGCAGTTTAGGTTGGATAATCAGTGTAGAGAAGTCGAACTTTATCCCTTCACAACATTTTGTTCATCTAGGTATGGAGTTCCTAACATGTGTCATCCTGGTGTATCTTCCTCCCAAATGCATCAAAAGTATTGCTCATGCATTGGAAAAGGCAGTAGCCAAGACATTTATTTCGGTGAGGGAGTTTCTTTAACTTCTTGGCATATTCAATGCAGTGGCGGACCTGTTACATCTCAGCCACCTTTGCATGTGCCCACTGCAGATGGCTCTTCTGGCACAGTGGCACCCGATCTTGGGTTGTTTATATCACTGTATTACGATCTCAACCAAGATTAAACACCCCTTTATCCAGTGGCAGAACAGGGAGTGGCTGGCAGTGGAATTGTCCTTAGAAAGCCCACAACTGGAAATAACAATCTGTTCAGACTCCAGTTCTTTGGGTTGGGGAGCACACATGCTACTGGACTTTGTGATGGTCAATAGTAAGTGGACACTGCAAGAAAAGGCTCATCATATCAACCTCTTGGAAATGAAGGTCATTCTCAACACCTCCCACTCTTGGGTGGAATGCATCCAAGAAAAGACGGTCCTGATAATGCCAGACAACTCCGTCGTAGTGATGTAGCTCTTCAAACAAGGGGAGATGGGAATACCTTTGTTGGTGTTCCCAATATCAGATAAATGTTCAAGTCTGACACATTCTGGGCAGGTTCAATGTCTTGGCTGACGCATTAGCGACAGACATACCGCAAAAAATCATAGTGACTCACTGTTCAAGTAGCCAAGGTTACCACTATTCCATCTGCATCCAGAGAAACTCCTCCTTCATTCCTGGCTCTTGTGAGGCATGCCCTGTGTGGAAAGAAGTTCGACACTACAGTCATGGAGAGGATCACAACAGCTAGAAGGCCATCCACTTTGAAGGCATATGAGGGGAAATGGAGTTTTAAATCACTGGTTTCATGTCAATCATTTCACACAACTCTCAGCCTTCGTTCTCCAACTGGCTAACTTATTTCTCTTTCTCTTTTCAAAGACAAGATGTTAGCCCCTATCACAATCACGGGATAGCACTCCATGTTATCAGACATCATAGAAGAGATAACATTGGTGCAACAAGCACATTTCCAACTTGCAGACCAATTTTGACACATTCAGATCATGCTCACTCACCTTGTTCCCAAAATAGAACCTCTCCTGGGTCTTGATGTGGCTCAGCTCGTCTAAGTTCAAGCCCGTGTCTTCCACCTCACTGAAACAGCTCTCATATAAAACTTGCTTTCTTATAGTGCTAGCTTCAGCATGCAGGGTGAGTGAGCTATATGTGCTCTATGTGGATCCAAACTACATGCAGTTCCATTCGAATGGCTCTTTCTCCTCAATCAACCTGTCAATAGAAGCAAAGCTGCAGGAGTCCATACATTTCCTCAGATGCTACCTGAGGTGCATGGAGAATATCCGCCACAGCCGTAAAAGATTATTCTTACTGCTTAAGGCAGGAAGGCAAGACCTTAGCCCACAAGTGCTGGCTGCTTGGCTAAAGTGAGTTATTAAATCAGCTTACTCTGAATTTTCACAAGATCAGGTATGACTAATGAAGATCTCATCTCATGAAATACGAGCGATTTCCATGAGCCTGGTCTTTGTATATAATATCTCAATTTGGGACATAGTGGAGTCACTTGGCTGGCATGCCCCATCTACTTTCTCCAGCTTCTATTTGCTTGACATGGTCTTGTAAACGAGAGAGCTGAATCTCGTTAGGCCACTGGTAACTGCCCAGACAGTTACCATGTCCCATTCATGAAAGCACAACCTTGAACCCAGGCATGAATTTGTTACTTTTGGTGGGTTCGCCTAAGGAACTTTTGAATGTAAGACAATAATCAGATGCAGGATCCCATGGGGATCCCCCTTACATGTATAAACACGTTATCTTCTGATGTGCTAAACTAACGTTAGGAGAAGTTCATCCTTTTAGCGGAGTGATCATGTTCCTACTGGGTGACACAGGTATAGGTAGGATGCTCAGCATTTCCACCTCCTCTTACCTGTTCTCCTAATGTTAATGTGATCAGGTAATGTATTTGACAGAGAAAGCACATTTTTTTGTTAAATTATGTTTTTCCGATAATACTTACCTGATCACATTACTAAACATTTATCTCACCCTTCCCCACAATGCAAGCATCCTGTTAAAGGTTTCACTCAAGTTAAAACGGGTTACATCTGGGGTACCAGTGGCCACCTAGCGGGTATAAAGGGGAGTTAGCCTGTAAGAGTTACATCCCTTCATTTCGTCTTTCATGGAGGGCTGGATTTGGAGGTACCAGAGAGTAATCCTAATTTTAATGAGATCAAGTAAATACTATTGGAGAAACATTATTTACTAAAAAATTTGTTTTTATAAATTTGTCTTATTTCAAGAAAACAATTTGGCATGATGCTTTCCTTCCCTAAGTGGATTCAGACATTTATCAATGCTCGCAAAAATATTCGTGTAATTACAATGACTGTCTGGATGCCAATCCATCCAACCTTCCATCAGTCCGATACAGAATCCTGTTACATCAGTTAAAAGAACAGACGTCTTATTGCTGAAATAGCAGCAACATTGATTCATGCAGATACAAAATGTTAAAGATATTTTTAATTTCTTAGGTAAAATAATTTTCATTGTTTAGTATGTATGTACCATATATATACTTGCTTATAAGTCGAGTCCAACTGCAAACAACATAGACCCTGATCTGCTGTTGCAAAACTGTACAGGCAAATCAGGGTCTATGTTATTTGCTCTAGAGATTACTCCTAACAAACTGCATAGACCCAGATCTGTTGGTGCATTATGTGACAGCAGATCTGGGTCTGTGCAGTTTGCAGTTGGACTTGACTATATGGTAACACCAAAGCCTGTCTTGATACATTATGAAATTTGGATAACACATATCGTTACTAATGATTTTTGTAATTTACCTATTTTGACAGGTAAAACCCCAGACATTGTGGGCACACCTCCATCTCTGGTTGGTGGATTGCCAGTAGGGGGTGGAGTCACACCTCAACCTGCCTTAATGTACCGGGGAGTTTGGATACCACTGATTATGGTCATACCACAGGGACAAACCAGACCAACATTGTGAGGAATTAAATACCAATTAATACATATAGTTTAAATGTATTTCATTAGATTATATTGTATATTTAGCTCACCTGAACCAGAGGGAGCCTAATGAGTTTATGGTATGGCTTGTGTCTGTCATGTGTTGTACATCGTGTGTTCAGCAACACAAAACACATCTTGTTTGTTTGTCAACTTTTATCACAATTTTGGCATCTTAAAAAAACTGCTGAGTCAATTTTGATCAAACATTGTGAGATTGTTTTTCATGACCTGTTCTATCAAAGTTGAGTTTTTGGTGGCTTCCCTCACAACCATTTGGTTTCCATAGCAACCTAAAGTAAAACTAATTTTCAATATTTTCTCAAAAAGCACAAAAGCATTTTTAATCATTCTTTGCAGTGTTGTTCCATAGAATATGTTCTATCAAAGTTATGTTCAGTGGCTTTGCCATTGACCATTTGGCTACTGTACCAACCAAGTGGACAGTTTCTTTTTGAGATCTCCAAAACCACTGTGCTGCTTTAGATCATATTTTTAGGAATGGTCCGTAGGATATACTCTACTTTTAGTGTCCATCCTAGCAACAATTTGGCAAGAATAGCAACCAGGCGGAAAAGTTTTCTTTTTGGGAACCTCCTCCAACATTCTGTGGGCAATTTAAAGAAAACTTCGTAGGAATATTTCATATGACATGTTCCACCCATGTGCTGATTGCATTTTTCAAGGTATCTCTAGCAACCATTAGATTTTCATAGCAACCATTTCAACCAAGATTACTTAGCCAGTTGCTTTTATATAAGCTTTTAAACTGTGAACCAGGTGAGTAATCTGAGGCCCACTTTGGTCTCTTGTTAAGATTTCAATTTAGGATCATATGATAACAATAGAATAGTTCTGGTTTTGCTTCTTTTTTTTGTTATGATTCTTATATTTGTCTTAAACATCATCATCATCACTGTCGCCATTATGATCACCATTAGCTTAATTTTTATCTACATCATTACAACCATCTTCACAACCATCATCATCATCACTGTTGCAGCCACCACCACTATCACCATCCTCCTCCTTATCATCATCATCAGTGTTGTACCTATGATCCCAAGGGTAGGACACTGTGTCCTTATCTCCAAAATATCTGGAGGACACATACAATTTAAAAGGGACAAAGAAAAACTCTAGAAAATACTTGCACTAGTAATAGTACAGAATGGCTCTGACTGTCTTACCATTTTAACTTTGTGGTATGCACTGCACTACAATCTTTTCTGTTGATGCTTACATTATTTAAATATTAAGTGCTTATGTTAACCATTCAAACAGTGACAGGTTCTGATATTTAGTTTACCTGAAAAGAGCTGCACCATCAGGGCTGAGCAAATCCCATAGCTCGACGCCCTGGACTATTCATTTTCAAAGTTGGGCAAGTAAAATTTTCCAAGTCGCTTGTCTGGGACAAGTGCTTTTTTCCTTTTTTTAAAAAGTCGGGCAAGTGTTTATTTTCATGCCATAATCACTTTATCTACCTTTATCTGGCCATTTATTTCCTCTGGGTGTACTGAATGCTTGATTCTACCCTCTCCATGTATTTAATTACATCCTGTATCACACCTGCCAGTGGTCATTGATAAATGTTTGCTTGTGTGTATGTTCTATTACCGCTTGACTGCATATTGAGCTAAGCGACCAAAATTATTGGCCAATCAAAACAAGTGAAACAAAACAAAGCTGATATGATTAATTAGCAGTGTTTTAAATGACTTCGTTGTAACCAGATCCTCACGAACAATTCGCTCTTTGATTTCAATCCAGTGAGTCAATCCAATTAAATGAATAAAAGGCACTTTACCGACATTAGTATCGGTTCCCTTTATGAACTGATTCAATGGCAGTTATGATTCTTCGATTTTAATCGATTATTCAGAGGATTAACTTCCATCTCTGATATTACGTTTGAAGCGAAACAATTACACTAATAAGGAGCTGTCTCAGTTCATATTTAAAGGACAAAATGTACGTTATGATCGCTTTAGAAGTAGTTGTCAAGCAAGGTGATATTTACTTATTTACTATGTGGATAAAATGAGTTTACTAAATTATTTTCGCAAGGAAGTTAATAAGGACGATTCAAAGAATGAAAATTCATTTGAAAGTGAAGGGGTAAAATGTAAGACTGCCACTGACTGTGAGGTAACTATTTCTCCAAAGAGACATAAGCCAGACTCTGTGGTATAAAAATATTCAAATATGACACTACTAAGAGACTGAGAAATTTTCAGCCGCATAGGGTAGAGAGTTATCTCTGGCTTGAATTCATAGACTTACAAAGTAAAATGTTTTGCAGTTATTGCAAACAATATCCCAAACTGGCAATGGTTAGAAATTCAACCAGTGTATTTGTCAGTAGAACTGACAAACTCAGGATTGAACCAATCAAGTATCATGACAGTTCTGGACCTCACAAGACCTGTGCAGCACAGTATATGCATGACACTAGCCAGCATGTGCAGAAAATCCCAGAGGTTATAGTTGCTGACACTACACTAGGAAAGGCCATTTCAAAACTAAATGAGACTGTAATGAAGAAAAAAAAAGAGAGCTCTCTTTAATACAGGCTGCAGTCTAGCCCGTTATGGAAAACCATTTTCTGATATGGAAATTCTGTGTGCACTCCAGGAAAAAAATGCTGTTGAACTTGGCGCTAATTATAAGAACAGATTCAGGTCAAGAGACTTAGTTATATAAATCGATCAAGTCTTGAGAGAAGAAGTTAGGGAAGGTCAGATTTCCAGTAAATTCCTTTCCATTCTTGCTGATGGAAGTACTGATGCTACCGTATCAGAGCAAAAAATAGTGCGTATAAGATGGACAGTGGAAAACTGAAAACCTGTGATGTAACAAAATCTATACTATAATATCAACCTATGATTTTGAAAAATTTAATTCTTTTAAGAAATAAATATGTTGTACATTATTTCGTTCTTTCAATGGAATAAAGTGCATACATCTCATCAAATCTTGAGAAGTGATCAGAATTTTGGGACAAGTGAAAAGTAGGTGGGACAATTGAATTTTCTGAAACCAATTGTTCTGTGCAAGTGGATGAAAAATAAATTTGCTCAGCCCTGACTATGGAATTTTCCATTCTTCATCTTGCTCTCAATTAACTTTAGTCGTCATCCATAACTGATCAGTGTTTTATATAATAATTTGCTTTTTCTCTGAATTATTTTTCTTCTCAAACTAATGATTAATTGATTCAGTGCTAAATTATGTATTTCTGCAAATTTTTTCGTTTAAAATTTAGTCCATTTTGACATTAATTCAACCTTGAAAACACGTTACACAATCAGCCATCATTGACTTGGCACTGAAACATGGCAGACAGCTGAACAAACCTTGAATATTTCAGTTGCCAGATTTAATGTGTTAAATAAAATGATTCACAACTGATGCAGAAGTAAACATGTAAAAGTTCCTGATTACATGGATTCACATATTGGATGTGCATGAAAGAAAAATTTCAGGTTGATATTTAAATATTTCCCTGAAGTATATAAACATTCCTGATGACAAAAAAGTGAGTCATAGTTTTGTTGACATAGGACTAAACATTTCAGGCAACATGCTCAAGGTGCAGCATTGCATCATCATCTTCATCATCATCATCATCAAAGGTGCTCGAAACTAATGCTTATCCACTATCCTGTGGTTAGTGATTTTGCCAACAGATCACTAAAACCCAGCCATTGCTAATCTGTTGTTGTAGTGAAAATTACTGCCAGCCACCATCATAACAGTTAAGAAGTGGTTGTGAGTTGGAATTTCCTTTACTGGTTAATTGGTCTGTTTATTGTGTTATTTGAGTACCTATGAACATCCTGCACTTGACGAGGTACAATAAATGCTATCGGCACAAATGGACAGGTGTTAAGCCACTCATCCACTCATCAAGTAAATTACTGTGATTATTGTCAAAACAGTCTTCACGCACATGGAACTAGCCCGGTTTAATGCCCCAAGCACTCATTTCATTACTGATGATAACAAAAGGTATAGGGTATCAGGCTAGTATTGACCAATCAGAAAAGGTTGTTATTGCCAACTCGAAGAATAATCTAGAATTATGCCGAACATTGTTTTTTAATATTTGTATCATTTTTGATACGCATCCAGTGCATTGTGTGGTGACAATAGGAAATATATGGAAGTATTTGCAAGGTGGGCAGCTGCCACATAAATGGCAGAAATTAGATG
The DNA here is from genome assembly GCA_029931535.1 of Margaritifera margaritifera. NCBI lineage: Eukaryota > Metazoa > Mollusca > Bivalvia > Unionida > Margaritiferidae > Margaritifera > Margaritifera margaritifera. Next base: position 6,149,764 of record JAQPZY010001636.1, on the reverse strand, counting down.
ATAACAAGAGAGAGTGATCGCAAATATGATCAAGAGAAGAGACTAAGAAAGTACCAATAATACTGGGAAAATGAACACAAATGGCTGAAGTTTGACCCAGGAGAGGCTGTGATGTTTTGCACTTTCTGTACTGAGTATTTGGAGAATTACAAAAGTGTGGGGAGTACTTCATTCGTGAGTCTTGTTGGTGAAATAGAGTTGTTATTGTTTTGAGTTAATATTAATGAATACTAAATGTTGAATTAGAAACTGAACTGGCTTCTGTTTGATTTTAGCAGGATTGGTGAAATTTAGGCAGGATCAGTAACAAAATTTATTTTTGTAGTACTGCGTGTTTGTGAAAAAAAATTCTAATTTTTTCGAGCCCAGATCATCGTCATCTTCAAGTTGGTAACAAGTTTTGCAGAGTTGCTATGTTTTGTCAATATATTTGAATAGTCTACATTTTCAGTAGGTTCAACAATTTTACTCCTATCCCACAGTGTTATAGTCTCCCTTCCCCCATAAATGGTAGTTTTGTTTACTTCACTTGACCCATCAATTGAGGCCAAGTAAAAAAATTCTGTGTTTCCTGTAACCTTACTGACCCTACTGAAATCCCACCAACTCCTTTTTTTTCAGACATACTTTTGATAGAACATTATTTCCAAAAATTTTCACATCTGGTAGTTCTTCAGTTTGACAGCTGAAAGTCATCTAGAATATATGAATTAATATATTTTATACCAAAAAAAAAGCCTACCTATGACCAACTTTTTTCAAGCCTGTTACAAGGAAAAACGGAATTTGTTTTTGCTTGACCTGATCATTGACTCTTTACTTTTAGCTCTCCTAAATATGCAGGTGTAGCTGTGGACTATTTTACCTTCCTTCTGAGTCATGATAAATACAGGTAGACACTTTTTATTGCATTTTGATACTGCAATTTGGCTTCTTCTGGCAATTGTAACATATTGTATCAGCATGGAGTATCATGCAAATCAGCAGTTCTCATCTCACATGAACTTGGAATGTTTACATTGCATCTTTGATCAATTTTATTTGCACTATCTGATTTCGGATTACGTGCCACAGAGAAAATGCAAATTTTAATATGGGTTGCCATGGTACATGTGATGCAAATTTTAATATGGGTTGCCATGGTACATGTGATGCAAATTTTAATAAAGGGTTGCCATGGTACATGTGATGCAAATTTTAATATGGGTTGCCATGGTACATGGGATGCAAATTTTAATATGGGTTGCCATGGTACATGTAATGCAAATTTTAATATGGGTTGCCATGGTACATGTGATGGAAATTTTAATATGGGTTGCCATGGTACATGTGATGCAAATTTTAATATGGGTTGCCATGGTACATGTGATGCAAATTTTAATATGGGTTGCCATGGTACATGTAATGCAAATTTTAATATGGGTTGCCATGGTACATGTGATGCAAATTTTAATGTGGGTTGCTATGGTGCATGTGATATGTTCTTGCATGATTTTCTATCAAAATCTATGGTAGCAGAAGAAAGACTCCTTCATAAGAAGCTACACTTTTGTGATAAAAAGGTTACAGTGTTCCAGCTAGAATCAGATAAAGACTGGGCGATAGTTGCCCAGAAAGGGCACAGAGCATGTGAAAGTCTAGTAATGTTTAAAGGTATTTGATTTTGCATTAGTGTACAGGAGACAATACATATACCACTTCAAATTTAGCATTTTAGAAAACATAACGTAGACTTATATACTCGCATATAAGTTGAGTCCAACTGCAAACAACATAGACTCTGATCTGCGATCACATAATGCACTGGCAGATCAGTATCAATGTTGTTTGTTCTACTGATTACTCCTAAAAAACTGCATAGACCCAGATCTGCTGGCACATTATATGACGGCAGATCGGGTCTGTGCAGTTTGCACTTGGACGTGACTTAAAAGTGCTTTTAAATAATTTTAACTTGGACTTGACTTATAAGCTGCTTTTAAATAATTTTATAAAATTTAATTGTCAAAAATAATTGTAGAAACTTATTTACATTTTCTGCCATTGGATATTGAAGAGAGTTGAGTAATGTATGAATTGTATCATGAGTAAGCAACAGTTTTCATCCCCTCTGGACTTTGAATCCCTAAAACTCTAAAAGTGCTCAGATTGGGGTGTTTTTAATATGTTGAGACTTTCTAAAAATCTAGTCCAATTCTGACTTTACTTGAAGAGTCTGTCTAGAATTTTCAAGATAGAGTCTCCTGCTATTTTGTTATGTGCACAGAACCAGTTGATTTCCGATTTTTGTCTATTACCATTTGCTTACAAAAAGTACTGACCTCAAATGTATATATCACTTATTATTGGATGACTTATCTAAGCTTAAATTACATATTTGTTTTATTCCAGTTTTGATAAATCAAGCCATATTTTATTTGTAAAATTTTCTTTTCGTCAGTGTTTGGAAACTTTATATGCCATCAGTACTCAAAGAAAATTTGTGTTAGACACAGGCCCCAGACAAGCGACTTTACAAAAATCACTTGCCCTGACTCAAATTCCACTTGCCCCAAAGGGCCATATTTACTATTATTTTGACACAATGTTCAAGTTGCTTTTCTTTAAATAAAATATTTGTTAAAATATAACTTTAAATTGACCCATTCTCTGTTTATTTACCTCTTATAATAGAGTACTTCAAAGTGATCTTGTGAATTTTTTAAAAATTTCATTAAAACATTTCCAGGTCCTGATGTAAACCAGTGTCTAATTGCTCTATCAATGTCCTCTTTAATGATTGTATCAGCTGAATTCATGTTTATAAGCATTTGAGGTGTATTGTCCTTTTAAACAGTTCATTTTTTATACTTTTGGTATTGTTCAGGAGACTGAACTCTTGTTCACATCCTGCTGTAAAGGGACTCACAACTAGCATGATTTCCAACAATTTCACAATTTCTGCATATTCAGGTGTGGATTTCCTAATAACTGTGGCATACACTTCTGCTCTTGGGATCTCTGATGGTTTGTCTTTAGTTTTACCTTCCGGTCGATGTACTGTCTGTGTATTTCATCATCATCTGTAGGAAAGAGCTTATGGGGGACTTGGTTTTGTTTTTTGAATGCTGCAAAAATCTCCACATGTTGCTTGATTGAAGTTGAACACAGAAATGAAGTCAGATAGCCATGGGTCTTTTTTTAATTTCAATGAGTAAAACAATAGCTTCAAGTTTCATACTTAATTCATTGCATAGTACAGTAAATATGTCACAATTACAGAAAACACCCACTCCATATATCAATAAATACCAAATCCTGGAACTAAATGGATTAAAATATGATGTAATTACAGTAAAATCTGTCTTGAGTGACTTCTGCTATGAGTGACCACCTGTCATTTACGACCACAATTGTCATGCATGGATTGATTTTATTGTATTAATTCACTGTTGTGTGCAACCACCTGCAGAACGTGACCAGCGACCATGATTTGTACGCAAAATAAGAGATTCAACACTGCTGTGAATGACTGCATCGCAAAAAAAGAGATAAACGCCACTGACCTGATCAGCCACTCACATACAGAAACCACACCAGTTAGTGATGTCATGGTCATCTATGAACTCGAAGGACAAAGAACATAACAATAGTGTAGCCGGTTACACCCTTTGTTTATCGAGTTAATCTTTTTATGTCGTTGGTGAATTAAGCCTTAGGTTTTTGTCTCTCAGTAAATTTATTTTGTTTCTGGATGGGTTAATTCTGTTTTTTTATTTAATTCATTGGTACTTATTTATTCCATATTTACCCAAAGCCTGATAAAACCACTAATTCATACACAGGATGGGTAAGTGTTATCATAGCTAACTGTGCAATTCTTATGCTGCATTTGAAGTAACTCTGAAATGTATGGACATGTGAAGCTAACTTATGGACGGGATAAATAAATATTATTTAGTTAATGTTGCAATTCATGTTCCTTTAAATTGAAACACATCGTCTCGGGTGATTTTATAAGTTGCTGATCCCCTAGCGTAGATTAATTTTCAAACAATCGCATTTATACTGCTCTATATATTTAGCTAGTGATACATTATACCTGTAAGCATGAACAAGGGACAGCTAATTATTATTCACAAAGGACAATTGAGTGCCATTATAGGTAGCCAATGAAATATGGAGGACAGAAATAGTATTGTTCCCCATTTGTAGGGCTTTAGTTTCAGTTTGTACATAAGGTTTATAGCTCTCAACACAAGTGAGCCGATGATCTTCGTAAGGTGGAGGGATTTACAAATGGAATCCTGGCATAGGGCTGAATATTATTAATTTACCAGTGTTTTTCAAGAAGTTCAAAATAAAAATGCCACATTTCATCAGCGTGCTTAAGGTTGTGTCAGGTAAATTAGATAATACTTTTTCTTTTACAAGGCTGATGGGCAAGTCTCTCAGAATATGGGAAAGGCCCTATCAAGATTTAGAGCTGCCCTGGGCATTGGGCTATCAGATATTTTGAGCACAGGTCATTTTGGGACTGGTCATAAAAGTCTATTCTGGTCTGCACACTGAATAACTTTGTACAGAGACTACATGCCAATCCAAAAGGGGCACAGTATCAGAAGAAAATGGGGTGGCAATCTAAGAAATGAAATAGGGCAAGGCCGCAAATCAAAGGCCAGAAATAGGGACAGGCACACGAGCGTTGAGGCAGGGTGCCATGTCCCTCTGTACCTCCATAGCTGGAACACTGCACCTAAAGAACATAGCTAAAATGATATATTCAGAAAAGGGGCATCATAGTAGAGATTTATTTGTTTGTTTCTATGATGTAACTAGTCTCACAGTTTTTGATGGATTTGTACATATTATGATCATCTTCTCAAGATGATGCACATTTGAACCAGTTATTGTGCTCCTTTGATTTTTATCTGAGTTTATGCCCTTCATAACTTGCTTCTATATGACAAAAGCTGGTGACCATAACCAAGTCTTGCTTGTATTTATTGGATTAATGTGAAACTTGGTACATTATGGTCATTGTCTGAAGATGTGCATGTTAACCAGTTGTTCCCACAATTTTTGTATGAATTATTGATCTTTTCAGAGATGCCAACCATTCTGGATTGTACAGAATTATTACAACATTTTAAGTGAAAATTCTGCATTGTGAATTTAGCTGTGGGATAAAAATTTTAGTGGGAGGTTTTAATAAGGACACACACATGCAAGGACATTGAGAATACTGCAGCACCAAAGCTTAAAATTGTAATACCTCAGCCCTTTTCCTTCAAATTGTTGTGTCTAAAAGATAGATTGATACACAGAATTATTTGTATCAGCATGAAAAACAGAATGTATTCTACGGTGAACCCCATGAATAGAATTTTTGTTGTCAAAAATCGTGGCAGAAATAAGAGACAAAAGTGCAGAAAAGTTTTGAGGAAAACTAGAGTTGATAATAATCATTATTATGGCCTTCAAAATGGAAGGCATTTGTGCTTTAGGGATTGGTTGGTTTGGTTTGGTTAAATGTTTTACGACACAGCAATACATGAAGGTCAGTTAGTGATTATGCAATTGGTGTAAAATGCCTTGCCTAGGGACACACCACAGTAGCCAACCTGGGGTAATCCAATAGTTGGATTTAAACCTGCACCCTTCTGGTTGCAAGTCTGGCACACTAACCAAAGAGACTTAAAAGAGATATGTACTGGCTCCTTACCAGATTGAAGAGTCATTTGTTTGTTACATTAATTAGATTTCAGAAAATGTATTTTTGGATTCTTCATAAGCATGTTGATGAGTTGGCATCTCTGCCTTTTAACCTTACAGCTGGATGCGGTATGTGATGTGTATGACACAGTCTTTAAGCCACAATTAGTCTTGCAGTTGATGGATTTCTTTGATACTTTTTGTTATTTTTATTATCATCTTTTTGTGAGCATTTCACCATTCCTTTGGTTTGACATCTGCATGAAAGGGTTCAAAGAAAGTGGCTGTTTCAGTAAGGGAATTGCTTTAAAAAAAAAAAAAAAATGACTTCTTAAGCAGGTTTTGAATATTTTTCTCACTAATTTTTAATGTAAGAGGATTTGTTATAGCAATCTTCTTATATCTTGCTTTTAAGTAGAAATTGATATGACACAGATTGTAGTGGCTGTATTGTTAATGTAGCTCTTCATTAGTATCTACACCTGCATCCTGGCATTGTTATTATGCAGAAAAACAATCAGGTCATCATGACCAACATTTTCCCAAGCAAGGAGGAACAAATTACCATGTATACTCGCATATAAACTTGGTCCAAATGCAAACAACATAGACCCTGATCTGCTGTCGCATAATGCACTGGCAGATCATGGTCTATGTTGTTTGTTCTACTGATTTGTCCTTACAAACTGCATAGACCCAGATCTGCCGGCACATTATGCGATGGCAGATCTGGATCTTTGCAGTTTGCAGTTGGTACCGGCTTATATGCGAATAATATGGTCACTGTCAGTTCAAGTGTTCTGTGAGCATTAACTTCACATTCCAAAGATATATTTATCTAAATTTTTATTTGAATCAAGCAGGACACATTCTTGAATTAGCAAATTTCTCTAGGGAGTAAATGCCATTAATTCATAAATTTGAGAAATTTAAACAAATTGTCAGAGCAAAATATTGGTTAATTCCCAGTGACACCAATGTTCACATTCAATTTCTATGCCCTAGTACCATATATACTTATAAATGTGGTCCAAGTGCAAACAGCATACACCCTGATCTGCTGTTGCATAATATTCTGGCTGATCAGGGTCTATGTTGTTTGTTCTACTGATTACTTCTAACAAACTGAATAGACCCAGATCTGCGAGCACATTATGCCATGGCAGATATGGGTCTGTGCAGTTTTGTAGTTGGACCTGACTTTTAAGTGAGTATAGATGGTAATTGTCAATGGTATTCAATCAGTCTTGTGGAATTTTTGAAGTTTGTCACTATATTACAAAAGTAACTGCATTGATCCATATCATAAAGCTGTACAGAAAGGTTAGCATCGAAAGACTCGTTATACATTTAACGGCATTTTGCTGCATGGCATCATTTGTTTACGAGATTTATTATAGTATTTTTCCTTTAATTCTAATATTTTTTGTTCTTTTTGTATGCTTACAACTAATATATAAATGACTTTCTTATGGAGTCAAGCTTGACAAATACTTTTCATAACACTTTTGTTGTTTTCACTTTGTCCATAGAGTTTTTTTTAATGCATATCCAAAGTTTCTTGAATTCAGTTTTTGAATGGTATTTAACTTTTTGCCACCAAAACTAAGTACCCACAGTCTTCCTAATCAATTAATTTATAGTAAAACCAACCCTTGAGAACACTTCCATATAGGGTACACCTGTCCATAAGGGACAGTCACATGAAATCCACTGAAAATTATTGTTATTGTCCTCTACATATATGACACCTGTCTCATGTGGATGTAGAATATCTTTTTTTATGTTTTATATACATATTTCTTGCTAATAAAGAAATCTCACTTTCTCTCAAAATTATTGTAATTCTCCAATGCTAAGCCCATACTTCATGATAAGCAGTAATGACCAGTTTTTATTGAGAAAGTTTTTTTTTCCAACAATGAGTTCATCTCCTATTTTCCACAAAATTTACAAGGCATGCCCCACCCCATGGATTTATCATGGAATATAAATTGTACAACTTGGAACTTTCTCCATCAGTAGATGTATGTAATTACTCTGAATATTTTATGCAGTACCAATTTTTGTGGATTCTGAGTCTTCAACAAACCATGAACTTAAAAAACCAGCGAACAGTGATCCTTGGTGTGGAAACAATATGACTCCTTTCCCTGATCCATGAATTTAAGTAGACATTATGAATGAAAATGTCGTTTTTTGCTAAATCTCAAAAATTGGTATCAATGAAAATAAACAAGTTCACAGTAGTCGGAACATGTCTAGTGACTTGAATTCCAAGAGTTCATTAGAGAGTTCATACAAATAAATCTCATCAGACATTTAATAGGTCTCAGAGTTCATCAGAAGGTTCATATCAGTAAATCACAGTCTGAAAAATAATAGGTTTATTTTCAGAAAAAGTTACCTATATTTTGGATAAAAAATGAGAGATTCAGTCAGAGAAACCATTTCATTTATAGCACATATATCTGTAAGGAACAGAATTGTCCCATATACATAAATGCTTATAAGTCGAGTCCAACTGCAAACTGCGCAGACCCAGATCTGCTGTCACATAATACACCAGCAGATCTGGGTCTATGCAGTTTGTTAGAAGTAATCAGAAGAACAAACAGCATAGATCCTGATCTGCTGGCACATAATGCCAAAGCAGATCCGGGTCTATGTTGTTTGCTTTTGGGCTCGACTTATAAGGGAGTATATATGGTTCCTAGTTTTCCCTTTATAGACTGGTTTCACAGTTTGTCATTGCATTTTTCCTTTCAGTATAGAGATGCTGGACAAAGTTGAACCACCCTCTATACCTGATGGTTATGGCCTGTCCCTTGCCTTTTACTTTCTCATGGAGACTGTGAGGAGTGTGCAAGTGCTAGTGGAGGGAGTATCGGCAAACCAGATGGAGGGGGTCAACAAACAGGAGAATGTACAAGATGGTTTGTAATACTTGTGTTTGATACACCTGGGTTTTTGGTTTTTGTAGTGGTGTGGATAGTTTAGTAAAATGTAAATATTTTTCAGCTGTATTGTTGTTCATGCGTATGTTAAGAATGAACAAAGAATAAAACAGGGAATTGACAAAAGTTGATTTGAGTGGAAATAGCCTGTCAAACCCAAAAAAAGCTGAAGCAGTTTCCATTCAAAAACGAGTGTGCACATTTGCAGAGAAACCAATGAACAATCAAGTTAATGGAAAGACTAGCTCATTTTTAATGACTTAGGACAGGGCATGACACCTATCAGTTAATGGAAAGATTAATGACTTAGAACAGGGCATGACACCTATCAGTTAGTATTGGCTAACGAAGGATATTTAAAAGGAACCTGGTACAAGTTTTACTAAACATTTCAAGTTGTCTTCTTCAAATTTATATTTCTTAATACTTGTTACTTTGTTTACAGCAATTGATTTTTCACTGAACATTCAGCAGTAATAAAATATTAAAATAAAACTGAGATCTGTAATTCTCCAACAAAAAGCTGTGTTTTATTTCTGAGGAATTTGAGGAAGTTCACAACGCTTTCTAGTAGAATAAAAAGACTCTTATCTGTACATTTTAATATCAGTAATAGCCTACCTGTTGTTATTGCATAGCTGTACTTTTCCAGGGGGAAAATACCCCGACCAAGTGACGAAAATTCATCCTCCCAATTATTGAGAACCAGAAAGTTCTAACACACTGGACTGTATAGTGCGCACGCAGAGACATGCACCATAGGGTTCATTCTTTTCTTGGTTGTGATGTCGGAATGGTCATGTCGTTTCATGTGGGTTCAACAAGTGAATTACTAATTATTTCTTGTGCTATATTCTTTTAAGACATCTCATTATACCCTGATCAAGTTTTATCAACTGTGTAGTTCAGCTCTCTTGAGAGTTTGTAGACTTTTGTTATGAAAACGTGGTGTACATCTTGACAAATTATTTTGTCCTTTTTACCCTTCACAGTGTGTTAGTTATTCAATTGGTGTGTGTTTTCTAGTAAGGTGTGGGTAATTTTTACAATAATTTTCCCTACCTTTGCATTATTGCAGTCTTGGGCTTGCCCATTTTTCAAATTATTGCCTCACATATAATTACTTCACCGTATTTATATAGTGAATTGTGCTTTTTCATAGCATGGTAGCAGGGTACACCACTTGATACTATTAAATTTACACTGCCAGTTATCGAACTTAACTTACGTTTTGCATTTTTATTTCGTATAGTCTTCTCTATAATTTAGCAATTGTAACCCCTGGTTCTTTGCTAATTTCAGTAAGTCCCTTGCTTGCTTTAGCATCTTGTTTCTTGTTGCTACCCAGGGAACTGAGTAGTTTCCCCTTATACTTTTTTTTGTTACGCTCTAGTCAGGTTCTTTTGCTGAACCTTTGTTTAAGCATTGCTTAATTAGTGTATGCTTTCCTTGTATTCAAACAAATCATTTTTTGTTTGCAGCATTTTTCTTTCAGGAACAATGTCTCAACATGCTGTTGGGAGGAGTGGTCACTGTAAGGCCCCTTGGGACACACACACCCCACCTGTTTGTCCAGCATTCGTTGTGAAAGGACAGATGGCTGTCCTTTTTGCAGCCTTTGGCCAGATGATACTTGGGATCTGGCTGAAAGTCATAGGACTTACAGTGGGTGGAAGAAGGTTTCTTCTTCTTCTTCTGAGTTTTCTGGGTTCTCTTTGTCTGGTCTCAGACAAAGGTTGTTCAAGTAAGGGGGAAACTGGACCCTTCCAGTCCCCGGGGCCTGTTGTCAGTGACAGGATCGATCCCCCGGGAGAGGGGAGAGCTCAGATCTAAGTCCATCAGGTCTGGGACTGAGTCTTCCTACAGATCTGATTCACCTAATGAATCCTGTGACTAGTCACCGGGCACCGGTCATCAGGCACGTTATGGAGATAAGAGTTGGGATGATTCCCCCCGTCTCTCCAGTTTACCGTTTCATCCCATGGGGGATTGTAACTGGGTTTACAAACGCCAGGTTAAGGAAGGGGAATGGATCAGCATCTCCCCATTTCCTTTGATCCCTCTTAATCCCTATGGGATGTGGGGTTTTCCACCACAGGGGGTAGTTGGGCCTTTTCCCTACATGCAATGTTGGGTTTCCGAATCTTGGCTGCATGTTCATGGTGTCAGGGCTACCAGCAGTGGTCCTTCATTGTCTCATGAGGTTGGGCACAGTAAGAGGAAGATAAAAAAACATTCTTCCCCAATATGCCCTAGGCGGTTGGAGAGTTGCCCTAAACCTCCAGTGGAGATCACTGTGAATGCTGATCCCATATCTATGTGAGAGGAGTTACCACTTCAAATTTCTCCTCCCCTAGTGTCTTCCCCATGTCAGAGAGACATTGGGTCACATAATCCAGTCTCCTAGGAGGGTGAACAAGACAAGGATTTCCTCTCTGTCCTGATTGATACAAACAAGTTTGACACAGAGCAGGTCAATATGACTTCCCCTCCTATTGGGTCCCTTGCCCCTTCCCAACTGTCGGCTAAGGAGGCAGAGGAGGAGGAGACCTGGTCATTTGATAAAGTGGTTAATGAGGTTTACCGCCTCACACCCAGTGATTTGTCCCCAAAACCTTCGGGTCCTGGTGACTCCAAAATTCTTTCCAGCTTGGAGAAACTTTCTGGGGCAAATTCTTGACCAGATCTCCTGTTACTCACCCCACTTGGTGACAATCAAGGAGCTCTCTCACAGGTTTAGCAAGGGCCAAGACTTTTCCAGACAACATAGGAGATTGTCTGTTCCCCATTCTACATTGCGGCCCTTCATAGCTTCTTCTAGCTACAAGGTTCATTCCCCATCCTGGCCCACTAAACCACCCACCTTGGATGCGGAAGCAGCTCAAGTGGGTATTTCTTCAAGGACTTGGGCTCGTCTGCCAGCGAAAACATTGGAATCCCTAAAGCAAAAGGCTAGGTTGCTTGTACCTGTAGCCTCACATGCCGACCTTTTTTCAGCAGCCTTATTCTGCCTGCTTAGAGAGGAGTCTTTGTCCCCATTGGCTCTCCACTGTCTGTTGGAAGTGGTGGCTAAAACATCAAGATATACTTTGTCCTTGTCTATGGCTTTGTCAGCAGAGCTTCTCCACCTCCGCAGGAATGTTGCTGTAGACACCTAAAAGGTTTTACTGGAGCACAGTAAGAACCTTCTGAGGGCTGCTCCTGGAGGCAGAGACTCTCTTTGGTGATGCAGGATTTGAGGGATCATCAACACTAGTCTCTCACTTCCACTCCTGGCTCTTGGAAAACAGCCAAGAAGCAAAATCATCCTAATCGCCCACAGGGCCCATCAGCTAAATTCTTTAAAGCTTCACAGCCCCAGGTGAAGCAACTGCCTAAATTCAGAGTGCCCCATCGGCAGTCGGGCCCTAGGAGGTGGTGCCACAAAGATCCAGGGAAGAAATTCACAGGACCTTGCACTTTTCTGAAAGACAAGGAGGGACAGCCCTAGGGACTCGCACCCTCTTCTGCTAAGCATACCTCTTCCATCTGTTCCCACAGGCACCAGACTATGTCTCTTTTTAGAGGCCTGGTTAGACATAGCGGTTGATGGCTCAGACCTTTACATCTTAAGAGACGGCTACCAGCTTCGGTTCCAGGATCCCCCTTCCCTCATTAGGTTCCCCATTTGCTTTCACCAGTCGAATTGGGGGCTGTTAAAGGAAGAATTTTCATTCCCTTCTGTGGAAGAGTGCAGTAGAGAGGGTGTTAAAAGACCAATTGCTGGCCTTCTACTCCCAGATTTTCCTGGTCTCAAAAAAAGGGGGAAAGTTTCATCTAATTATCAACCTTTCCACCTTTCAAGATGGAGACCACAACCTCAGTCAGGAACACCATAAGACCTGGCAATTGGGCAGTCTCCATCAATCTTCAGGATGCGTATATTTCCTCCACACAGGAAGTACCTCTGGTTTTGTGTGGATGGGGAGGTCTTCCAATTTTGAGCTCTGCCATTTGGTATAGCCTCCGCTCCCAGAGTTTTTACCAGGATCATGGGAGTAGTGGCAGCCCATATGCGATCATTAGGTATCCCAATCCTTCAGTATTTCAATGATTGGCTGATATACAATGGCAGTCAAGAGTCCCTCAAACTAGACCTATCTCTGTTGGTCCATAGAACCAGGCTGGGTTTTCTACCAAACTTATAGAAATCGGAACTCACTTCTTCTCAAGATTTTGTCTATGTGGGGATGAATTTCCTCATAGAGGGTTAGTTCGTGTTCCTCTGGAGAGAGTAGACAAGATCATGTCCTTGTTGGAGATGTGAGAGCAAAGACTACATTAACAGCCCGTCTTTGTCTCTCTCTGCTGGGGACCTTGAATGCTGCAGCAGACTTGGTTCCACTAGGCAGGCTGCACCTACATCCTATCCAGTTTCTCCTTTTAGCTGCATGGAAACTGCACAGGGACCTTCTAATACTCCGATTTCTCTGAGTCAGGACTTTCACCTTTTGGTGGACAAATCGGGATCAGTTTTTGGGCAGAGTCCCCATGCACTCCCCAGAACCCCATTCTTATCTGTTTGCAGATGCTTCAGATTCAGGGTGGGGTGCTCACCTAGAGCCAGAGGGACTGATTCTTCAGGGTTCTTGGTCCCGGGAAGAATCGACTCTCGGCATGAACAATTTAGATATGAGACCAGTGTTCTTAGGCTTTCAGGGGTGTGTCCACCAAATAAGAGGTTGCAGTGTGATGGTCTCCTCTGACGACAACACATTGGTGGTTGCGTACCTCAGGAGACAAGGAGGCACACATGCACCTTCTCTCTGCGTGGAGGTTTGGAACCTCCTTTGTTGGGCAACTTCAGAAGGAATTTTCCTCTGAGTTTGCCACATTCTAGGCAGGAAAAACATTTTGGCGGACAGCTGTCCAGGAAAGGGAAGGTAGTCCTTATGCGAATGTAGCATTGATTGTTTTCCACAGGTTAAGTTGCTGTGATGATTTATTAGTTACATAACAAAATAAGTCAAGGCACTTAAGGTACAAGGATGGAGTATGACAAGAAGCTAGCCCCTGTCCCATCAAATCAGTCTTTACAATTTTAAATGTTAATAGAATTAACGGTCAAAGTTAGGGCATGCATGGAATAAAAGTTCTGACAGGGGAGACAATTGGTGACTTGATGTTGCCTTACAGATTCAGAGAAAGAACTTGGAATGATATAGTTGCATCAGATATATTATATAATGGCACCAATTCATAAAATATTGAATGATAAGAAAGTTTATAAATATATTTGTAGATCCAGAAAAAGAAGTGAAGGAGGAACTGATCAATTCCTCATGGTGTGGGATGTTGGCAGCTTTGTCATTATTGGTAGATGCCAGGTAACTCTGAACTTTATCTGCCTGCATTGGTAGCTACAGAATAAATTAAAAAATTGATATTTTAGTATTATTCAGTTTCATGAAATTAGTAAATCCAGCATTTTGCAGTATGCAATTTTTGTTCAGTGACAACACACATATAGCAAATTGTGTTGCAATAGCTGAATTTATTTTTTGGCAAATTAAAAAGTTTGAATGTAGAAAATTGCAGTGTTCCTGAAAATTTTGTGAATTAAAGTATGTAGATGTGAACTATAGGTTTTACCGTATGTACTCACATATAAGCCAGTACCAACTGCAAACTGCATAGACCCAGATCTGCCATCACATAATGCACTAGCAGATCTGGGTCTATGCAGTTTGTAAGGACTAATCAGTAGAACAAACAACATAGACCCTGATCTGCCGGCTCATTATGCGACAGCAGATCAGGGTCTATGTTGTTGGATTTGGATCTGGCTTATATGCGAGTATATACAGTAGCTTATTTGTGGAAAAGAGAAGTATTTCATTTTGCACACCAAATTGAAGTGTTGTTTATACCAGTTTTATTAATTGGTTAGGTTGCAAGGATTATCAATCTATATCTCAACATATCTGGCTAAATTAATTGCATATCTAATATCATTCAGTACATCTGACAACTTTCCTTTTTGTGCTGTCACCATATTCTGTGTAGGATTTATGTAGTTTTTCCCATGTCTGACTGTCCATCTTGTATGTTATGAATTTGTTTTCTTCTCAGTAACTTTTGGAGTACATTATGGATTCAAACTAATTTCGGTATGGCAATTTATATTAAGAGGACATGTCAAGTTTGATTTTCACTTTTTTACATTAAAATTTGACAGTATCCTGGCCCCTATATAAGTATGAAATTTGCCCTTGCATCTGCTGCTGATGACACTCATGTCCTCTATACATTTATTGTTTGTGTATTTGAACCTTTCCTTTTTTTATGACCAGGTATTAAAATTGTTCAATATTCACAAGGAATCCTTCAGATGGCAATCCATCTGACAAAAATTTTAAATGGCACATATCATTGCTAATGATGGATAATTTCTTTTTTAGGTAATGATTATGATTAGATTGTTTGAATAACCAAATGTTTTTCCTTGCAGTACTGATGAGACTGCCACTGAAGCTGTGCTAAAATCTCTTCAAGTTTTTGCAAGTTTGTGTGGCCGGCTTCAGATGACAACCCCCAGGGATGCGTTTATAACAGCCATCTGCAAGTCGTCTCTTCCACCCCACTACACCCTCACAGTTCTGAATACTTCACAGTCATCTCAGTCAATGCAGAAAGGTAGGCACTGCAGTCCCACTTCATGTACATCCGTACATCCTTACAATAATGAAGTCTGTACAGACAATTTAGATGTCAAAAAGCAAAATACACCCACTTGAACTGAAAACTTTATTCTTCTTAAGCTGAATACTGCATGAACTTGTATAAAATCTTCCTCTGCCAAAGAAAATAGATCTTATCCCCCAACCTACTCATTACCAATGTGTACTGTCAGCATTGCTGAACCCCAACCTACTCATTACCAGTGTGTACTGTCAGCATTGTTAACCCCCAACTTAATCATTACCATTGTGTACTGTCAGCATTGCTAAATCCCAACCTACTCATTACCAGTGTGTACTGTCAGCATTGTTAACCCCAACTTACTCATTACCAGTGTGTACTGTCAGCATTGTTAACCCCCAATTTACTCATTACTAGTGTGTACTGTCAGCATTGTTAACCCCCAACTTACTCATTACCAGTGTGTACTGTCAGCATTGTTAACCCCCAGCCTACTCATTACCAGTGTGTATTGTCAGCATTGTTAACCCCCAGCTTACTCTTTACCAGTGTGTACTGTCAGCATTGTTAACCCCCAGCCTACACATTACCAGTGTGTACTGTCAGCATTGTTAACCCCTAACCTACTCATTACAGGTGTGCTAACCTACTCATTACATGTGTGTACTGTCATCATTGTTAACCCCCAACCTACTCATTACCAGTGTGTACTGTTAGCATTGTTAACCCCCAACTTACTCATTACCAGTGTGTACTGTCAGTATTGTTAACCCCCAGCCTACTCATTACCAGTGTGTACTGTCAGCATTGTTAACCCCTAACCTACTCATTACAGGTGTGTACTGTCATCATTGTTTAAGTTTTAAAAACTTCTTATTCTTGTGGGGAAGTTATTGCTGTATATCAGTTCATCTTTATTAGAAAACTATTTCATGCTAGGTCTATCAAATGACAAACTTCTTTTTTTTCAAAAGAGAGCAATGTTTTTAATTTTATAAGCAACTGTTACAGGTTTAGGTAAAAATATTAGCATAGCATAGCATAGCATAGAATAGAACAGTATTGTGTAGATTCAGAGTTGTGACTGAAAGTAACAAAATATTTCATGTAAAAACATTCCTGCCATATATGTTATTTATCAGGTAAATTGTATGTAATAATGTTTTGAATTGTCTTGAAATAAACTAAGGATTTTAAGAATTTTTTTCTAAATTTGA
Organism: Margaritifera margaritifera; assembly: GCA_029931535.1. Classification (NCBI taxonomy): domain Eukaryota; kingdom Metazoa; phylum Mollusca; class Bivalvia; order Unionida; family Margaritiferidae; genus Margaritifera; species Margaritifera margaritifera. Next base: position 6,133,215 of record JAQPZY010001636.1, on the reverse strand, counting down.
ATAAAATATATGTAGACAAAAGTATTATACTGAAAACTTTTCATATAACAATCATTTACTGTTAGCAGTTGCAATATAATTGCTAAATTTGACATGAAATATGTAAAATTAATAGGCAAATAGCTGTCTGCCATGCAATTAAAAAAATGAAATGTGAAATTTTTGACATCATGAATTTGCACTTATTATTATTCCTGCAATTATAGCAGATATGGTAAAATATTGAGGACTTTTCTTGCAATGATTACAGACAGTGTTGGCATAAATGTTGCCAGTAATGTTAAGATCCTGTTTTAAGCCAGTCCACTGTTGCAAAATCAATGCTTACAGCACAGCTTTAATGATGTGATGGTTTCATTACAACATCATTGATATAATGCCACTTTTTACCAAGGTGTATTGTAGTACTATAGACTCGAAGAGAAATTGGACATGGAAAAAGCATGGTTGCAACTTCTGTTTTTTTTTAAATAATGAAAAAGAAAAATTCTGATATGATTTTAATAATTGCATTAACAGTCCTGTGAAAGAAATTAGCAATTATGACCTGCTTGAAATTGACTGCGAAGGCTTTCTTTTGAGGAAAACTAATGTGATCTTAGTAATTGTGTCATACTGAAAAAATTCTATTGATAGAAGGAGTCTATTATCTTCATTCTGCGCAAATTTGGTGAAATTTTTAATACTCATTCAGCTGCTATTTTACATGCAATTAGTGACCGGGTACTTTTTCCCCATTCTCTTCTATGTAATGACCCTTTCCAACATTTCATAAGTGATCATTCTTAAAGTTCAAAAAGTCCTACTACATAGATCATAGTGAGGTTTTCAGGCAGGCTGGAGTATTCTGTGGAAATTGTTTGTTTTGCTTTCTTTCACTCAGCATTCCTTAATTTCGATTCATATTCCAGGCCATACCCGATCTTCAAGTCAGGACCTTCAGACCTATGGTAATGAGGCCATGGAGAGAAGTCAGGTTGTTGCCGTGGGAACGCCTCTTCCAACAGCATCACTCCCAATAGGTGCCCACTCAGGCCCAGTCATGGTCAGTGTTGTTGGATTTGTTAAAACTACAATATAGCACAATTCATCATATCATCACGGAATATTTTCAGCATGAATTATTTTACTATGGAAAAATTTCGTTATTTACTGTGATATTTACGGATGCATGGAATATTTTTCGGTTCAGAATAACTGAATCAGAATCAAATAAAGTTTTGTGAGAAGTAGCAAGAATCATCATCATGATATTTATTCATAGATTTCATTACCCAGTCACATTAACATTAGGAAAATACTCCACTACCTTATGAATCCAGCCCTCCTGAAAAGGAGAAAAATGGTCTTTCTGTCTATATATCATACAGATGACAGGAAGTAAAAAATTACTTCCCCTTGCCACTGCTAGGTGGTCACCCATATACTGGATGTTTACCAGTTTAAGCTTTTGCTTGGGACTGCATCTGCAGTTCAGTCTGCCTCCTGAATCCATTGACATTTATTCACTGTTCCAAACCATCCATCTATATTTTTTTGTGATTTAGTCAGTTCTAGTGTTGGTCCGCTGTGTGTATATATCGATTGTGCATTTTGGTGAATTTATTCATATTTTTTGCCAGTCATTGTGAACCTGTTCATCGACTGGTAAGTCATGCTTGTTGGCTATATTTAGCTGTGTATTTATTGAATTGGATAGTAGACACTGCAGTTCATTTATTCATTTGTGTTATAGGTGTTTTCTTTTTGTGAGTTTCACCTAATTTGCATATATTTATTACATTTTGGTCATTCTCTGTCTATTGCTTCAGAGAAAACTGTCTTAAAAATGTAAGAGTTGCAAGCAATTCAGGCTTGCTAAAGATAACTTATGAGACATGCCTGTCTTGCACCAAGTGCTCGTCTTTTTGTCCATGCAGTATCTGCAGTGTGTGGCCAAGGAAGTGTGGTCTAGTATCTTGTGTAGACAACTCGAGGGCCAGGAGAAGAATTTGTGGTCCAAATTGTCAGATCCAGACGTTATGAGTTTTCACCCTTATTCCAAATCAGGTGTGAGCAGCTTTGGGGACGCTGTGATGACACCTCTTACCCCCCCTCCAAGAAGCAATGAAGATTCCCTGCAGAGCTCCAGTGGCAACTATCATGTCTGATGCCACATATGCTTTCATGACATATCCTGCCCATATCTTCTTAAAATTGCAAATGCGGCACATCATAGAGCAAGCTACATGTGAAATGTTAGCTTCTGTGGATTTTGCTTCCAGATTACCATGACAGCTATTTACTGGCGAAGTGGAGTATATGGGAAAAGATTATCCCCCAACCACCTCTTTTGGCATAAGTGCAGGAAGTGATCATATATGGAAGTCAGTGTGTAAAATAGCTAAGGTTGTTGAAAGGGCTGCACATCATATGATGGCTAGTGCCCTTACTGCTTGCTTCAGTTTGGATTTGGAGAGAAGAGATGTCATATTGCCCTCTTTGTCACTTAAACCATATAATGCAGCAGCATTAGGTGCTCTTCCATTCAGCTCACCTCATCTGTTTGGGGGTCTCTTTGAGGAGATTAGGAAGCAGGTGGTACAGGAGTTCCTGCTTCAGCTGCTATTGCCCATCCCTTCTCTTTTTGGCTGTGTCCAGGGCAGTACCAGAGAAGGACCATCGTTGGCAAAAGGACAAAAAGATTGCCTCAACAGCAACAGTCCTTTCACAGCTAAGTGAGTTTTAGGCATCCACAGGCCCCTCAGTTTCGCAGACAGGCTGGGAGTGGAGTGAGAAAACCTAATTTCTCCTCCACTAAGCCTTTCGGTATGTGACAATGACTCCCAGGTAACCTTCTTTCATTGAGTTTGCACCTTGTGGGACCACCTGATGTGGAACTGCAAACTTCCTAGCTCCTCTCCATTATTGGACCCAGAGTCCTGGGCTGTTAATGCCATGTTAATCAGCTGGGAGGGGATGTGGGCCTATGCCTTCCCCCCTATTGGTTCAGAACCCAAAGGTGGTTCAGAATGTGAGGGGCCAGACTTGCAGACTAACTCTGATTGCTCCTCTATGATGGGATAAATCCTGGGGGAACAATCAGCTCAGTTTTGCAATAGACAGTCATGACAGCTAGAAGGCCCTCCATTTTGAAGGCATATGAGGGGTAGTGACATATTTTCATCGACTGGTGTCAGGACAGTGACATCACCCTCCTCCTAGCTTCATTTCCTCAGTTGGCAATCTTTTTCCTTTTCCCCTTCTTCTCGCTATCAAAGGGTATCTTTCCATGATTTCTGACATGTTCAGACATCATGGGAGAGAAGATAGTGGTTACAACAAGGATCTATCTGACCTGTTTTACAATTTTGACCGGTCCAGACCCAGTCACCTTTTTTCCAAATCTTTTTGGTTTCGATGTGCATCAGTTCACCCTAGTTTTGAGCCCCTGTTTGTTATCTGATAAGACATATTATATGCAACCTAGTTTTGTCTCCAAGAACAGGTTGCTGTCTGCAGGCAGTCAGAAAATATTCATTCGGCCTCTCACTTCAGTCAATCCCTTGAGAGGTGAAGCTGCAGGATCTGGTTCACCCACTAAGGTGCTACCGGCACACAGAGAATGTCCGCAGCACCTGTCAGTGGCTCTTCTGCCTGTTAAGACAGGAAAACAAGACATAACCTCTCAAACACTGGCCTCTTTGCTCAGGTGGGTTATTCAGTCTGAGCTCTCTCAGGATTAGGTACACTTCATGAAGATCTCAATTCACAAAATTTGAGTGATTTCGACAAGTGTTGCATTAGAATGTAATGTGTTATGTATGATTTTTATATAATATTATAAATATTTTGCGAAATTATAAATGTTTCTTGACTTTAATATTTGCTTAAACCTTAATGTTAAGTATAATGTTGACATGTTTAGCTGTTGTCCTTGAATTAGGTTGTTTACTTAGTATTTGAGTTCAAGGATGGTTTTGGTAAACAAGTTGTTGATTCAATTTGAGGTCAAGGTTGATTTTGTTTACAGATAAAACCAGAATTTCCTTTAGAGTTATGTGTCAAAAGTCACATACACTGTATAGTGTTCTAGAACATTCTGTCATGTGACCGATCTTTATGTATACCATGTTTAGTGGACAGCTTTTCAGTTTCGAACTTAACATCATTCTTTAAAGATCCATTGCAGTTGTGAAAAATCATTCCAAATTCAGAGAGAGAAATTATTTAAAATATTCATTGAATTATAAAAGTGCTCATAGACTTTTGGATTTTGGATTTTTAACTGAAGATTTGGGATTTGTGGGAACTTATTCAAAGATATTATGGAGTTCTTCATTTTGGCACATCATCACATTAAATACTATTGGCACATCATCACATTCAAGGATACAGTAATTCATTCAGAACATTATATATTTAGGACTTGTGATTAGGACACTTAGGATTATTGGATTATGTGGATTTTAATTCACATTACTGTAAGTGTCTTTTGATTTTAATTTTAATTATCTAGAAATAAATTGCTTGTTGATTTTTACTTGATTTGTTGGTTTCACTTTCTTTCTGTTACATTTTTCTTAGACCATAGAGTCGTAACAAATGTTTCCATTTGAGACATGATCGTGGAGTCACTTGACTGGTGTTCTCAGTCTGCTTTATATCTATATGATACGGCATCAGCAAGGTGAGATTTGAACCTTAGGTCTCTGGTGGTTGCCTAGATGGTTACCAGTCCCTGTTAATGATGGCACAACCTTCATTCTGGGCAGAGGGTTTACAAGTTGTGCTTAATTTGCCTGGGAAACTTTATCAGCAAACAACATCCATGTGCAGAACCCCACAGGGGTTTGCGTGCACAATATTAAGTTCATACCTTTCTGGCTATCTTTACTTTAGGAGAAAGTTAATCCTTATTACTAGGGGCACAGTCATATTGCCCCTTAGGGGTGGTGATGGTACAGGCTGGATTCTCTTGCATTTATCCCTTCTGTTCTCTTAATGTTAATGTGATGGAGTAATGTATTCGATGGAGAAAGGAAAGTTTTTAGTAAATTATGTTTCTCTGAGAATACTTACCTGTTCACATTACTATCAATCCCTCTCACTCTCCCTCACAAATATGAGCATCCTGTTGATGGTTTTGCTTAAGATTAAACTGGTAAACATCTGGTATATGGGTGACCACCTAGCTGGTGAGTGGGTAGTTAATTTGTTAGAGTTACTTCTCTTTGTCCACATGATATATAGTTAAAATGATTTTTCATCTTTTAGGGAGGTCTGGATTCAGGAGGTAGCAGAGTGTTTTTTTTCCGTAATATTAATGTGATCAGGTAAGTATTCTTAGAGAAACATAATTTACTAAAACTTTCCTTTACCTTAATTAGGCTAGGTCATAGATTTTTTTCTCCCTCCAATTTAAACTCATCAAATTTCTACTTGGTTTAAACGTCAGTTTACTTTTGTAACAATTTCAGTATTTGTTAGGATAATAAACTTCGATTTACTCGTAGAAAGGGGTTTATGGTTCTTTGATGCTAGTGATGATCTGATGAGAATGTTTTAATATAAAAATGAATACTTTTTTATATTTGATTTTCATCTGATATCTTGTTTCAGTTGACTGCAAAGAACCTCCAATGTATGAGAGCCCTACTGAGTCTAGCTCACTGTCATGGGGGAATTCTGGATACGGCCTGGCATCTTGTTCTCACAACTCTACAGGTAATACAGAAAAATTAAGATATTATGAGTCAAACATCTCAGTTTAATAAAGTTTAACGATGTTTTTCTTGTAAATATTGTGAGTTCACTATTTTTTTGTAGGGTACCAATTTGTGTGGATTTCATTGTTGCTACAAATCACGAATTTATGTCTGAGTGATTAATGATTCTTCAGTTGAAACCGGAAGGTAACATCTCTCGATTGAAAGGAATTTAAGTACTGTAACTTTTTGCAAAAGCATGATAATTGATACCTCTGAAAATAAATTAATTTACAGAAGTATCTTTTACTTTAAGCAATTTAAATAAAATTCATAAAATCAATATGGTTTTGTCTTTTATCTGATAATCAAGGATTGAGTTGTAAAGGAAAATATATTGTTTTTGAGAATCCATACTGTAAATTTACTGCATTACCACGAATTTAAAGAGATATTGTAAATTATCCATTTATGAAGAACAAGGTGCACTTCTCCCCATTAGATGCCTTGTACCAGGCCTCCCTCATTAGATGCCTCATATCAGGACTCTGGAATCACTGTTATATGCTGGACATGTCTGACATAGCAGATGTTTTGACTGATTGTAAAATGCCCAAGTCGGACATTGGGGAATTTCTGCTAAGAAACTCGTATTAAGACTTGATAAATAATTGTTCTGAGATTTGAAATGGTATTGATCTTATCTTGTACTTAAAATGTATATTGGGTTGCAACAGGCGTGAAACTGCTTTTGGGCTTTTGTAAACGGGACATATAATCTCTACCATGGTATTATATAGTTTTCTGCCTCAGCCAGGTTTGTGAGTAGACCATTTGATTTCATGGGTAAAGAGGGATCTTCAATAAACAGTCATGTCATTTTAAGAAAGACATAGAAAAGAAAATGTGCAATAATCCCTGTTCAGATATATAGTTTAAGGCTTTTTACTTTATGCACAGCAAAATCAGATATGAGCTACCCTTGTACCCCTGCAACTTAAATGGTTCTATTCCAAAGTCAGCATCCTCAACACAACATGTTGTCTATCTTAGCTGTACATTGTTCATGTATGACTTAGCGATCAAAAACTGATGTCTGCATTCTGGCCACATTTTAAGAAAATAAAAGAAGGATTACATCAGATTTGTTAAAAATATCGGTAATTCCATAGCTTCATAATGAGTTAGAAACTTGTCTAAAAGACAAAATCAGCATATACATTGAAGTTAATTTACAGAAGAGATGAAGGGGGTTGGGGTGGTATGTAGAGCTGACTTCATCTGCCTTGACAACACAAATGTCTGACGGCAGTTTACAGTTTTCTGAACCTCAGATTCATGCCAACTAAATTGTTTTAATTTTCTTTTAACCATAAAAAAATGAATGGATATTCTATAATTTATTTCCTAATTGCCAGCTCTCACATTGTATAAAAGACATCTATAAGGCAACCAAGATTTTATGCTAAGACTTTATTCATTAATTTGAGGGTCCCGGGTGTCCAAGTGGTCTAAGGTGCTCGCCTTTACAGATCACATTCCACGTGGGTTCGAGTCTTGCCTCAGCCAACATGGGTGTGTGAGAAAGTTTGCCAGTAGTTTCTCATGGGTTGGTTCTTCCTCCACCAAATATACTGGTCACCATGTATAGCCTATCATGTGCTTAGAAATGGCATTAAACCCACAAATCTTAAAAATCAATAATTTGATTTATTTCAATTATGTCCGGTTCAGTTCAACTCAGTTTATTGTACAAAACATAAATAGTAGACTGTATGATTTCAATCAAGAAAGAAATAATTGAATATATTTAGGCCAATGCTTGCCCTTCTTTTGCAAAATTTTGAAATAATTTTATCTCACCTGGCCATATGACCAAGTGGGCGTGTGGCATGGTCCTGCATCTGGCATGTGCAGTCCTGCATGCATCTGTGTTGTGCATCATCCATTGTTCATCAGCAATTGCTTTTTCACCCTCTTCTTAAAAACCCTAAACCTGTTTCAACCAAACTTGACAGAGAGCATCCTGGAATGAAGGCCTTTCATGTTTATACAGTTTATGCCAATCCAACATCAAATAAGGTCACTCATGCTAAAATTAAAATCTTCAAACAGCTTCTGAAAAACTGCTGAACAGAATTCAGTAAAATTTGACAGAAAGCACCCTGGCATGAAGGCCTGTTAAGTTTGTATGAACGATGATGATCTGCCATCAAATATGGCCACCATTACTAAGCAATAGAAAAACCTTAAAAAAACATGATCTCTTCCAGAAAACTGCTGATCATAATTCCACCAATTTTGACAGAAGCATTCTGGCACGAAATCCTTTCAAAATGTACATGAATTATGCCAATCCACCATCAAGTATGGTTGCTGTTACTAAAAAAAGAACAGTCTTAAAACATCTTATAAAAAGATATGGACAGAATTCTGACAATGTTGACAGCATTCAAGCATGATTGCCTTTTAAGTTTGTATGAATGATACTGCTCTGCAATTAAATATAACCACCATTACTAAAAATTAAAAAACTTTAAACAACTTCTTTGCAAAAACTGCTTTTGACATATTTGAGCAAATTCAACTGAAACCATTTGGGCATAAAAGTCTTTCAGTTTTGTTCAGAAGATTCCAATCCACTGTCAAATATAGCTGCCATTACTAAAAATATAAATTCCTTTAAATGACTTCTTCACAAAAACTGCTGAACAGAATTTGATCAAGTTTGACAGTAAACATCCTGTTCAAATGATCTTGCTCCATAATCAAATATGGCAGCTGTTAAAAAGGAAAAACCTTGAACTGAACTGACTTGTTTCAAAAACTGCTGAACAGACTTGAGCAAATTTGACAGCATCCTAACATAGAGGCCTTCAAGGTTTGTACAAATGATGTTAATCTGCTATCAAATTTGGCTGCTGTTACTAAAAGTAGATGATCTTTAAACTACTTCATCTCAGAAACTGATGAACAGATGTTGACCGATTTGAACAGAAAATATCCTGGCAAGAGGCCTCTGAAGTTTGCAGAAATGATGGTGATCTGCCATCTAATAAAGTTGCCATTACTAAAAGTAGAAAAAAAACCATTGAAATATCACAAAGCATCAAACTACCCAGATTTCTTGGCCAGACACCCTTGCATTTAACTTTGAGGTAGATGTAAGCTAGGTGAGCAATCTCAGGCCTACTTGGGACTCTTGTTTTTCTTTCATGCAGTGTACAGAAATAAACTTTGTTATTTTGAAAAATAGTTGAACAGAAGTCAAGGACTCCGCTTACCTGGCTGTAAGGCTAAGTTAACTTATGGTATGGTTCTGTATCTCTCATGTATTGTCATTCATCCAGGGTCCCTCATCTGTCATGTATTGTCATTCATCTAGGGTCCCTCATCTGTCATGCATTGTCATTCATCCAGGGTCCATCGTCTGTCATGCATTGTCATTCATCCAGGGCCCCTCATCTGTCATGCATTGTCATTCATCCAGGGTCCCTCATCTGTCCTGCATTGTCATTCATTCATGGTCCATCATCATCTGTCATACATTGTCATTCATCCAGGGTCCATTGTCTGTCATGCATCCATTAACAATTGTTATTTTCAACTTCTTTTTTTTAAAAAAACACTATACCAATTTCAATCAAACTTGGCAGACAGCATCCTAGTATGAATGCCTTCCAAGTTCGTACAAATGATGCTGATCCATTATCAAATATGGCCATGATTTCAAACAATAAAAGATACTTTAAACAACATCTTTAACACTGCTCAGCAGAATTTGATCAAGTTTGACATGATCCTGGCATGAAGGGCTTTCAGTTTTATGCAAATGATGCAGATCCACCATTAAATATGACTGCCATTACTAAAAATAGAAAAACCTTTAAATGAAGTTTCTCACAATCTGCTTAGCAGAATATGACTAAATTTGACAGCATTCTGGTATGAAAGGCTTTGAAGCTTTTACAAATGGTGTCAATCTGGCATCAGATATTGCAGCAGTTACTAAAATGGAAAAACTTTAAATGACTTTCTCTGAAAAATCGCTCAAGAAAATTTAACCAAATTTGACAGAAGGCATTCTGTCACAGAGTGTTTTCAATTTTATACAAGTGATGCCGATCTGCCATCAAATATGGCCACCATTACTAACAACAGGAAAGCCTTACAAGACTTCTCAGAGAAACTTTTCAACAGAATTTGACCAAATTTAAGAGAAAGCATCCTGGCATGTAGGGTATTCAGTTTTGTACAAATTAACTAAATGAAACCAAGCCACCATCAAATGTGAACTAAAAACTGAAAAACCCTTACATAATATATCAAAAAATGCTAAATAGAATTTGATCAAAATTTGATAGCATTCATGCAAGAAGGGCCTTCAAGTTTATACAAAAGATAATGCTTCACCATAAATATGGCCCATTGTTATTAATGATAGAAATTTTTTGAATGACTTCTTCTCAAAAAGTGCTAAATGGAATTTGGCCAAATTGGACAGAATACAATCTGGCATAAAGGTCTTTAAAGTTTGTACAAATGATACTGATCCACAATCAAATATGGCTGCCATTACTAAAAATAGAAAAAAATTGTTTGAGAACTTATTTTTAAGAACTGCTTAACAGTTTTTACCAAATTTTAAAGTAAGCATCTTACCATGAAGGCTTTCAAATTTTTGCAAATGATGTCGATCCTCCATCAGTTATGGTGTCATTGATACAAATAAAGAAACATTGTAACAACTTTCTATAGAAACACAGTTCAGCAGAATTTGACTAACTTTGACAGGAAGTATCAAGTATAAAAGCCTTTCAGTATTGGACAAATGATACTGATCAAATATGGATGAAGATGCAGAATACAGAGAAAACTTGAAACAGTTATTTTTATAACATACACAATCAACAACATTGGAAGAAATTCCTACACAAAGCATCCTGTGACCCAGATTTCTTGGGTAAATGCTCTTGCATTTGGCTATTAGGCAGATATCAGCCAGGTGTGCAATTTCAAGACCACTTTTGGGCTCATTGTTTATTTAAGGAATCTTTTTCCTATGAAATACCCACCTCATCTTTTAAAATAACCCAGGCTTTTCACAAAAGACATACTGTACATTCAAATTACACTAATTAAGCCACCTTATTGAGTACTAGGCTGTCTTAAGGGCATACAACATAGCATTTTCACAAAGTTGGTGTATAAGTGGAAGAATTACATGTTTAGCATATTTTCTGTACTTTTCCAGCACTTAGTATGGATATTGGGGTTGAAGCCATCATCTGGGGGTAGCCTGGTTGCTAAACAACAAGTGAATGAGGCATCAAATGCTGTGATCACGACAGCTGTCATGGCCGACATGCCTGTATTGTCCGCAGTACTTTCAAGACTATTTGAGAGCTCAAGGTATGTCATAACTTCCAGAATTTAAATAGAAAGGATGTCACAACCATTCTTTCAGTATTAAAATGATGCTTTTTTTAAAAGTTACTAGTACTGTCAGCAAGGAAGTTTGGTTTCAGAGGGGTCGTTTTTGGAAAGTTTCACGGCATAAGGAAATATAGTTGGTTACTGAGCTCAAATAGTTGATCATCCTCTGGACTTAAAACTATTGAAGTTTTTTTTAACTCTCAGACTCCCACTACTATGTGTCTCCTGAAATGTTAACTTATTACAATGTACATGTATCTGTAAATGAAATGAATTTGCTGATTATAACGCCAGCATAGAACAGAATAACAGAAATCAGAAACAAACACAATCAAATATAATCTCATACAATATTAATTAAAATGGTATTATGAAGAACTAAATTATCTTTTTAAAGTAAAAAATAAATGTAATTAGGAGGGAGAGAGGGAGATACACATAATGTTTATTCTTACACCTAATTGTTACTAAGTGGGTGCCGCTATGACAATATGTAATTAGTCATACAGAAATCCCAAGCTAATCAAACATGATTAAAGACTCATAATGGTGTTCTGTTGTCCAAGGCTATGTACAGAATTGTCAATCAACGATCAATGGTGACTTAACAGGTGATGAAAGTTAATTACCTACCAGCACAGTTGTGACTAGAATCCATGTCAACCAAGTTAGCCTTGAGCCTTGATCCAGTCTCTGTGACACTTGTGTTCACATGACCACACATAAAATGACAGTCCAATATACCCATGTTATCATTCCATCATAGATAGTCTGAGTAGATCTCGGGTGTGAAGTGCAGACATATCCTTCCATTCACAGTTCCACTTTTTGACCAAAATTTTATCATCCAGATGATTGTCCCCTGATGGGTCTGGATAATTGATGCTTTATTGTATACCATATAACTTCCCTTAACTGGACACTGTAGTGACCAAACATTTGGCTGTTTTATAGAAGCGATCAGTATAAAGAGAATTTATATGTATGAGAATGGCTTTATATGGACCGTAATAGGTGGTCAGTCTGCAAGGAAACTTGGTTTCATAAGGGCCATCATAGGAAAGTTTCACAGCATATGGAAATAGGGTGGGTCACTGATCTCGAATAGTTGATCATCCTCAGAACTCAAAACTACCATATATACTCACATATAAACCAGGTCCAAATGCAAACAACATAGACCCTGATCTGCCAGCGAATTATGCGATGGCAGATCAGGGTCTGTGTTTGTTCTACTGATTAGTCCGTACAAACTGCATAGACCCAGATCTGCCAGTGCATTATGCGCCGGCAGATCTGGGTCTATGCAGTTTGCAGTTGGTATTGGATTATATGCGAGTATATATGGCATTTAGTTGTATTTTTGGCAAGCTTTGTTAATTCTCAGACTCCTAATTTTTGTCAAGCCTACATTAGTGAGAAAGTGAGAGACAGTAGTCACTTTTCTGGCATAAGCATCAGTGTTGGCATCAACATTTTTTTATGGTTTTGGTTAAAGGTTTTCATTTGCATATATTTCCTAAACTCCTTGATAGATTCTCATCATACTGGGCATACATCATTATGAAGCTAAGACAATTCATTTTGTGACACACTCACTTGTTTTATGGTTTTATTTAAAGTTTTTTCATTTCCATATATCTTCTAAACCCTATGATGGATTTTGTTCATACTTGGGATGAAACATTATGAAGCTAAGACATTTCATTCTGTGATATGCTTTCACCTTTGACCTTGGGGTCAAGGTCACAGTCAGTGAAAATTTGCATTCAGGTGTTGGTTAAAATATTTAATTTGCTTATATTTCCCTTTGATGGATTTTGTTCATACATAAGATGAATCAGTGTGAGCTAAGATAATTCATTCTGCAACATTCTTTCATTCTTTTTACCTTAAGGTCATGGTCAAGTCATACAAATCTTGTGTTAAGGTTGTGATTAAAGTTTTTTAATTATTTATATGTCCTAAGCACCTTTATGGATTTTGTTCATACTGAGGATGAATCATTATGAAGCTAAGACTGTTCATTCTGGGACTCATTCTGGGACATGCTCGTCCAACCTTTTCACCTTGGGATAAAGGTTATACATTTAAAAGTAGCACTTCATTTGTGAATTCAATATGTAGACCCTGACCTTCTTGTTTGGATCATATTGTTTTCTCAATATAATCTTTGTTTCCAGTACCTTTTGCAAATTTGAACACTGAGTCCCCTTACCTCACATGGTTACCCCACCACCCATTTTTCATTTTGTTTTTGAGAAGTAATGGGGCACATGACCCAGATTTTTCTGTAATTGGTTCTGAATGAAAATGGTGCAGATGTGACCACATAAGTACTTTTGTGAAGGGGAGTATGGAAACTAGATCTAATTGACTTTGGGGTCATTATGAAGCTAAGACAACTTATTCTTTGACTCACTGGTGTCAAGCCAAAGGTCAGTGCTTGCATTTTTGTAATTCAGTGAGCTTATGAAGACAGTGTCTTGCCCATATACAAATGAATTTTGACCAGACTTGGTATTTAGTTGCATTCCAATAAACAAGCTGATTGTCAGCACTGACATTGTGATATTGACATCAGAGGTCTAGATTTGGGTTTTTAGCTGTACTGGCTTAAAAGCATGATACCAATAACAAGTATGACTTGACTTGGATCAAACTTAGTTTGTGGATATATCTGAAGAATACTTTGAATTATGCCAGTTCCATAACTTGGTTTTTATATGCCCTTTTGGCAGAGCATATTATGCTATGACCCTGTCTGTCCCGCTGTCCATTAACTTTTCCATGTCCACACACTAACTTCAGTTTTCCATCATCTACAAACTTTCTAGATGGCTTGCACTTGGGGTAGAAAGAAGCCAATCGATTTTGTGGTCAAAGGTTAAGGTCACTGTGATAGGAAGAAGAAAAATTGTTTCTGAACAATAACATTAGTTGCACAGCACATACTTGGATCAAACTTTGTGGATAGTTTGCACTTGGGGTAAGGAAGAACTTTATTGATATCGGGTTCAAAAGGTCAGAGGTCAAGTTCACTGTGACTAAAAGGAGAAAAATGGTTTCCACACAATAACATTATTTCTGCATCACTTACTGAGATTAAACTTTATAGATAACTTGGAGTAAGAGAGAATTATATCGATTTGGAGAGGCAAAAGGTCAAAGGGATATGTCACTGTGACAAGAAAAATGATTTTTGGAAAAAAATTTAGTTTTTAACCATGTACTTTCACCAAAGTTTGTTGATGACTTGCATGTTGTGTAAGAAAGAAATTAATATATTTTGCTGTCAAAAGGTCAAAGGTCATGGTCACTTTGACTAAGAGAAGAAAAACGGTTGTTGCATAATATGTTTAGCTCTAGACCACGTTTCTTGACCAAAGCTGTGAAGGGCTTGCACTTAAGGTATGGAAGAGGCCTATTGATTTTGAAGTCAAAGATCAAGGTCATTGTGACTTAAAGAAATATAGATTTGCAGAAAAACTTTTATTCTTGAGTAATTTCCTTGACTAAACTTTGTGGATGGCTTGCACTTAGGATAATAAAAAACCTATAGATTCCAGGGTCTTGAGGTCAGAGGTAATGGTCATGGTAAGTCTAATAACAATAGTTTCTGTACAGTAAGTGTTTTAGTTCAAGACTACAAACCTTGACCAAAGGGCCAGGGTATTGAGATCCATTGGTGAATAATCATCAGAGTCATACATACCCTACTAGTGCCAACACAGAGGACTATTAAACACAAGGCAGGTGTATAAAATGTGTCATTGACAGTACTATTATTTTCTAAGAAATAATTCATTATAAATTTAACAAAACTCGGCATGTGGGTATATCTTGACAGTGTCTGAAACAAGTCCAGTGGCCATATATATGTGATGTCAGGTTCAAGGTCAAGGGCAAGTATCTGAGTTAACTCAATCATGTAACAAAATATTTTTGGTACCAAATTTGGTACGTTGGAGTTTTGCAAGAATATCGGAGGTGGTTTTAATACTCAGTTTAAAAAAAATATAAAGACTGAAGAAACAGATTTATTATGGATTCCGGGAAATTCTTTTCAGTTGCTTGAGTGTCAGTTCATTTGAGTGACTTTTGTTTCCCAAAATTTTAGTTATTGATTAAATGTGAATATGTTGACTCAGACATATAAGAAATATTCATTTTACCAAATAGGCTATGTTGGTGTTTCTCAAGAATATCTGATGGAAGAAATGAACTTCTCATTAATTCCTGCAACTTCTTTTTGGCCAGTGGAGTGTCAGTCCCATCAACGGACTCTTGTTTGTTTATTTTACTGTGGATATAAGGAATTCCAGAAGAAAATTTAAAATGCACATTAAAAGATGGACAAGAGAGTCCCCCCCCCCCCCCCAGCACACACCTCCACCTCTAGGTCAGTTGGTGAATGAAAACCAAAAGAATGACACAAAGAAAGCACAGATATTTGATGAGGGTAATCAAGCATCCAGGTGCTTAATCTTCGATGGTGAATACAAAGCTTACATAAATTCATAACATTGACATTTGATTGACATGCTTTTAGTTTCACATAATGCTGTGACCTTTGAAGTTTGTCTTAATCATCCTTTCTCACTATATTCCAGAAACATTGATTTGGCCTAGAATGAAGTCTCTCTTAAAACAACATACTGTATATACTCACTTATAAGTCAAGTACAGCAGCAAACTGCACAGACCGAGATCTGCCATCGCGTGATGTGTTGTCAGGTCAGGGCCTATGCAGTTTGTTAGGAGTTATCAGTAGAACAAACAACATAGACTCTGATCTGCCAGTGCATTATGCGATGGCAGATCAGGGACTATGTTGTTTGCAGTTGGACTTGACTTAGAAGTGAATATATATGGTAGTCTTTGTTCTTATTGATTCATCCACTGATGTTATAAATTGAATCAATTAAATTATTTGAATGTTTTCTCGTTAACCTGAGTAGAAAATGTATAGAAAAGAATTAAAAGGACAACAAAATTAGCTGACATGTAGAAAATGGTTTTCACATGTGTATTTTGTTTTTGTCAGGTATCTGAATGATGTAGCCCTGCACCACCTGATTGATGCCCTGTGTAAACTTTCCTCGGAGTCCATGGAGCTGGCCTACTCTAACAGAGTAAGTCCACTTTGACAGAATGATCATAAATTATAAACCTGGCTTTGATACCAGAAAAACTTTGAGCATGAATTTAAGTATGTATTGTCCCACTTAGCCAGTCAAACAAAGATTTACAGAAGTAAAGTTCATTGTGATTGGTTGAGCACAAAATCTCATAATTAGACTCAAGCTCACAAGCTGAATGAATCCCAGCCAGAAGTCTTTTCCTTAGTCATAAATTTAGTACAGCTTACAAGACTGTTGAATTCAGTGAGAGAATCTGAAAAGCTTGTCTTCGAATGGAACATGTTTTTACATTATTGTCTTGGAGAGGTTTCAAGTTGAAAGTGGGAGAGGTGAAATGAGTTATACTTTTTGTTGAATGATTCTAGTTTGAGTACTAGAGTATACTTGACAAGTGGAAGTCTTGTGACATTAGTGGTGAGAAATGGGGCATGCATTAAGTAGTCTTTTAGTAACCAAATTAAACCAACAAACAGAAAACACCATGAAAAGCTGTTATGGTGGCCTTCATAGAAGACAGAATTGTCACTTTCATTTTCATTGCAGTCGCCGTCAAAACCTATTGCGTGAAGTGAACCATAACAAACCATTTGCTCAACATTGACATATTGTGTTGCTGAAAGTTATTCACTATGACATGGCTAATTATTGCTGTTTGATAAATTAAAGAAAGAAAGAAAGAAAGAAAGTAATATAGACAGACAGACAGATGGATCAATAGATAGAAATAATTAATAATAAAGAAAGAAAGACAGACAGATGGATAGACTGATAGAAATGATGGATATAGAGAAAGCAATATGGGGAATTTGAGAGATAGAGTAACAAAACATATATTGATTGATAGATAGGAGAGGAAGAGAAACATGCCCTGTACGTAAAAAAGTCAGAAAAAAGGAGATAAATGTTGTGTATATGACTTACTTTTGTTGTTGAAACATGGTTTTAATTGTGAAAGAAAATGGGAATTGTATGTCCTTTTACAGAGTTTATATCTGCAAGAAGGAATGCTTTTTACTCTTTCTTTCTCTCAACAACAAAAAAGGTCAGTAAGTGATGATTTTAGCTTTGTATTTTAAAGTGACACTTATAGCCTTAATATGTCTTATGCCAGTGCATGTTTTAAAGCTGCAATCGTTGTAGTAGTAAGCAGACTGATTTGCAGAATAAAAACTATTTTGTAATACAATATTGTCTTGTTGACGAAGTCAATGGGATTTATCAACTGATAGTGAGGATTAATTTGGATGCGCATCATTCTGTTTACCATATTTCATGTAATTTTTTGTACCCTTTAATATTTCATACATCATATAGCTATAAAAATAATTATTAATTAAATGTATTACATTTTTTCTTACATAGCACTTTGTATTTTTTGTCAACTCCTTTAAATTTTCGTACATAAAATTTATACTAAGAAGATTTACTTTTGCAAAAAACGATCGAAAATATTGCCAAGGGTTTTTTTTTTAAAAAATTTATTTATCTTTGTATTATATTTTAACCCCATATTTTAATGTGTTAAATTTGGAGAGGTTCCCATTTCAAACAGCTTCGAAAATATACCAAGGTCCAATTTAAATATGTCCAATGACTAAAGTATAATTTTGCTAAGCATTTAAATGGTGATTAACTCTGGATAAGATCACCGAATAATGAAACAGGAGATAAAGAAATAAAAGGATCGCCATTTATAATTATGCAGAAAGGTCACTGATCATTTCATTCTTTTATTATTTTTTTAAGCCACGTATTTTTATTTTTTTTATTTGAATCAAGAAGAGAAGTTCACGTTTCAAATGGCATTGATAAAATACAGATGTGCGATCCAGATACGTCAAACGACCAATGTATTGTTTGCTGAGTATATGTATGATATAATCACATATGAAAAACATAATTATTTGTTGCCTTCAAAAATAAAAATTCACATGAACTATATTAACTTCACTTAAATTTGTAATTGAGGCATCAAATAATGAAAAGAAGATTAAGAAATAATAGAATCACCATTTATAATTGTGCAGAAAGGTCATTGATCATTTCATTCTTTTATTACTTTTTTTAACCACATATTTTTATGTTTTATATTTGAATCAAGAAGAAAAGTTCACGTTTCAAAAGGCTTTGATAAAATACTGATGTATGATATAAATGCATCAAACTACCAAATCAGTGTATTGTTTGTTGAGTATATGTTTGATATAATTGATATTAATTTCGTGTATCACATCAAATAATGAAACAGGAGATCAAGAAATAAAGAAATAATCACAATTTATAATTGTGCACAAAGGCCTTTGATCATCTCACGTTGAAAGGGTAATTGTTTTGTTAATTGAGAATCTACTCTCATTCATCGATCCGCCTTCTTTGTCTTCTTTATCAGCGAGAAAATATAATGATTGATGCATATGATCTCTTATTGTCATTGCAATATCTACTGCTGTTCATTAACAACTGGACAATGGCCTTTACAGTATGTATCTTGAAACAATATTGTTAATGAGTGCTCTTTATTAAGTCAGTCACTGTAACAAAGCACTACATGCATTTTAAAATGAGTTCGGAAACCATTTGATGTTTTCTTATCCAGCAAAAATTATATCTCACTATATGCTAAAGTGAAGACCACAGATCATTGGCCAATTAGTCTTATTGTTTCATTATAGTAATACAAAAAAAATTAAATAAACCTTGTCATTTTCTATCATAAATTTGAAAGTCACTGACTCAGGGAAATCGATTCTTATATATTATATCTTTTAAGTACTTGTATTGTTTTGACTTGGATATAATTAACATTTTATTGAGAATCTATTTTACGATACACCCCTCTATTGTTATCTTTATCAGTGAGTACGAATAACAAGAGATGCATGTGATTGCTTGTCAGTACAACATCTACTGCTGTTTGGACAATGGCCTTCATGGTTCATTAATAGATTTTAATTTCCCTATGGATAGCCTCATTTCCCTATTGGTAGACTCACTAATTTGATCTCATCTGTCAAATCTTCCCCGCAATATGGTGTCAACTGGAATAACCTGGCCAAAGATATAGGCATATTTAATTAGCATGTAAATAACATTACATAGCCATGTGGTTCTTGTGACAATGGATATCATAATTAAAACAAGAATGAATTGTTTATTTAGAGGTGTTAATTGATAATGGAATATAGTAGTGCCCTTGTACATGACGAAGATCACAATTGTCAGGTAACTGAAAATAATTTTACAATCGCCCTGTAACCTCTCTCTTTTTCTCTCTCTCCGAAAGCTACCAATGAAAACTGCTCTGAATACATACGATCTTACACACTGACACAACTTTGTTTCATCTCTCTCTCTCTCTCTCTCTCTCTCACACACACACAGAGACACAATTCACTAAAAAGAACAAGTCTTTTCAAGTTTTTTATTTTTTAATGTAATTTGATAATGAGGTTACTGTTGCTGTAAGAATACAAGTTGCACTTAACTTTTTGACAACATGGGCTTGTATCGTTGCATACAATTTACCAATGAAAAATACCCATAAATAATACATGTACAGAGCATCTTAATCATTTTGCCAACATAACACACTGTAACAGCTACAAAGAAGTATGCTCTGAATACACATGATCTTGCACACTGACAACATTATTGTTTCAGCCATCTCTCCACTCTCTCTCTCAGTCAATAATAACAACAAAAAGTCTTTTTGAGTACTTTTATTTTCATTGTAATTGGAATCTTGAGTTGAGAGCAGATTGAGACAAAATTTGTACGTTTATTTTGTATGTTAGTACCATTAGGTAGTCGAGTATCATGTGTCACGTAGACCTTGTTCAGGTATGGGCCCTTTATTTTTTGTACATTGTCAGTACTACAAAATAATAATTATTTATTTTACATATAATTTTTCGTATTCTGAAATGAATATTATTTTTTTTGGTAAGAAATAATACATGAAATACGGTATTTATCCTAGGTGTAATAGACACACTCACTTTGTCGGTATGCTGACAGAAATTAGGAACAGTTTCGAGTGTGAAATGGTATTTTTATAGTCGGAACCAACCTGTGACTTTGAGTGATGCATGTTATTTGAGTGGTCAGTGTTTGATTTTTTTAAGTTAATAAATATGATAAGATTGAAGACTTTAAGCCGAGACCAAGAATGTATTTCGATGGATACCAGGTGTCTGATTGATTAAAGTTTAAAGTTATTGAAGTTTGATTGTTTTGGTGGTTTCAATTCAAATGAGAACAAATAGCCAGACTAATGGTAAAGGGAAAGCTAATAACATCCGCCAACAGTTGCGTTTTAAAATATGGTTACTTTTGGATTGGTGAGGAGAATATACCCAACACATGTCAAATTCCCAGTGAGGGACTCTCAGCATTTGATTAGCAATGTGTCTCTTTCTGTAACTCATGTTGCCTATTGGAATGAATGTCTAGTGATACTACATTTGTACAGACTGTTCAACAATGTACCATTTGTATAGACTGTTCAACAATGTACTATCCAAACTATCGACTTGACTCCAACATGAACTGTGCCATGTAGATTGCCAACCAACCACAGATAACATGAATACCAAGCTTGACAACTCTTCCGGGGAAATATAAAATTAGATAAAAGGAGATGGGTGATCTTCCTTCAGCTGTCAAACAAAAGATATGGGTTTTTCGCTTACCTGTACAATGTAGAGGTAAGCTATTGTACTATGCAGACATCAGTATCATGGTCTGCACAGATAAAAGCATATACATATGTAGATCCTAACTGAATGTCAACCATTCTTTCTTCCTAGGTCCTAGGCAACAGTTTAGAGTGGGTTTCATAGCACCTACCCCCTGGGGAGGGGGGTGAGGTAGCTGACTTTGTACATATATGTGTATTCATTAGTTGTACATTCTTGGTTAAGTGTTTGCATTTAGCTTCTTTTTTTTTGCACACTGTATAAATATTGTTATTACTGGAATCATGAAACTTGGTGAGGGGATGCATCTTGATGAGTACTACACCCTCATAATGAAAGTAGGTCACTGTGACCTACATTTTGTTTCACTGGCTTTGGTTAAATTTTGTGGGTTTAGTTTATTTCTCCAGCTATGTTCATATTAGAATCATCAAACTAGATGACTGTATGCATCTCTGTTAGTGCCACACCCTTATAACAAAAGTAGGTCATAGTGAACTACATTTCACATTTTACTGGTTTTGGTTAATTTTTTGCATTTAGCTCATGTAAAAATTAGTTTTTTTATCTTCTGTATAATATTGTTATACCTGGAATCATGAGACTTGGTGAAAAGATGCATCTTGATGAGTATTACACCCCTGTTATAAAAGTAGGTTACTGTGACCTATATTTTGTGCTTTATCAACTTTGGTTAAATTATGAGTTTTTAAGTTTATTTCTGAAGCTCTGGTCATGGTAGAATCATCAAACTAGATGATTGTATACATTTGTATTAGTACCACAAAAGAAGGTCATGGTGACCTACATCTCACATTTTTACTGGCTTAGGTTAAGTTTGTGCTTTTAGGCCATAATTAGATAGGTTTTTAGCACCCTGTATATATATTGTTATACCAGGATTAATGAAACTTGATGAGGGGATGCATCTTGAGTACTACACCCTCATCACAAAAGTAGGTCATGGTGAACCATATTTTATGCGTTACTGACTTTGGTTCAGTCTCAAATGCTGTTTGTGCCAGATTCATCATTCTAGACAATTGTATGAAATTCTGTTAGTACTACACCCTTGCAACAAAAGAAGGTAATTGTGACCAAAATTTCACAATTTACTGGCTTATGTTACATTTTTGCATTTAGCTCTTGACCACATGTACTGTGTATAATGCTGTTATACCTGGAATCATGAGAGGATGCATCTTGATGAATACTACATCATATTAAAAGTAGTTATTGTGACCCATATTTCACATTTCATTGACTTCGGTTTGGTTAAGAGGTTAACTGTATAATATACATGTGAATGACTATAGGAATTAGATGTGTGGACAGGATGCTGCATGCTTTTCATGTGAGGCCTTGCTTCTAGTGGCTAATCAGGGTAATTATTGATGCATGAACCATGCTTGTACTGCTGGCTGTCACTCCATGGTTACTCAAAACCTGTGATTTTCACCCAGTAGAATCTGGCTTCTAGGGGTGGACAATGATAATGGCTTGTCAAGCAGATTTTAGAACAATCATTTTTAGCTCTTCTGGTCATAGACCAGAAGAGATCTTATGGGATGGTCTGTTATCCATCATCCATTGTCTGTGTGTCCATTAACACCAGTTTGTTAGCACTATTCTTCCTAAACTATTGGGAGGATTGCCATCTTGAAAATCTTGTTATCACTACACCTCCTGAACAGAAAGTCATATCAACATAGAATTTTCACCAGATGACTTCTTATAATGACTGGTTAGTCCTAAGTGAAAATAGAGCCTCTCAGACATCAAATATGGCCATAATAGTGGTCATCTTGAAAACCTTGTTATTGCTACTCCTCCTTAATGGAGAGTCATATCAAAAACATGTGGTTTTCACTGAAAGACTTATGATGTCTAATTGGTCCTAAATGAAATAGTACCGATCGGATGTCTAATATGGCTGCTGTGGCAGCCATCTTGAAAATCGTGTTCTCGCTACTCCGCCTGAATGGAAAGTCATATCGAGATGGGTTTTCACCAGAATACTTCCTATGATGTGTAATTGGTCTTAAATGAAAATGATGCCGCTCGGACATCCAATATGACTGCCACAGCAGCTATCTTGAAAGTCTTGTTATTGCTACTCCTCCCGATTGAAAAGTCGTATCAACATGAGGTTTTCACTAAAAGATTTCTTATGAAGTCTGCTTGGTCCTACATGAAAACAGTGCTGATCTGTTATCCAATATGGCCACCATGGCAGTCATTTTGAAAATATTGCTATTGCAATCCTGAACAGAAAGTCCTATCAACATGGGATTCTCACCGGAAGACTTCTTGTGATGTCTAGTTGCTCCTAAATGAAAATAGTGCCTATATGATATCCAATATGGCCACAAATCTCAGCCATCTTGAAAAATATTTTCTCACTGCTCTGACGAAATGGATATTTTAAGGATTGTATATTTTTAGCCTGTACATTTTATCGTTTTTATACATTTTGCAGAATATAAACATCTTTACTATTTATATTTTATATTGTTGTACTTATGTTTAGATTTATTTGGAAGGGTTTATCTGCCTTAAGTTTTTTGTGCAATTCTTCATTTTTACAAATGTAAAATTTTATTTTTAATTGGCACCATAAAGCCATTTTTGTGCTGAGATGCTGTTGAACCTTAATACATACATGCATCCTCCTAAATGGAAAGTCATATTGACATAGGTTTTTACCAGAAGACCTCTTATGGTGTATGGTTGGTCCTAAACGAAAATGATGTCATTCTGACATCAAATATAGCCACAATGGTGGCCATCTTGAAATTCTTGTGGCTACTCCTGAATGGATGGCCATATTAACATGCGGTTTCCACAAAAAGACTTATTTTTTGAGACTTACAAAAAGACTAGTCGGTTCTAAATGAAAATGGTGCCAGTATTAAGTCTAATATTGCTGCCACAATGGCCATCTTGAAAATCTTGTTATCACAACTCCGTATATAATTGATGGTCATATTAAGATGTTATTTTCTCCAAAAGACTTCCAATAATGTGTTTATTGTCTTAAATGAAAATGGTGCCAATCCAACATCCAATATTGCTGCTACAGCAGCCAATTTGAAAATCTTTATATCACTCAGGAGTATCAGAGATGGGTTCAACACTCATCAGTTAAAAAGAAGAAAGTCTTATCATGGATTCCTTGAAATTCTTTTTTGACAGTAGAGCATCAGTCTCTTCGAGGGACTCTTGTTTATTGTTTTATGTCATTTACGCCCAATTACTGCAGGTGGGTAGGTTGGTAGTTTCAAATTATGTCAGCACAGTATGGCTATATCATGCTGATTTAAAATTAAAAAAAATATTTAAGAAAATTAAATTTTAAAATGATTCAAAGTTCAAACATAAAGATTAAAGATTGCAAAAACATCTTTAGTTGGACAAGGGGCTCTGATCACTTTAGTTTGAATTGATTTTCTGCATGATAATGTCTGCAGTGGTTACTGGAGAGTAGTAAAAGTAGAAGTGAGCTATTGTTACTTATGCAATGCAAACTGCCCCAAACTACAAATTTAATATGACTATTGAAGATTGATATTATAGTTTACACATGTCAAACTGTGACCCACATAATTGAAATATTGACAATAAAACAGAGATTATCTCATTGGTGATCATCTGGACTTTTCACTCATTTAGACTTTGTCCAGGACCTGTCATTTGTCACTTATCCAGACAACCAATTATCCAGGTAAGGTCTATGTGTTTGACTGTAGTAGGATCTATCGTGGACAGATAATCAATTATCCAGGCAAGGTCTGTCTCCTTATTAGCCCATATAATGTGTTTGTAATAAGAACTGTATTGGACAGACAATCAATTATCCAGGCAAGGTCTATGTCTCCTTATTAGCCCATATAATGTGTTTGACTGTAGTAAGATCTGTCGTGGACAGATAATCAATTATCCAGGCAAGGTCTGTGTCTCCTTATTAGCCCATATAATGTTTTTTGACTGTAATAAGAACTGTATTGGACAGACAATCAATTATCCAGGCAAGGTCTATGTCTCCTTATTAGCCCATATAATGTGTTTGACTGTAATAAGAACTGTATTGGACAGACAATCAATTATCCATGCAAGGTCTATGTCTCCTTATTAGCCCATATAATGTGTTTGACTGTAGTAAGATCTGTCGTGGACAGATAATCAATTATCCAGTCAAGGTCTGTGTCTCCTTATTAGCCCATATAATGTGTTTGACTAATAAGATCTGTATTGGACAGACAACCAATTATCCAGGTAAGGCCCATGTCTTCCTATTAGTCCAGATAATATATTTAACTGTAGTAAGAACTGATTATGACAGAAAGTTGTTACCTTTACAAAGTATAAGGATATATGAAGCTGTCCGTTCAAAAAGGAAAAGAAAGTATAAGATAAACACCTAGGTGATGATTTTTGTATCTAATAAAAAATAATTAATAGTTTACCTTGCAGTATGTATATGCTTGCATTATTGTGCATGTCATACAGGATATATATGCTTGCATTATCATGTATGTCATGCAATGTATGTAGGCTTGCATTACCATGCATGTCCATTCAGTGTTTATAGGCTTGCATTACCTTGCATGTCATGCAATCCATAAAGGCTTGCATTACCATGCATGTCATGCTGTGTATATATGCTTGCATTACTGTGCATGTCATGCAGTGTATTTATGCTTGCTTTTCGTGTTCATCTCATGTGGTGTATATATGCATGTATTACCATGCATGTCATGCAGTGTATATATGCTTTCATTACTGTGCATGCCATGCAGTGTATATATGCTTGTATTACCATGCAAGTCATGGAATGAATATATGCTTGCATTACTGTGCATGTCATGCAGTGCATAAAGGCTTGCATTACCATGCATGCCATGCAGTGTATATATGCATATATTACCATGCATGTCATGCAGTGTATATATGCTGGCATTACTGTGCATGTCCTGCAGTGTATATATGCTTTCATTACTGTGCATGTCATGCAGTGCATAAAGGCTTGCATTACCATGCATGCCATGCAGTGTATATATGCTTATATTACTATGCATGTCATGCAGTGTATATATGCTTGCATTACTGTGCATATGCAGTGTATATATGCTTTCATTACTGTGCATATCATGCAGTGTATATATGCTTGTATTACCATGCATGTCATGCAGTGCATATATGCTTTCATTACTGTGCATGTCATGCAGTGCATAAAGGCTTGCATTACCATGCATGTCATGCAGTGTATATATGCTTGCATTACTGTGCATATGCAGTGTATATATGCTTTCATTACTGTGCATGTCATGCAGTGTATATATGCTTGCATTACTGTGCATATGCAGTGTATATATGCTTTCATTACTGTGCATGTCATGCAGTGTATATATGCTTGTATTACCATGCATGTCATGCAGTGTATATATGCTTGCATTACTGTGCATGTCATGCATTGTATATAGGCTTGTATTACCATGCATGTCATGCATTGTATATAGGCTTGCATTACTGTGCATGTCATGCAGTGTATATATGCTTGTATTACCATGCATGTCATGCATTGTATATAGGCTTGTATTACCATGCATGTCATGCATTGTATATAGGCTTGCATTACTGTGCATGTCATGCAGTGTATATATGCTTGCATTACTGTGCATGTCATGCATTGTATATAGGCTTGTATTACCATGCATGTCATGCATTGTATATAGGCTTGCATTACTGTGCATGTCATGCAGTGTATATAGGCTTGCATTAATGTGCATATCTTGCAGAGTGATTTTTTTATTTGAAAATTCAAATAACAAACTTTAAGAAAAATAGAAAGAAGTGGTTGTTTTTTAGTTTTCCAATTGCATTTTAAATTCCAGGGAACAAAAATTGAAGAGGAAACTAGCTCTGTACTATTGCCTTACAAACCAAAGTAGTTTAATTAGCAACTTGTCAAGGTGGCTTTCTCTTCCTGATGTTGATCACAGTAAATGAGAAGGAAATGCATGTTTTGTAACAATAGGGTCGTAAAATTTGTACTTCATAGAACAGTGTAAGGACTTTAAAAAAAGCTTTTAAGAACAGGGACAGATTTCATGTTGTAATGCTTGTCAAGCCCAGAAATTTGAAAGTGGATTAACTCCCTTGCTAAATTACTTCTTTTTGTAGCTCCATTAGATATTAGCAGTTACAAAACACAGAGGTGATCATTATTTTGGATCATAAAATTCAAAACTATTTTACCTTGCAGAGTGTAATTATCCTTGCATATAATAATATGTGCATTGATTGTATCAGTTTGGAAACAAATGACAAAACTTGAAGAAATATAGAAAGACTTTTGATTGTTTTCCAGTTTTTCTTAATTTGAAATAGCTATACAAAAATCAAAGAGAAAACTTGCTCTTTATGGTTGTCTTTCAAACCAGATTAGCTTAATTTACCAGATTATCAAGATGGCTTCAGCTTTCCTGAATTTGAAATAGGTATAAAAAAAAAATCAAAGAGAAAACTAACTCTTTATGGTTGCCTTTCAAACCAGATTAGCTTAATTTACCAGATTGTCAAGATGGCTTCCACTTTTTATTGCTGATCACATCATATGAGAATAATTAAATGCATGTTTATTACAGTAATCTCATAAAATTTGTACCTTAAACAAAAGAACAAGGAGACTATTGTATGCTTTTGCAAATTAAATCTGGACTTGCTGTCCTTATTATTATGTGATACGTTCATTTTAAAGAAGACAGTTTTGATTAATTTCCATTTAAACCAAATATTTTGGTATGGGGATAATTACTGTATATACTCGTGTATAAGCCAGGTCCAAATGCAAACAACATAGACCCTGATCTGCTGTTGCATAATGTGCTGGCAGATCAGGGTCAATGTTATTCTACTGATTAGCCCTTACAGACTGCATAGATCCAGACATGGGTCTATGCAGTTTGCAGTTGGTATCGTTTTATGCGCGATTATATATGGTAATTATGTCTGATGATCTTGTTTAGACCTAGGCAATAAAGTCACAGCTTTGCTGACTGTTTAAACCATACTGAAATGGATTCCATTTTTGTAGCTCACCTGGCCAAAGACTAAGTTAACTTATAGTATGGCCTTTCTCCATCGTCCATCATGCGTCATTTGTCATATGTTTGCTAACCCTTGCTTGTGAACACTCTAGAGGCTTCATTTCCGATCAGATTTCAGTCAGATTTGGTATGTAAGTTTACATCGTCAAACAGCAGACAAGTTTGATTATCAGCAGCAGCCATGCATATTAATGAGGTGATCTTGCATCTGATTGGCTGAGCTTGTGAACACTCAGAGGACCATATTTTTGATCAGATTTTGATCAGATTTTGTATGTAAGCTTGTATCATCAAGATCTCAGATGAGTTCAGTTATGAGCGAGATATATGCATATTAATGAGGGTCCAGTTAATCAGATGGTGGGAATTGAACACAACCTTCTGGTCATTAGTCCAGTTACTTAACAACTGAGCCAAAAGAGTTCCCTTGGGTGGGGATGTCAGTGGTTTCCAATTTATGATTCTAGGGAAATATGGCGGGTAAGAACAGACCCAGGAAACCATGATGACTGCACAGATTTACTCCCCTTATAATGCCAAGTAATTGTATGTGAGGCTATGAACAGTTTCTAAGGTATGAATCAGGACCTAGTCCTCAGGGGCAGGGAGAGATCCTTTTGAGAATGCTGGTTGTATAAATGACTTGTCCATTTTATGCTGAGAAAGTGATCCATTGTGTATATGGTCTAGAAAAAAAGATAAATGACACCAACATTAATAGACAATGTATCAACTAGCTGTTCTTCCAACTCTACAGTTTCAGTACCTTTGTGAATTGCATTCACAAGCTGACATGTGTCAACTACCAGAGATGAGTGATATCAGGCCCACTAGGGCCTCTTGTGTTAATCTTGAAGTTCTTTCCCTCTCTCTCTCTCTCTCTCTCTCTCTCTCTCTCTCTCTCTCTCTCTCTCTCTCTCTCTTATCAAAGATATTGACTTCTTGAAACATAGCTTATGAATGCTTGTAGAGCAATCAAATATTTGTTGAAATTCTGGACAGGAAATTGAAGAAATGTCTTTAAAGGAAACTTTCAAAGAACAGGACAAGTGTGATCCTTAATATGAAGGAATTGTCTGAAAGTTTCATCTGTTGTACATGAATGTATGAATTATTGTGTCCCTTCACAAATATGGAATGGCAGATAGTTTTATCCTTGTGTATCCATCCTTCTATCTATCTCTGTCCTTCCATCTGTCACATTCACCTTGATGAAGTAAATGTTTAAGTCAGTTTCTTATGCACTTTTGGCTACAGGGTCATAAAACTTTATCTTTTGTTGTCTCTTTTGAATGCAAGACCCTTCTACCAAAAGTAGGTCACACAGTTATATTCAGTGACTTTGGTTATATTTTGAGGAAGAAAAGTGGCAAGTCATTTATGTTCTGTGAATCAGTTCATTTTAGTTTTTTGCTCTACTGCCCTTAGACCAGAAGAGCTTATGGGATGGTCTTTCCTCTGTCCATCTGTTAGCACAAATTATCGCTACTCCTCCGAAACTACTTCGAGGATTGCCATGAAACTTTACATACACATTCATCTCATGGTCTTGTTGGTCCTAAAATATAAATGGTGCTGCTTGGACATCCAATATGGCCACCACAGTGATCATCTTGAAAATCTTGTTATTGCTACTCCTAAATGGATGGTCATATCACTAAAAGACTTATTATGATGTCTAGTTGCTCCTAAATGAAAATGGTATTGATACATCTAATATGGCCACCATGGCAGCCATCTTGAAAATCTTGTTATCGCTACTCCTCCTGAACGGAAAGTCATATTGACATTCAATTTTCACCAGAAGACTTCTTATGATAATTGGTCATAAATGAAGTGATGCTGATAAGATGTTTAATATAGCTGCTACAGTGCCATCTTGAAAATCTTATTTTAGTTAATCTTTCTAAATGGATGGTCATATCAACATGGGGTTTTCATTAAAAGACTTCTTATGATGTCTACTTGGTCCTAAATGACAATGGTGCCAATCTGAGGTCCAATATGGCCACCATGGCAGCCATCTTAAAAATCTTGTTATAACTACTCCTCCTGAACAAAGTAATATTCACATGAGGTTTTCACCAGAAGACTTCTTATGATGTATCGTTGGTCCAAAATGAAAATGGAGCTGCTCGCACATCCATTATGGCTGCCACAGTCACAATCTTGAGAATTGTGTTATTGCTACTCCTGAATGGATGGTCGTATCAGCATTTTTTTGTGCTAAAAGACTTCTTATGATGTCTGGTTGGTCCTAAATGAAAATGGTACAGTTCAGACATTCAGTAGGGCTGCCACAGTGGTCATCTTAAAAATCTTGTAATCACTACTTCTGAATAAATGGTCACATCAGCATGGTGTTTTCACTAAAAAAACTTCTTATGAAAAGGGAGCCATTCTGACCTCCAATATGGCCACAACAATGGCCATCTTGAAAATCTTGTTATGGCTACTTCTCCTAGATGGTTGGTAATATTGACATTGTACTTTCACCAGAAGATTGTACTTTCACCTGTAGACTTCTTATAATGTCTTGTTTGTCCTAAATTAAAATGGTGAAGATTTGCCATGGTGGCCATCTTGAAAATCTTATTATTGCTACTCCTCTTAAATTGAAAGTCATTTTGTCATCAGGTTTTTATCAGAAGAGTTCTCCTGGCATCTTGTTGGTCTGAAATGAAAATGATGCAAACTGACCCTCAATATGACCACCATGGTGGCCATCTTGAAATTTTTAAAAATCTCAACTCCTCCCAAATGGATGGCTATATCAACATGGGGTTTTTACCAGTAGACTTCTTATGCTACTTAGTTGGTCGTAAATGAAAATGGTGCCAGTCATACATCCAATATGGCTGCCATGATGGCTGTCTTGAAAATCTTGTTGTCATTACTCCCCCTGAATGGATGGTCATATTGACATAGACTTCTAATGATGTCTACTTGGTCTTAAATGAAAATGGTGCCAATCTGACATCCATTATGTCTACCACAGCATCTAATTTGAAAATCTTGTTATCGCTGAAGAATGTCAGAGATGGTTTTAGCACTCAGCAGTTAAAAGAAAGAAATGGTCTTATCCTAAATTCCTGGAAATTCTTTTTGCCCAGTAGAGCATCAGTCCCTTCAATGGACTCTTGTTTATTTTCATAGTAGTTTGTAGAATTTCAAATCAAAATATATTGATATAAAGGAAAATGTTATTTATTGATTTAAACAAATTTCTACACATTTATCATTAAATTTAAGGAGTGATCAGGTGTGCAGTGACAAATTTCCTTTAGGAAAATCATTAAAGCACAAAAAAATATGCTAAAATGCAATTAAATTTACATTTGTGGACAATGGCTTGGTCTTTTGTCCACATAAGATGGATGTCCTTTATATACCAGATGATTACATTATTTTTTTCATACCCACAACAACAGACCTTTGGGGGGAATATATAAAATTCTTTATCATTTCTTCGGCACAAAAGGGGGTCACCTTAAAGGCCTCTTAGCTTAACATAGCTAGAGGTCCAAGAGGTGGCCACACAAATAAAAGATGATTACATAAGGATTTATGTGGTGTTTTTGAAAGTGTTCTTTATCATAAGATGTTCTCTGAATGGAAGTGTCCTTTTAGGCATGATTCACAGTACTCTAATTTTGCTGAAAAGTGATGTATCAAAGCTCCATATTTCAGTCATTTGAGGCAGAGGGTTTGCCACATAGTAGAGTATGTTATGGCCCTGTTATTCAAAACCTTGTTATTTATTGGAGCTGTGATCAAATTTTCTCATTAATGTAATAATATCAAATTGCCTGGATCCTTTCTTGTGTCAACATTAGATTTATCAGCCTCTGAATCCTTTGTTAACCCGAGACAATGGATCTGATGAAATTGGGTGTTGCGTGTCTCCATGTTGGATGTTAGACTGACAGTATTTTATCTTGAATTGATCAAGGGCTGATAGGTTTACATTAGAGGCATTCCCAATAAATCTCGGACAAATTTGAAGAAAGGGTTTGATTCCCAAGTCTATTGGTCCTGATATAACCTAAGTATTGCCTGCTTGCACATCATTGTTTTACATTATTTAACACAAGTCATCTTTAAAAAGTGTTTTCTTTGAATAGGTCATAAAAGATGCAAGCTAAATCCAATATTTATGAAAATATTTCAGCAAAAAATGGAAAACCAACTCAAGACAGCAAAATTAGGAATCTTATTTAATGGTTCTTGAAAAATCTGATTGTATGTAGAACAAAACATATTAACTCAATCCTCATTCGTAGTATAGTACAGAACTCCCTTACTATAAGGCCCTTCATTATAACATGGTTACTGTTAAAAGGCTATAAGGATATACAGTACTCTGTCACTGAAATGTCCTTCATTATAACAGTTAATGTTATAAGGATATAACTATACAATATTCCCTCATTGTAGTGCCATTCATTATAACACATTTCCTATTATATGGCTATAAACTTACAACACTCCCTCACTATAAAGCCCTTGTACATAACAGTTCCTGTTATAAGGCTATAAACTTACAGCATTCCCACACTATAAAGCCCTTGTATATAACAGTTCATGCTAAAAGGCTGTAAACATTCCCTCACTATAAAGCCCTTGTATATAAAAGTTCCTGTTATAAGGCTGTAAACTTACAGCACTCCCTCATTGTAGTGCCATTCATTATAACATGTTTCCTGTTATAAGGCTGTAAACTTACAGCACTCCCTCACTATAAAGCCCTTGTATATAACAGCTCCTGCTATAAGGATGTAACATTACAAACATTCCCTCATTATAAGACCTTGAATTATAACACAGTTCCTGTTATACGGCTATAACTATTTACATCACTCCCTCACCGTAAGGCTCTTATTTAAAACATGGTTCCTGTTAGAAGACTATAACTGTGTAGTGTTACCTCATTGTAATGCCCTTCATTATAATATGGTTCATATTAAAAGGCTATAAACATATTCAGCACTCCCTCACTATAAAACCCTTTATTAAAATAACAGTTCATGTTATATAGCTATAACTATATACAGCACTCCCTCACTATGAGGCGCTTCACAGTTTCTGTTGTAAGGCAAGTATGATCATGGATCCCATTTCATTAAGTGGCAGAAAAATTATATGCATTATGTATTTCATTATAAGGCGGTTTTACTGTAGGGTGGTATACTCAGTGGCTCCCATAGGTAATGTTATAATGAGTGAGTTATGTAATATAAAATCATAGTTTCTAAATATGAATCAGAGTTCAAATTTTTGTTGTGCTCTGGATGTTTTATGAACAAGTCATACAGGATCAAATTTGGTCTAAATTGACCTTTTCATTGGAAGGTTCATGAAACCTGAGAAGTCCAAATTCTCCAGTACAAACAACTCAGGATAACATTGGGAACTATTGCAAAAATTAAATCAACAGGCCTAGATAATATTGGACCATGTCTCCTGAGGGCTGCTGCAAACATAATATTCTATAGCATAGCTTACATATGTAATTTAAGCAGTGTTTCCCCAGACATGGAAATTTGCAAAAGTTACCCCCATTCACAAGTCTGGCAGCAAAGAAGATGTCAATAACTACTATCAAACTATAATTTAATTCAAAATCAATCAGGGTTCTGAGAAAACCACTCCTGTGAGACAGCCTTGGTCTCCATGATAGATAGATGGATTACTGCCTTAGATCAAGGAAAATTAGTTGGATCCATACTAGTTGATCTTAGAAAAGCTTTTGACTTTGTTGATCATGATGTTCTTATCAATAAATTGAACATTTATCAATGTGACAGTTCAATGATTGATTGGTTTACATCATATCTAACAATGAGAAAACTGTGTCAAAATAAATAGCAGTTTTTCTAAAGAAGAACCAATTACATGTGGAGTACCACAGGGATCAATCCTGGGCCCACTCCTCTTTCTCATTTTCATAAATGATCTGCCACTGAAAATAGGCAACTGTATTTCATCTACTGACTTATATGCAGATGACACCACTCTATCAGATTTCAAACCGCTAAAATCAGACCTAGAGGTCTCCCTTCAGATAGCCTTATTTAGAATAGATTCCTGGTGTAAGGAAAATGGCATGAAAGTAAGTATTAATGATTATTACCCAACAAAAAAGAGCAAAATTGGAAAATAACAATTTGAATCTTAAGTTGAATGAAATTTGTCTACAAATGGTTACCCATGACAAAATCCTTGGGCTGATGGTTGACAACAATTTGCAATGGAATGAACATATTCAAGTCATATGTCATAAAGTCAATTCATGTCTTTGGTTATTAAGCAAGGTAAGGCCATATCTATCAACTTAACATAGGTTAATATATTACAAAAGCTAAATACAACCATACCTAGACTACTGTAATGTTATCTGAGGAAACACTTCTGACAAGAATATTTGCAAATTATTCCGCTTGCAAAAAAAGAGCTTACAGACTCATCCTAGATAACGCTGAAAGCATCCCAAATGCAATGATTGATATTAAAATGTTAACAGTCAGTGAATGAATATTTTTGAGAAATGCTAGACTTATGCACAAAGTTTCAAACAATATGGCCCCATTATATCCCAAGGAACTATTTCATGCTAGAAAACAAGGCAACACTCCCAGTTTAAGATCAGTTTCAGCTACTCACCTTTGCATTCCAAAACCAAATAAAGAATTCTTTAAGTAAAGTTTTAAATATTTGGGGTCACTTATTTGGAACCGAATCCCAAAGGAAATTAGAGAAAGCACAAATATAAATGCATTTAATTATAATCTAATTCAATTGATAAAAAGTGGAACCTGTTTGATTTGACAAATACATTACAACTTAAAGTATAAATTCTTAAACTTTCCATTTTATTGTCTCACTATTTTTGTTCTGTATATACACAGTGCACCTAGTTGGATCATGTTCTTACAAAATTTTCTGTTTATTATGTCCATATATACTTGCAGCTTATTATCAATGCTTTATTATTATTATTATTATTATTATTATTATTATTATTATTATTATTATGCAACTATGTACATGTAATCTGTATGTAAATATGCATATAATAGAGGGCCACAAAGAGGATTAATTCCATGCAACTAATTGTGTCACCCTCTTTAAATAAAGTTGTTGTTACTATTATTATTATTATTATTATTAAAGATTGCATGTGGTAGCTAGGAGAAGAACCCCAGATTTTAGGGAGCAGCATCTGGGACATTATTAATCAACAATGTCACATCAGCCCAGTTTGGCTGTGTAGTGCCTGAATTTAATAAAAAAGGGACTTTGGGTGAAAAGTAAACATTAACATGTGACTTTTTGCATTCATTAATCTTCATGCATTTACAATAAGATCACATGACAGCCCATGTGAAAATTGCAGATGATAAGGTTCAGTATAATATAGGGCAGTAGCTTTGCTCTTCTGTGCAGATCTTGGGCTGTCAGTATGATGGTAGAATAAGCAGTGGCCTTGTTACACAAATATTCTTGATAAAAAGTTTTGGAAATATCGTTATATTAGGCAAAATTTATTGGTTGCTCACTTAGTGGATTACAACTGAGACAGGCCTCAATGAAGATCATGACCCTGCTATAAAAGGGTCCAACATTACCAGTCATTTGTTAGATTTCAGCTGTTGCTCCTTAATAGGACCTGGTTGGCTGTTTGGACTGATTTATGACATAATGATAGACAGGTGAAGCTTGACATCTGATTTATTTACCTATCAGTTCAAAGTGTGTTTGTGTGTGTGTGTGTGTGTGTGCAGTCAGTACAGGCAATAGTTTTCTACATATCTTTTTTGACATGGATAGAAATGTTGCATCAGCTTGACCAATCACAGTTCTTGTGTAGCCAATGACACACATGCCATAATACGAAGTGTCATGATAAAAACATGATTTTTTACTCCCAAACGAAACATGATTTTCAGTAATCTTTGGGGAAAAAAACCACCACCTCAGTATATGCCTGTAACATGCAGCATGTATAAATGGTAAATAGTCCTGCTTAGAGTTCATGCAAAACTATCCTTGGGGACGAGTTTATGCAGCTAATTGCCACAGAGGCAATTAAAAGGCAGGGTGGTCAGGTATAAACAACCACCATTTCACATATTACTTAATTGGCTGACAATAGTTAGGGTGATATGTTAAGTCATTTGAAGACTTGTAGGGGAGTCGATTATGCTAATTTGCATAGGTAAAGTTCACAGAGTGGAACAACCCAATTCGTTTTAGGCTGTAGGTAAATCAAAGAGATGAGTGTTGAAGAACAAAAGTTATTACACATCATTGCCTTGAATGAGAATGTTTAAGCCATCTGTATTAAAGATTATTGGCAAGTTTGTGAACAGCGGCAACATTTCTTTGAGGTCGGATTGTTCTCCATACATGTATATAAAATGCAAAGCATCATTATTTCATTCATCGGAATAGTGTTGAAGTGTAATTCAGTTTCGAAGGCAAAATGTCAAAATGTATTTCCTGTGATTCAGGAAGCAGCAAGCTATCAGTGAAGCAAGCAAAGCTCAGCAAAACTAAATTTCAGAACTCCTGGTTGATGGAGTTTGACTTTATAAAGCACAGCAGCAAGGGGAAGCATTTAATTTTTTGCACACTCTGCAAACAATATATCGACATATGTCATTCTGGAGTGTATGATGTCCATCAAATAGCAGCACCACCTGTATGTAACATCGGGACAAACAAGAACATATTCGACAAGCTGATTTGAAGATTCAGAATTAGCTCTTGTTATTATTATTTGTTATCTTAATCTTGTTAAAATGCCAACTATTAATTGACCTATGCTTTCAGGATGATTTTAACTATGAAATAGATTTATTGAAAGACACTAATAAGCACACACTCGTGTTTGCACCAGTTGATTTGTGTTGATAAAGAGTTTATTACTGCTGTATTACCTGTAAGGTCTCCATTAAACTTGAAAATATTATGTCCCCTCCTCCCCCCCCCTCCCTTTCCCCCAGTGAAGTGGTCAGTCCCAAATGTGATGTATATTTTTTTTTCTATAGAGACACACATATCTCGTGGTCAAACTGCATCAGATACAGTTCTAACAATACTAACATTATGGTTGTCAAGAACAGCTCAATTCTGACCAGGATTCTCTCAGAGAATCCAGCATGGATGTTTGAACAACAGTATCATCCAGTCTCAAATGAGTGCAAAGATAAACACAAATGACACTTGCTTTACCTTCAAACCCCCTATTGAACTATTGACAGCCACAAAGACTGTATCTAATTCAGTCTATATTTTGCCATCCAGTGGATTTTAAAGACAGAAACTTGGTGTATGTTTTTATTTAATGTCAGTGTGATTGTGATTATGTGAGTGTTTGCAAATATGTGTATGTGTGTTGTGATAATATTTGACAATGCTAAGTCTACTATTTTTTCTTTTTTTAAGTGTATTAAATGCTTAAAGAAAACAGACAAGTTATTTTCTTTTATTCAGATTTGAATTTCCAGTCATTTTCTATAGGCTTATATGAAAAGATAGTTTATTCTCTATTAGACAAAGTCGCTTTTTTGGGGTTACGCACACTGATACCCCTTGGTACCTCCAAACACTTTTTGATTCTCAAAAAAAATCCCAACACTGTCTTGGAATATGGCAGGTATGCAATGATACCTACTTTTTGTACTTGGCCTTTGAAGTCACTGTAGTGTTTGCACACCCTCCCATTAGTTTGTACCCCACTACTGATTTAAAAAACAAAAAGCATCAAGGATATAAAAAACGCACAAAACTTAGTCATTTCATTCATCAATTTTTAATTTCAAACCTGATTGTCGCCAGGGGATCCCTAACACTGTCAACTTGTTGGTGTTTCGAATCAAACGGGAGTTTCTTTAGTAACATGGTCGCCATATTTGCATGGGTGAGTCTGTGTTTTCAACCAACAGATGTGATGTAGTTCACCGTCTTTGATAATATCAATAATTCCGTAAATTTAGGAGTTACATCTCTTTGAACACATGTATACATACAAGAGTTCCTCCTTTTTATTTGTTCAATTTGTTTTAGACATATTAAAATTTGACATTGCAAATATTGGATGCAGATGACACAGTTTTTACTGAAATGTTCTAGAAACCAGAAATGGACGGTGAGCAGTCTGTCTGCTTGTTTACATCGAGAGCTTCCAGTTGGTTTGAAATGCCAACAAGTTTATAGTGTTGGGGACCCCCTGGTGACAGTCAGGTTAGAAATTATAAATTGATGAATGAAATGACAAAGTTTTGTACATTTTTTATATCCTTGACACTTTTTGTATTTAAAATCAGTACGGGGGTACAAACAAATGGGAGGGTGTGTGAATACTATAGTGATACCATTTGTAGGACAGAACCCAATTTTCAGTATTACTGGCCTCATTTCATCAGCTTCTTGTACAAGCAAACTGCTGTGGAGTCATTTCAATTATATGCCATTACCTTTGTGTTTGCTAGCTTGATAATTCCAACTGTAGGGACAGCCTTTGTAGTCAGCCTAATGTTGGTATACCATCTATACTCGCTTATAAGTTGAGTCCAACTGCAAACAACATGGACCGTGATCTGCCATCGCATAATGTGATGGCAGATCAGGGTCTATATTGTTTGTTCTACAGATTACTGCTAACAAACTGCATAGATGCAGATCTGCCAGCACATTATGCAACATTAGATCTGGGTTTATGCAGTTTGTACTTGGATCTGACTTATAAGCGAGTATATACGGTAAGTATTAGAATTGGCATCAGAAGCCCCCAAAGCTTGGTAAAGGTTTGAGGCAATGTGTAATAAATTCCATTATTGTTCACATACTATAGAATCAGTAATTTTCATTAGCCAAAAATTTTGTTGTCTTGCAACAAAGACTATTTTTGTGAGAGCAGAATTTCAGGGATGTAAATGTTGATTTCAATTTCTTGTACCATTAGATCTTAAAAGAACAAATAAATTAAATTAAGTCCTGAAAGAAATTTTCTGGTTTGTACTAGTTATTCTCTGCTGCCATACAACAGCTTTTGATTTAGTCTTCAATTAGCTAGGGTCTTTTCCACAAAATATCTGAAATTGATTACTTTCTAAGCTAATTTTTTTTATCTGCTTGAAACTTATGTCAACTTTTTAAATTTTTAAATTTTATATAACTAAGGAATCTCTGTATTATTTTAAATTTCATGAAACATATTAAGACACCTTTATTTTGCGTTCTAAAATACATGAAGTTATGACCCAAAAGTGGGAAAATGAGATTCAGGAGGGTTTGCTTACATACTTTATGGCAGACATATGGTAGTAGGAGATTGAGAGGTTTCAGAGCTGTCAGAGCAAAGATATAGATGTACAATAAGGTTTCTTTTTATATCAATCTAGTTAAATGCATTTCTACTACAGAAAGCACTACTTTTTTTGTCTCAACTGCATCAGCATGGTGAGATATAGTAGTCACTTTTACAGCGGCGCCGTTGTCATTGTTATCATCAATGAAGTTGAAGTTTTGCATTAAAGTTTTTGAAAATTACCCATCTTCTACATCATTTGCTGCATTTAAGTGAAACTCTTTGATAATATTGCTATAGGTATAAAGTTTATGCCATGACATGCTAGGAGTTCCTGTCCCACATGTCTGTGATATGCTAGGAGTTCCTGTCTCACATGTCTGTGATATGCTTGGAGTTCCTGTTTCACATGTCTGTGATATTCTTGGAGTTCCTGTCTTGCCTGTCTGTGATAATCCTTGGAGTTCCAGTCTTGCCTGTCTCACCTTCTTACCTCATATACTTGCATATAAGTTGAATAATTTAGGAAAAAATAAAAACCTGGAAAAAGGGAGGTCGGCATATCTGTGGGCCAAGGTCTTTTTTAGCTGTAATAACACTATATAAGCCATTAACCAGGTCACCTCAGTACATGGAGACCTGGGGGTTCAGGTTAGAAGGGTATATATATATATATATATATATATATATATATATATATATATATATATATATATATATATATATATATATATATATATATATATATATATATATATATTGCATCATTATATGTTGTCTCGAACTTAAAGGTTGGCTTATCCAGGGGTCATGCACTTTTTAATGTTTCTAGCTATTCAGTTTGGGTGGTCGGCTTATACACAAATGGGCTTATACATGAATATATACAGTAAGCATCATGGTGAACAATGTTAAAATTTGGCATTAAAGTTTTTGAAAGTCACATCTCTTCTACATCAGTGGCTGCATTCAACAGAAACTTTAGGATAATATTATTATGGATCTAAAGTTTATGTACTGATATACTAGGAGTTCATATCATGCTTGTCTTGACTTATAAGTGAGTATATATGGTACTGTATTGGTTTATTGGAAGAGTGACCAAATGGCTATCAGGATTTTATAATTGGCAATAGGATACACTCTAATCCTGTCTGGCTCTGAATGTCAACAAATCTGTACACAATATCATATATACTCATACGTCGAGTCCAACTGCAGACTGCACAGACCCAGATCTGCCTTCGCATAATGCGCTAGCAGATCTGGTTCAATGCAGTTTGTTTGGAGTAATCAGTAGAACAAAAACCATAGACCCTGATCTGTCAGTACATTATGTGATAGCAGATAAGGGTCTATGTTGTTTGCAGAGGGACTTGATTTAAAAATGAGAAATACAGTAGATAATAAAAATGTCAAATCTCAGTTTAATACATGTATTGAATGCAAATTAAAACATTGTTGTGTTGCTTATAAAAGCCCTAATCGATCTGTCCAGAGAGAGCATAGCCCAGGCGCGTAAAGTATACACTGCTCATCACTACCAAACATTGCTTCACTCCATAATTTCTAAGCCTGATGTATTTTTGCATTGAAACTACTATTCTGGTTACACAATTACCCAGTGTACCGTTGCACCAACACTGTCAGATTGGATCATCCTACCTGGTGCACACCATATTATTAT
The DNA here is from genome assembly GCA_029931535.1 of Margaritifera margaritifera. Lineage (NCBI taxonomy): Eukaryota > Metazoa > Mollusca > Bivalvia > Unionida > Margaritiferidae > Margaritifera > Margaritifera margaritifera. The sequence continues at coordinate 6,092,141 of JAQPZY010001636.1, read as the reverse complement.
TATGCCATTACTATCACACTGACCAATACTTTCCAGCACACTGCCATCTTACTGTTGCATCAATACTATCACACTGGCTACTACTGCCCTGTGCACTACATTACTATCTAGGCACCACAAGGTACATGCATCGATAGTCAGTGATACAAGTGGACATTTTCAAAGTACCCTAGCCAATAAAATCTTTAACAAGTACTCCCTTTCAGGAGTATCCTTACCCTAAGTGTTTTTACTTGATCACAGCAGGGAACGTTGCATAAACAATTTATCTGCTCTACAATTCTTTTGTATGATAGTGACCCACATAACCACATGCAATGCTTTATTTACGATTGTAACATGTGACTCGTCAGCACTCTTAACTGGACAGAACATGTGCATTACGTCCAGCAACTACTGATGTGGGCATTTACTGCAGGCAACATAAGGTTAATGCTATTTACATTATAGTACATTAAAGATACCAAAAGATTTAACTAGTGATCTGTTACACAAACTCTCTTTCTCTCTGATAGGTTTGGTTTTGGTTATTTAATACTATCATGTTATGGTTACTGTGTGCTATAATGTTGTTTTGCTTTTTATTTTTCATATCATGTAGAGAGATGACACTTATAGTTCTGAGAATTTATGTGAACTCCGACTGTATATTTTTTGGCCAAAAAATATGTTTAAACAGCTTGTATATGATTAATGAGACTTTCAGACTGCAGTGTTTAAATATCACCCAACAGGATGAATGAGACTTGTAGACTGCAGTGTTTAAATATCATCCAACAGGATGGATAATGAGACTTGTAGACTGCAGTGTTTAAATATCACCCAACAGGGTGGATACTGAGACTTGTTTGATGGTGGATAATGAGACTTGTAGACTGCAGTGTTTAAATATCATCCAATAGGATGGATAATGAGACTTGTTGACTGCAGTGTTTAAATATCATCCAACAGGATGGATGGATCAATAATTTGTTTATCTTCTCTAGAAAGCATAGGCATGACATAGGTATCACTTTTCCAGTGGTGTTGTCATTGTTCATGTAGGTATCAACATTAAGTATCACTCTTCCAATGGTGTTGTCATTGTTCATGTAGATATCAACATTAAATATCACTTTCCCAATGGTTGTGTTGTTCATGTAGGCATAAACATTAAGTATCACTTTCCAGTGGTGTTGTCATTGTCCATGTAAACATCAACATGGTGTTGTCATTGTTTATGTAGGCATCAACATTAAGTATTACTTTTCAAATGGTGTTGTCATTGTTTATGTAGGCATCAACATTAAGTATCAGTATTACTTTTCCAATTGTGTTGTCATTGTTCATGTAGGCATCAACATTAAGTATCACTCTTCCAATGGTGGTGTCATTGTTCATGTAGGCATCAACATGAAGTATCATTTTCAGTGGTGTTGTCATTGTTCATATAGGCATCAATGTTAAGTTTTACATTTAGTTTCATTTCTCTGACACTTGCATGTGCAATCATGAAACTTTTTATGAGTGTTTTTAATGTATAGATTACAGCTCATCACATGGAAATGGTCAAAGTGACCTACTTTTCATGCTGCAGTGGCTTTGCTGTGTATTTGGAATATATGTTTTCAAAACAGGCAAGACAGTATTCTGTGAAACTTTTGTTCAACGAGAGCTTTTGATTTTGAGAAATGGGTGTTTCCTTTGCTTAAAATTGCCAAATTGTTAGGTTGTTTGTTTTGGGTACTATTTTTACAGTTCATTTCATTTTGAAATCAAAAATAGAACAAACAGCACATTATGTAGTGGCAAATCTGGGTCTTTGTGTTCACCGTTGGTTTGTGCGGGTTGGGGAACGTGATACATGAGCACACAAGGTAAACAGATTGCATATTATGTTACTACTTATACAAGATTAGAAAAATATTTCAGAATTAAATGATACTGCATATTTATTACTTTTTTTCAACCGGAAAGGCATGTAAAAATTGCTCAAGACCTGCAATGATTCATTAGAACAAGTCTTATGAAATGAGATAAAAGTTTTGATTTAAAGATATTGTTCATCAGCTGTAATGATACTGCATTTTTATATGCAGAGCATATTATGTTATGATGTTCATCCGTCCATTGATCCGTCTGTTCCTTATTTTATTTCCACAAGAATTCAAATTCTTCACTATTTACCATTGCCAAACATGGTAAGTAGCTTGCTAAGGGTCAAGGAAGAAACTTGTCAATTTCATTTCAAAAGGTCCAGGGTCAAGGTGACAGGGACTGAAAGAAGGAAAACTGCTTCTACACAGTGACTTGACTTGTGTAGCAGATATTTTGACCAAACATTGTAATTGGATTGCATTAGAGATGAAAAAAAATATCTGTTTAAGGTCAGAGGTCAAGGTCTCTGTGGATGGCTCGCATTTGGGACAAGGTAGATACCTATTCATTTTGGGGGTCAAAAGGGCAAAGATCAAGGTTACAGGGACTAAAAGAAAGATAAACATTTTCCACAAAAGTACTTAAGTTTTGCACCACATGCCTTGACTAAACTTTGCAGATGGCTTGCCATTGAGACAAAGAAGACACATATTGATTTGGAGGTAAAAAGGTCAAAGGGTAAGGTAAGCAGGACTCCAAGAAGGAAAACGGTTTCCAGAAAATAATTCAAGCCCAATGCCACAAAGCATACCCAAACTTTGTGGATGACTTGCATTTTAGACAAGAAAGGCACTTATACATTTTGGGGTTGATAGGTCAAAGATGAAGGTCACTGATATGGCTTGTATTTAAGACAAAGAAGATACCTATTGATTTCAGATTAAAAAGATATAGTATCTGACCAATGAAAGAATTTTACATAAAAAAGTATAATAATACTATTTGCCACATGGCAGGCTTATAATGTACTACAGTATTTACAGTACTCTTGTTACAAGGTTCTGTCAATTTTATCTTTAAGTTAAGGAGTTTTTAATCTTTTTTCAGCAAAAAAATTGTGGAAACTCATTATTTTAATTGATCAGGTCTGATGACTTCAGGTTGTGATATTAAAGTAATTTTGCAGCAGTTTTGTATTCAGATTTACAAGAAAAAGTTACAAACTAATTCTTGGCTGAATAATGATGTCCTTAATTAAATAAAGGTTTTCACATTCAGTTTGAATAAGGCCTACTAGGGATTGAAGTAAATAGAAATGGCTGAGACTACGATTTTTTTTGTAAAACTCTTGTCAATTTTTGTAATGTAAAAATTTTTTTCATTGAAACTGGATCAGGTTTCAATGATGCTTTTAGTGTCCTCGTTCACTAATTATGGTGACAAATTTGGACCACATTTTAATATAATGATGTTGTTGATGTCATCTAGGGAAAAAGACAACGTTTTTTAAAGTATAATTTTTTCCAGCAAATTATCAGCTTAACATACTAGAAGCCACTTAAAATTTAGGGAGTTTAAATGCTCATTGCAGTGACTTCTGAAAATGCAATTGTCAGTGAGTGAATATATATATATATAAGTGTGGTTATTGATATCTATTAATAACATTAATGGGGTGTGGGATGTACTTAGTTTATAAAAACTGTCTACAGTGGAATTGATAAATCTTGAAGAGCAATTTAGAGTTTTCATGGTCAATGCAATTAGGTGGGGTTGAAATGATACACCTGTGCCAAATATCAATACTTATCATGATACACAATTTACAATACAATACATTTCGATACACTTAAAGAATAAACTGGCAATTTATTAATAAATATTCATGGCTGTTGAAGATTAAAAGTAACCTATATAAGGTAAATATCATTCTGTCTCGATTCTCCACCTTTTAGTATCAATGTGTACATGTATATGAAAGCGGAAAATTATTGATACATTGATTTATCGGTATGGAAGGTGTCAGTCTGTGACTCCGTAAGTTATTCAGGTGATGCCTGTTACCATCTATACTCATGTATAAGTCAGATCCAGCTGCAAACTTCATAGACCCAGATCTGCCATTGCATAATGTGCCAGCAGATCTGAGTCTGTGCAATTTGTTAGGAGTAATCATTAGAATAAATAACATAGACTGATCTGCTGGTGCATAATACGACGGCAGATCAGGTTCTGTGTTGTTTGCAGTTGGGTCTGACTTATAAGCAAGTATAAACGGTAGTCAAGTCCTTGATGTTGGAGTACTCGAGTTTAACTCGGTCTGTATTTGGCTGATAGGGTTTACATGGGTAAGGTTTCACTACAATGAGAATCTGATTTTTGCTATTATTAGAATGTGTAATCCTTGTTATTCTCAGTTCCTTATGATTGACAACCAGCTGTAATACATGTACATGCATATAAAAATGATAATAACAAAAAACTTGTTAACGTTAAATTTAAATTGCATTAGTCATAGTCTACAGTTCATACTCAAATTAGCATATAATTTGTTTGATTTGTTTTGTAGTTTTCATAATGTTTCAATTTTATGGCTTGTTAAGGTGCAGCAAAGAGACCATAGCCCAATTTATAATTTAACATTCACCTATAATGGTATGGAGTAGCTTAGTTGTTTAAACATTGTATTTAAATAGAAGGCACTTCTTTCTGCAAAAGATCTCAAGAATAAATGTTCATGGACCTTAATGGTGCTTTAAACAAAGGTTCAGTCTCTCATCCCTTGATAAACACCAACCATGCAGAGATGTTTTCCTTATAATAATATGTATGCATGTATATACGTAAGTGGTTTAATAGCACATCAGCACAATCCTGGCTCATCATATAGTGCCAAGCCAAGGTAAGGTAGCAATAACAGTAAAGGCTAAAACCTTGCCAAATCCTCAAAAAGACGACCCCCTCAAACAGTGGAAGTCACCCATTTAATCTGCACACACATCTATTAAAATTGTCAGTGGAATAGAATTACACCCGACAGCAAAATTAGTTTGACTCACAGTCAAGTTGGAATATAAACCATCAATGTTTGCCCTGTAGTTCGCCTGCCATAGGAGAAAAAAATCATTTTCGTCTCAGCTTTTGGGACCAACTTCTTTGGCGGCCTGTGACGCCTCTCCAGAAGGAGGGACTGAACATTTGAGGAGTCGATCACCTCCCCCAGCAGGGAGAAGTTGAACACTTCTCACATTCAAGACAGCGTGTATGCCCCAGGTAGTGGGTTGGTCTCTCCTGTTAGGGAGGTGGAGCACCACAACAGTGGGTTGCACCTTCCTATTAGGGAGGTGGAGCACTGCAACAGTGGGTTGCTCCCTCCCATTAGGGAGGTAGAGCAGTGCAACAGCGGGTTGTATTCTCCCGTTGGGGAGGTGGAGCACTGCAACAGTAATTAACTCCCTCCCATTAGAGAGGTGGAGCACTGCAACACATCTCATGCTCACAGCAGCATGTTGCTCCCTCACACTCAGGAGGTGATGCACTGCTCTCAACACTTCCGGGGTAGCATGCTGCCCCCCCAACCCCAACCCTCCTGAGTGATGTATCGCACCCTCCTGAGTGATGTATCGGTTGAAGATGAGGTCTTCTCTGATTATCACTCCTTGGTCTCACGATATGGAGACAGGGTACGGACAGAGTTCCCCCTCTCCCCCTCTTCCATCCCATCCTGTGCAGGATTGGATTGGAGTCTACCCATTGGGCTTGGGCTAGGGAAGGGTATACTAGATGATGATGATGCCCTCTCAGTTCTCGTTGACTCAAATGAATTTGAGACAGAAGCAGCAGCACTGATACCTTCTCTCAGACCCACCACTTTTTCTCAGTTGGAGGAGGAGGAAGAGGTCTGGTCCTTTGATAAGGCGGTAAACCATCTGGTGCACATCTGGCATTAGAGGTGGAATTTTTGCGCATATGCCGTGACGTTGCATTGGACTCCTCAAAGGTCTTACTTAACCACAGTAAAGACCTCCTAAGGGCTGCTTCACTAGAAGCTGAGACCCTCTTCAGGAGCCAGGTACCTACCGTGGCTTCTTAAGACTTGCTGGATCATCAACATCGGTCCTTCACATTCAATCCTGGACCATTGCAATCGGCCATGAAGTGTGGTAATGTGAATCACCTCGGGCCATCTGCAAAGTTCTTCAAGCAGACACAACCCCAGTCCAATCCACAGCCTCAAACTAGATCTCCTCCTTGTCTGTCGGGTCCATGGGTACCCATGTTCCTGCAATCCCTGTAAGCGGAAGTTCACTAATACTCTTTCCTTTCCCACTGGAGGAAAGGGGTGATCCAACCCCTATCGTGCCATGCATCCCCCTCCTGAATGTCCCCTTTTTTCAGAGGATTAGTTAAGCATCACAGACGATGGGTGGGTCCTCTCCATTGTGAACAAGGGTTATCGACTTCAAGATGGAGACAACCTCTTCAATCCAGAACGCACTTCATCCATCTGATTGGGCGGTCTCCATCGACCTTCAGGATGCCTATTTGCACATCCGATATTTCCTCCACTCTGCAAATACCTCCGGTTTTGCTTAGACCAGGAAGTTTTTCAATTCCAGGTGCTGTTGTTCAAAAACTCTTTTGCACCCAGTCTTCACCTGAATTAAGGGAGTGGTTGCGGCCTACCTTCGATTACTGGGAACACCAATTCTCCAGTATTTCTATGACTGGCTGATCCACAATGTCAAGGTTCAGTCCCTTCATCAGTATCTGTTCCGTTCTTGGTCTGCCGTAACTCGGTTGGGTCTTTTACCCAACCTTGAGAAGTCGGAACTCATTCCATCACAGGACTTTGTTTATTTGGGGATGAGTTTCCTCACGAACCACAACTTAGTCCGGGTTCCACTGGATTGGTTAGATTGAATCCTGGCTCTCCTAGAGGTGCTACAAGCAAAAACATTGTTATCTGCTTGCCCTTATCTATCCATATTTGGAACCTTGAATGCCACTGCTGAATTGGTTCCTTTAGGACGTCTCCATATGCGCCCTCTGCAGTTCCTTGCAAGGTGAAAACCACACAGAGATTCTCTATCAACCCAAATCCCTCTGCAGTTCCTTGCAAGGTGAAAACCACACAGAGATTCTCTATCAACCCAAATCCCACTAGGACTGAATTTTCACCATCATTTGCACTGGTGGATGAATCAGGACAGATTCTTGGCTGGGGTTACCATGCATGCATCTAACCCCCACTCCTATTTGTTCATCGACATGTCAGATTCCGGTTGGGGTGCTCATTTAGAGCAGGAGGGCATAATTCTCAAGGGTCTTTGGACTCCGGTCGAATTGTCCCTCTAGATCAACAACCTAGAAATAAAAGCAGTATTTCTAGTATTGCAAGGGTGCATCGACAGAGTAAGGGGTTGATGTATCATGGTCTCCGCAGACAACATGTCCATCATAGCATATCTACAACGTCGGGGAGGCACACATGCCCCTTCTCTTTGCATGGAGGTCTGGAATCTCCTCTTATGGACAGCCTTAGAGAACATCACAATCCAAGTTTGCCACATTCCGGGCAAGATGAATGTATTAGTGGACAGCCTGACCTGCACAGGCCGAGCCATCCTTACGGAATGGTTTCTTCACCGCTCCGTAACAGAGTCTCTGTTCACACTCTTGGGAAGATCCCTGGTGGACTTGTTTGCGACCAAGCTCAACAACAGACTTCCCTTTTATGTCTCTCCTGTTCCGGACCAGAGAGCATGGGCAGTGGACGCATTCAGCTTCCGTTGAGATCGGCTATTCGCATAGGCCTACCCACTGCTACCTCAAGTTCTGCAAAAAGTCAGAACTTCCACTGCACAGATCATTCTCATCACCCCAATGTGGCCCCAGCGATCGTTGTTCAGCGATCAGCTAGACCTGTTGATTGATCGATCGAGGTCTCCACCTCACAGAAAGGATCTCCTGTCGCAACACCGGGGATCCCTCCTCCACAACAGCCCACACATTCTCCACCTTCACCCTTGGCTCATCTCAAGCGATCTCTCCGCCAAAACAAGTTTTCGAGCCAAGTTGCCAGTTGCATCATTCAGGCCAGGAGAGCTTCTACATCCATGGTCTGTGATTGCCAGGTCGATAATCTTTTGTGATTGGTGCAGTAGGATACATGTGGATCCTATCTGCCCCTCTAACTTCCGTTGCTGATTTCCTTTTGTTCCTTTTTGAGACCAAAAGATGTTCAGTATCCACTATCAAGGGCTATAGAGCTGCCATCTCCAACATACTTAAATTCTCTTGGGGCACAGCAGTTGGTTAGATTTACACCTTACCGATCTTATTATATATTTTTAGCTCCAGAGAACTGTCTCCTGCTCTCTTACACCCAGATGGAATCTTTCTTGTGTTTTGTGGTCTTTAACCAAAACCCCCTATGAACCTTTGAGTGAGGCCTCCTTTCAGGACTTCACACTCAAGATTGTGTTTGTACTTGCTGTTGCATCTGCGAGATGACGAAGCAAGATTCATGCCTTGTCTGTTGACACTGGCTGTATTTACTTTAATGGGAATTATGATTCCGTTTCCCTCCTATGTCAGCTGGGATTTCTTGCTAAAAATCAATTACCTTTGGTAGCTCCAATACCTATAGAGATCCCCAGTCTAAGTCATATTTGCAGTGGATGATCAAGATAGACTCTTATGCCCTGTGAGGGCCCTCTGTTGCTATCTTAATACTTTCAAAGGGAAAAGGAAGGGGAGGAAATGTCTCTTCGTGCCTCTTAAGGGCTCCATAGACATTTTGGCTGCCACTATCTCCTGGTGGATTGTCACCACAATCAAAAGAGCACATCAGTCCCTCACTGATCGAGACCTTTCCTTTATGAAACCAAAAGCCCATGAGGTTCGAGCTGTTGCTGCCTCATGGGCCTACATTAATCACTCCTCCTTGGAGGATGTGACGAAGGCAGTTTTTTGGCATTCCCATACTACCTTCTCCTCCTTTTACCTCCGCTCATTAGCACAACAGAGCGCAGTCATTTTTCTCTGGGGCCCATTGTTGCGGCACAACGTGTGGCTCAAAGAGACACCAACCTTAGAGAGACACCAACCTTCTATAAGATGAACCTCTCCCTCTATGGTGAGTACATTACATTTTCTCTGTGTTTGATCAGTTTAACGAGAGCATCAGCCTAATTGACAAATTCAGCTAAGCAATAGTGACGGGATAAGTAATTGCTGCTATTAAAATGTAGTTTGGGGGGGGGTAAAACTGATTTTAATTATGCAATACTTACCTGTCGCTGTTGGCAAATGCCCTCCTCCTACCCCGTTCTGATGTCTTGCGTAATCATCGTCTTTGAAAAAAGATGACAGTTCTGCACATGACCCATGCGACATACAAACTGGAGTGCAAAGTTCTTGCTGACTTTTCTCCAATCTGAGGATGTATTCATATCGAATGGACGGTGGTTTTTCAGCATGAAAATTGGCTAGCTTAGCAATAGCTTAGTATTGAATAATTAAAATTAGTTTTACCGCCCCCCCTCCCCCCACATACACACATACCAAAAGTATCCTCTAATCCATGAAATCCTGCATATTATGTAGTCTTTAGGCCCAAATACCAAACTTTGTAGGCACAGAAACCAAACATCATTCCACCATTTGGCATACAAAATTGACCTCACCTAGAAGCAGCAAAAAGAATGTTGCAAATTTTGCAGAATTCTGTAGTCCCAAGTCACCACTGTGGTTATCAAAAAATCCCAAAATAATGGGGGAGTAAGTGGTTAGGAAGTAGCAGATTTTGAGTCCTCATGGAATGAAATCTCATGTGAAACCTCGAAATAATGACCTTTCAGAGGATCAGAGAAACTTTTTAAGTTTCATGGGTAAATCATTCGCAAATATACAAGGAATTTCAAGTGAGAATAAAAGAACACCTCAGGGATATCCACAACAAGAAGGATACCCCATTATCTAAACAAATCATGTTCAATATCAAATAATACAAAATTATTTTGTCTGACCCAGAATTTTTAGTAGCAACATTAAGCATAACAATATAGAATATATTTGGATACACTAATAAGACACTCAACAATTTGGATAGGAATCAACTTCTACATGTACATGTATATTTAAATTGGAGTCCAGACATTATATTTTATTGTAATATGCCAATAATAGCCTGTATCCTATTTTGGCTTATGTGGATTCCCTCCAAAGCCTATGGCATACTGTCTACTGGTCTGTTACTAAGAATAGTTTGTGTTTCTAATATTGAGGCACTTTCTATTTAACCTTTATTGGCAGTTTGGCTCTGAGAAGCTATTTGAAGCTATGTAAAGAGACATAACTCAAATTCTAATCCTAAGAGGAAATGAGTAGACTCAGAATGGTTACCTTCCTTGATATAATTTGACTTTAATTTTAGAAAATGCTAATAAAAGGTAATTTCTTACAAGACATTTTATGAGTTTTGTAACCAATTTCCTGTTTAGAAATATTTATAATTCAGATTTCATGTATTTAGAGTGATATTTGTATTTGCTTATAATCATTAAAAAGGAACTCCGTTATCAATGTCTCACATTATACACATCTTATCAGGCTACCCCTTTAGTCACAGCAAAATAATCATACTGTATATGTAGATTAATGAATGAAAACAATCATTGCTTGCCTTGTTTCATCTGATTTATTTGTTTTCAAGAACATGCAAGCATATTTGAAAATACAGCTTCATATATGAAGCACAAATTCTGCCATGTTTTTTTAATCTCGTACCAAACTCTACTGTCCATGAACAGCTGTATAGCTCATATTGGTCTTAGATTTTGTCTTTTAAAGAAACAAAAAGGAAAATGGATGCAAAAGGATAAATTTTGATTTGAATTTTCCAGATAGTTAGGTATTAGACTATTCTGTTTTGGTATCAGGTGGGGGAATTAGAAGGTTGATTCTAAGTATAACAGAACCAATGAACCAATCCCAGTTTGTGCAGTCCAGTATCACAAATTTAATTATATTCCAGTTATTTTTTAATTAGATTACTATTATCCATGGAAACTAATTCCTAGATAAGTGACTGCTACATGATTTGATGTAGGTTTTAGTATTATTCACAATGGAAATGTTAAAGAACTTTTTAGATGAAGGCTTTAACTTTAATGGTTTTCTATTTTTAAAAATGGTGGCATATCATATTTCTGCTTTTACACTTGAGATTTTTCCGCTGCAAGTAGGTATATCGTTGAAACAAATAGTATTCATTATAAAAATGTCAGGAACCTAAGGAATAGTGAAGTGTTGTTCTCCCAATTTTCAACAGTTTGACTCAGCTTGTTTAAGCTATATCTGATAAAAAGCAAACCATTCATCCACTATCTAAAAATGGTATTAGTCTGTCTCTTATCTTATCATTGGAGAATTACAGTAAATTCCATATGCATAAGTTTATAAATAAAATTCTTTGAAAACGATATAGACAATTATTTGGGCAAAGAAAATTTTGATGTCAGAAAATAGTGTCTGAAAACAAACAGAAAATATGGTAATAACGATTAAAAATGTTCAAAAAAAAATGTGATTACTGTCAGCATGTAGAAGCATACTAGCTTGAATGAAGAGGTTGTACCATGACCGATTTCACCAATACCTTTCTCTACAGTCCCATAAAAAACCAAAGAAAACTTGTACAGGTGCTTGCTATGTATGTACATATATACTAGAAAAAAGATCCAGAAAGCTAAGAGTTTACATTTTTTCTTTTTTATGTTTCTTTTGCAACCAAGATATTTTGTCATTATTAATTATGACAATTTCTGCTATATAAGACAGACAGGAAAGCAAATCTTCTTCTTATCATTTACCCTGATTTAAAAAAAAAGTTTTGTATGTCTTTCATATATAATTATATACGAGAGTATCACTGCAGTTGATCTGGTATGTACACTCTCTTCATTATGCTAAAATAGGTCTATACTTGCTGCCATGAGCCAGTAATATATGTATGTATGTATTTATGTCTGTCTGTCTGTATGTCTGTCTGTATGTATGTATGTATGTATGTATGTATGTATGTATGTATGTATGTATGTGTGTGTGTGTGTATGTATGTATGTATGTATGTATTACATGTATGTATGTATGTGTGTGTGTATGTATGTATGTATGTATGTATGTATGCATGCATGCATGTATGCATGTATGCATGTATGTATGTCACATCTGCACAATCCTGGCTGTATAGTGCCAAGCAAGTATAGATATTCCCAAAAAGGCATGGAATACAAAAATGAAGGCAAAAAAGAGTAAAATCATTAAATACAAAGTCACATATTTTTATATATATCTGCACTCATTGAAAAAGTCCAAGACCTCAGCTGGAACATCATCATTGGACGCATCCCAGGGCAAAAAGTTTATATAACGGTGCCTTTTGAGAAAGGCTCTTGATTTGTCCAGCATTTAAGGTAAAATTTAGGCAAATGAATCAACTTAAATTTAATAAGTGCTGTTTCAAAATATCATACAAGAAAAACTTGTTTTTCAGATATGTTTTCTTCTGTATCATAATAATGAGGACTTAGTACAGCACTTAAACTTAAGAAGCTCTAAGCGCTTTACAATATTCAATATTAGTTAACACATAAGAACATATATATGGACATGATTACAAAAAACAAAGACATGAAATTACAACTACAAGAAGAAAAAAAATCATGATGCAGACATGATATCTGTGTATTGAAGACTCTTCTATACACGCTCAGTTATTACTTAATGACTTTTTATATTTATGTCAGTGATGGAGTACACAATATTTAACTTTTACGTGCTTATGAGTATTCACTATTTACTGCCAAAATGTTTACAGTACTCTGTGTACTTTGATTTCTTGTTTTTTGAAATAGTTACATTCGCAGTTTGAAAGTATTAGTTAAAAAATGTGATTCTAGTTGCAAATGTTGGCACTACATAGCCACTTTTATGCTGAGGTGACGTAAAATGATTTTCAAACTAGAATCTAAGAATTTGGACTGCAATATTACAACCTGAAGAAATATTAAGAATGCACTTCCTTTCATTTTATAATTTCCTATGATTTTGAGCAGTAGCTCTGCAGTAGTTGTCTCTTTCTGCCCACCATGCAGTAATCAGTAAGCCTTATTAAAATGATCTCTTATCATAATAAAGTCACCCTGGGTTTGATCAATTTACTCACAGGCAGAAAGATCTACAGATGTTGCTTCAAACCTTGAAATAACTGTCTTTTGCACTCAGCTTACCTTTGACCTCAGATTTTGGCATTAATGGGCAAGATCTAGAGCGGTGTCTGCCCATCATTATTAAAACCCCATGACAATTCGATCAAGCACAGATGCCAGTTTCTACCCAAAAGTGCCATCAATGGTAAATTTTAAGCTTATGGTTTCCTGATTACTATGTGTACATTACACACATGCATCACCGAGCAAAATGACAAAGGGAGACAACTTTTCAGTGCTGAATATGATATCTGTAATGAGGTGTATTTTGAATATAACCTCAAGTTATTTAGCCATGTGACAGATTATCATCTTACATTTATTCCCAGTTCGTTTGAAATTTAATAAACTCCTTTAATAATTTTAATGTTTTGCACACATAGCTGGCAATTATATCACTTGTTTATAAAATTTATATAAAATGAGCATGGATTCAAGATTTTGTTTATTTTGTTTTTAATTGGTTAGTGAATATACATTTGGCATGACATTATTTGTGTTTCTTTGTGAAAAGTAGTCTTTGTATTTGTCAAATTGTTACGTTCCCATTTATGCAAGTAGTTATAATAGCACTTGTTCATCTTAAGTTATTACATAATGTAAAAACCAGATTAGCATGATTTGTTTTGTTCATTACCCTAATATTTTATCATTGGATTGTTTAACTAAGAATTTATCTTTGCATAGATCCAGTTATATTGCTTGTGGAAATACTATACATGTGGAAATTCTTTGTGGTTTAAATTTCAAAATTTTTGCAACATAATCACAAATCCCAACTACAATGGCTTTTCATTGCATATTCCCTATACTTTTTATTGCATATTCCACCCCCACCACCACTCTACCCAGGGCCGGTCCATGAAGGCTGCCTTTGTTCCTTGGGAATATCACTTAGCTCCCATTTCCTCTGCATGATGTTACCAAGAATGTGTTGAATTGACGTTAAAAACCAACCAAGCATCATCCATACCTTCATCTCCACTACTTAAAGCCACCCCCGAACTGTAACCCGGGGTCTAATTCAAAATCAGTAACATTTATGATGTGTCTTAATGTGCTTATAAAGTTGTATCAAAAAGTATTTGAAAATTTCATTGCGTAATTACAATTTTGGTATATCTGACCTTTGACTCCCCTCCCAGTAACCTTAGGAGTACATAACTTGAGAGATTCATGGATTTCTACCATGCAGTTTTGGAGAAAATATGGTAATGGATGGATGGACGTTTGGAACATTCCATTTGAAAATGTGGGGATAAAAACTTAAACCCCTCATGTTATACAATAATTGAACATTTTAAAAATCATCAACATGAAACACAGAGTTTGGAAAAGTAGTCGCAAAAACGTAAAATTGCTAAATTTCCTCATATATGGTATCAGATTCTGATAATGTCATTTCTTATTTTACAGGAATATTTTAAAGACCTGATATAATTGCATGATTGTTTTTTCTTATTTGACAGGGAATGTACATGTCATGGGATTCAGTAGGTTTTTCTATCATTTGTTATTGTGGGCTTCTAAGGCTATGTATACATTGCATGTCATTAAATTGAGCTGATTTCAAGGGAGATAATTATATTATAGCTTATTGCAAAATTGGCTAGAAACTACCAGTATTGAGCTTTCATTGATGTTTTGGACATCTGAATGAGGGAACAAAATTATTTAATTTATTTTGTCATGTTCATCAAGAAAATAGTAATTCAGGTGGGTTTTTTTTAACGTGACTGAATAGGTGTCTTTAAATCCACATGGAAATCCTCAAAATCCTCAAAATACACGTACATTTACCATGCATTCAGACAATCTCTTTCAAATACAATGTATGAAAAAGATAGTTGCCATGTTTGATCGAAAAACTTTACAAACATGGAAGGATTGAATCAATTATAACTATTTTTATGACAGGACAGTAATTTTGCAAAAAACTAATAAAAATGAGTAATTATCTCCTTTATCCAATATAATTATGGTAAAACCTGCTTTTCACGGACAGTTATGGGACTATTCAGTCTTTCCTTATCAAGTAGACATCCACTGAATCAAAACTACATGTAATATAATATAATACAGTATGGTATATAAATAGTATTGAAAGGTATATAAATGGTATATAAATAGTATACATATAGTATATAAATATTATGTTATATGTACATAGCATTATGAAACTCTCTCAGTTACAGTTCCATGTCTGTCAAAATCAGATGTCTTTTACGGCAGGTTTTACTGTATTTGTCAATATCATCACGGTCCATATTACTATATCAATATCACTTGTTGCTATTGTCAGTGTCCTTTGGGTCAGGTCTGATATATATGTACATGTGCCTTGTGTGTAATATACAATCTAGTCTTGTTAATCCAGCCAATATTTATTTGTCAATTTAATGCTGTGCCAAAATGGAAATGATATCATTTTTAATTATAAAAATAAAGTTTCTGTATATGCCTGTGTAATGCACATCGATCATTGAACAGAATAGACCCAGATCTGTTACAGCATAATCCTTGGGTAAATCAAAGTCATTTTGCAATCATTAGTAGACCATAATTGGTTGTTACATACTATGCCAGTATGCAGGAACACTTTGATACCTCAAACATCTGTCACTCGCAATGACTCGCTTTGGTGAAATTAATTTTCCTGTCAGCAATTTCAAAAACTTAAAACGACTGTAAACTTGGAGAAAAAAATTAGGCTTGTAATGTTTAGAGTTTTGAAAGTTCTTTTGTATCTGGTCCTATACTGTTCATATTTTGGGTTCCCAACTCATCTACTTGGCATATATGGTGGCCTGTTTTCCAACAATATATTTTCTGCTTTCCAACAAATAAGCAAATATTCTTTTTGTATTTAAATTTTTCATGCAAAAAGCTTTTTTCGTTATAAAAGTTTGCAATTTTTTTTGTTTTTAAGAATGAGCTAAAACTTGTTATAATATTTTACCTATGATTATTTATGCAGCTAAAATTAAAAAAATTATGTGAAAATGTATAGACAATAGTAGATAAAAAGTCTGTTAAAAAATTACAGACAGTACAGGGAGTAAAGAAACATGTTAAGTACTGAAGTATCTTATACTGAAACATGTTAAAGACTGAAACATGTTCAGTCTGAACTGATCCTATTCCTGATTGTTGTCAAATTCAACAGAGATGTCAGGCTGAACAATCCATTTTTTTTCAAAACTTGAAACATTTAATTTGGCTCTAGGATGCATATACCAAGCAACCAAGCAACCCCCCCCCCCCCCCCTCAGACACACACACACACACACACACAAAATCTTGTTCGGCCTGACCTCTCGGATGGCTCTGTGAGATCCTTGCCATACAAGGATCTTGTTAAGGTCTATACAAATGATTGTAATGCTCAAAATGACCCTAACCAAAAAGCTGGTAAAGTTTCTGATTGGTTGGTAGGTTAGTCATGTCCTTAATTAAAGCCTTTTTGTTTTGTTTTGGACAGACCACTTTATTTATGTATAAGTAATACAGGCTGTTGCTTCTGCATGAAAATCTTGCAAGCCATCAGGCTGTGACACTAATTTGCTGAGTATGTACAAGTAGCATCCATGCACGAATACATTATTCCACCTCTAAGGTACATTGTAAATATGTTTACATTTATTGCTAATGGACAAATAGTGCAGAGTGACTTTACAGTATACATTGTTGTACCTAGTGCATGGGCTCGCGGCCTGCAATTTTTTGTCCTATGTCCCCCAAATCTTGACCCTGTGTGCCCCTCGGCATGCTTTTTTGTCATGAAAAAATATAAACAAATATGCCTACACTTTTTCTTCATGGATGTGCATCCATGTCTGTGTTGGCGCTAGCAATGGCCCAAGTCACTAAACATGATAAAACCTGTAAGATGGCAATGAATATCCATTTCAAAACAATGAAAACATTCAAGGTTTGTGGTAGTCAGTCGAGTTGCTAAAGTCTTTGACTGACTCTATTGTAACGTTAAAGTCACACCTACGGTAGTGAAGATCTGATTTATTCTCAGACTGAATTAATGAAAAACGGCACTAATTTATGCAAATACACAATCTGTCATTTGATTAAAGATTTAATAGTTTTAAAAGGAAAGTAATTAAGAAAATGTGTGTATTTATTATAATAAATGCTAGTAGATAATGAGTGAACACTTAAATTAAATGAGAGCCAGATCCGGAATGGAAAATTCCATGGTGCAGTTCATTTCAGGTTAACCAAATATTCAAACATGTTACTTGATTACATGATAAAATGTTTATTGCAATAATGTAAATGTCCAAGGAAAATATGAGAAAGTTAAGGTGGCAAAACTGTTGAAGCAAATAAATTTATCTCATTTTTTTAGCACTTCTAGTGCATTATGTACTACAATTTTCCTTTGTCCCTTTAAAATCTTTTGTGTCCCCCAAATTTGGAGGGTGAGGGACACAGTGTTCCCTGACCTTGGGATCCTAGGTGCAACACTGAGTATAGATGGTGTATTTTTGGGACAAAAGAAAGAAAGGAAGAAAGAAAGAAAGAAAGGAAGAAAGAACAAAAGAAAGAAAGAAAGAAAGAAGAAATGAGCAACACCCAGTGGTAACAATCAATTGTACAGACCTTGATCAGACTCATGGTCATTGTCGATCTCTCTGAGTCATGCGAGAGTCTGGTTGAATTGGATTACCTGACACTTCGTTACAACCAATAACACTTTGTTTGAAAAAGGGACATAACTCTGGAAAACTCATCAGATTATATTAGCCATACTACTCTGTAGTTTCAACAGCATCTAAGACATTAGAAAAGTTGTGTGCTAGGTTTTTTTTTTAAAGGATGGACAGATGAACAAACAGTTAAATGGAAATAACATATCCCCTTTTAGCCATATTCATTGTTCGGGTGGTAATATACCCCTAACTTCTCAGATTTCTTGCAAATTTAGTTTTCTTTTACAAATTTCTTGATCCTGATTGTATATGGATAAGACAGGTGTCAGTACAATTTTCATCTTCAGAACATATTTTCAAATGGTCGCTCACTGTAACACTATCCAGGGGATTCTAGAGCCATAAAATTGTATAATGTTATAAGTGAGACCACTTTATACTGGGGTACATTACATGGAAAAAAGTAGAATTCAGCCAGTATAATGGGACCAAAGACCATATCTGTGTTATATCAGAGACCAAGATCAAGTTATCCTGAGCCACTTTATAATATGTACATTACAAGGAAAAAGTAGAATTCAGCCAGTATAATGGACAAGGACCAAGTTATACTGAGCCACTTTATACTGAAGTACCGGTACATTATATTGAAAAAGTAGAATTCAGCCAGTAAAATGGGACCTACAACTGTGTTATGTCAAGGACCAAGTTATACTGAGCCACTTTAGACTTGCGTACATTACATAGAAAAAGCAGAATTTAACCAATATAATGGGTCCTAAGACTGTTGTATCAAGGACCAAGTTATACTGAGCCACTTTAGACTGGGGTACAATACATAAAAAATGCAGAATTAATCCAGTATAATATGACCTAAGACCATACCTGTGTTATATCAAGGACCAAGTTATACTTAGGTCTTTTATACTTGGGTACATTACATGGAAAAAGTAGAATTACTCTAGTATAATGGGACCTCACACCATATCTGTGTTATATCAGAGACCAAGATCAAGTTATCCTGAGCCACTTTATACTGGGTACATTACATGGAAAAAGTAGAATACATCCAGTATAATGGGACCAAAGACCATACCTGTGTTACTGGTATATCAAGGACCAAGTTATACTGAGTCACTTTATACTGGGGTACATTACATGGAAAAAGTAGAATACATCCAGTATAATGGGACCAAAGACCATATCTGTGTTACTGGTATATCAAGGACCAAGTTATACTGAGCCACTTTATACTAGGGTACATTACATGGAAAAAGTAGAATACATCCAGTATAATGGGACCAAAGACCATACCTGTGTTACTGGTATATCAAGGACCAAGTTATCCTGAGCCACTTTATACTGGGGTACATTACATCGAAAAAATAGAATTTATCCAGTATAATGGGACCAAAGACCATACCTGTGTCATATTAGAGACCATGTTATACTAAGGTGCTTTATTCTAAGTGACTTAGATATATATATATATATATATATATATATATATATATATATATATATATATATATATATATATATATATATATATATATGCATGAATAGGGTTTAATGGCATGTCAGCACAATATTGGCTAGGTTTATTTTTATATATGTATGTATGCATGTATGTATGTATGTATAGAGTTTAATAACGCATCAGCACAATACTGGCTAGGTTTATTTTTATCAAGCGGCATTAGCTGCAAATTTTGGCACCACAAAAAGAAAATTATCATTTGTATCGTTAAGTTACTAACAAGGAGTAATGAACTTAAAATGCTTTCAGAAAAAAAAGTTTACTTTTTAGAAGAAAAAAATGGATGAAATTCTTTAAAAAACATTCTGCCCCCCTTGCCCCCCCCCCCCCCCCCCCTTTCCAAGGACACCATTCTCTGTCTGCACAGTAATTATTTCTGCTATCTGTCCACATGACCACTGAGCAATGTATGGAGCTGATACTATAACATGTACTGCTATCTATCCACATGACTACTGGGTGATGTGTGTCCACATCACTGGTGGGTGATGAGTATCCACATGACTACTGGGTGATGGGTGTCCACATGACTACTGATTAATGGATGGAGCTGATAGTATAATACGTACTACTGTCTCTCCATGTGATTACAGTGCAATGGGTGTCCACATGACTACTGATTAATGGATGGAGCTGAATGGGTGTCAACATGACTACTGAGTGATGGGTTGAGGTGATACTATAATATGTACTGCTATCTGTCTACATGATTACTGACCAGTGGGTGGGGCTGATTATATAATATGTACTGCTATCTGGTCACATGGCTACTGATTGATGGGTGGAGCTAGTACTATAATATCTACTGCAATATGCCCAGATGATTACTGGGCAATGGGTGAAGCTGATACTATAATATGTACTGCTATCTGTCTACATGATTACTGACCAATGGGTGGGGCTGATACTATATGTACTGCTATCTGTCCAAATGATTACTGGGCAATGGGTGAAGCTGATACTATAATATGTACTGCTATCTGTCTACATGATTACTGACCAATGGGTGGGGCTGATACTATATGTACTGCTATCTGTCCAAATGATTACTGGGCAATGGGTGAAGCTGATACTATAATATGTACTGCTATCTGTCTACATGATTACTGACCAATGGGTGGGGCTGATACTATATGTACTGCTATCTGTCCAAATGATTACTGGGCAATGGGTGAAGGTGATACTATAATATGTACTGCTATCTGTCTACATGATTACTGACCAATGGGTGGGGTTGATACTATATGTACTGCTATCTGTCCAAATGATTACTGACCAATGGGTGAAGCTGATACTATAATATGTACTGCTATCTGTCTACATGATTACTGACCAATGGGTGATGCTGCTACTATGTAATATGTACTGCTATCTGTCTACATGATTACTGACCAATGGGTGATGCTGCTACTATGTAATATGTACTGCTATCTGTCTACATGATTACTGACCAATGGGTGATGCTGCTACTATGTAATATGTACTGCTATCTGTCTACATGATTACTGACCAATGGGTGATGCTGCTACTATGTAATATGTACTGCTATCTGTCTACATGATTACTGACCAATGGGTGATGCTGCTACTATGTAATATGTACTGCTATCTGTCTACATGATTACTGACCAATGGGTGATGCTGCTACTATGTAATATGTACTGCTATCTGTCTACATGATTACTGACCAATGGGTGATGCTGCTACTATGTAATATGTACTGCTATCTGTCTACATGATTACTGACCAATGGGTGATGCTGCTACTATGTAATATGTACTGCTATCTGTCTACATGATTACTGACCAATGGGTGATGCTGCTACTATGTAATATGTACTGCTATCTGTCTACATGATTACTGACCAATGGGTGATGCTGCTACTATGTAATATGTACTGCTATCTGCCGACATAACTACTGGGCAATGGGTGAAGCTGATACTATATGTACTGCTATCTGTCCAAATGATTACTGGGCAATGGGTGAAGCTGATACTATAATATGTACTGCTATCTGTCTACATGATTACTGACCAATGGGTGGGGTTGATACTATATGTACTGCTATCTGTCCAAATGATTACTGGAAGAGTGGTGGAGCTGACACTCTTTGACGGAAAATAAGTGCAACAGGAACTAGACAAAAAATTGGGAAAGTATGGAATATAAGTGATCAACTTGATTGTTTGAATGCTCTTAAAAATAGAAGAGTGGGACATAACAGTGAAGGGCACTTGTTCGGATGACCATGTGCTTATGTTTACACATAAATATTAACACCTGAAAATAATAGCTTTGAGGATTAGAGCCGTGATCAAAAGTCTATTATTAATTGAGTTCAGATGGATATATGGTCCATAATTAAGATTTCTGTCAGCAGTTTTGTTCATCTGCTTCATGCATGGCAGATGAAGTACATTGTGTTTTCTCAATGTGGTATTTACAGATTGACCTACATGACCAGTGTCCATTGCGATCTTTCATTGGAATAGTTATTAAAATATAGTCCATCCATGATATGAATTTCATCATTGATCAAGGCCCAATATGAATATTCCAATGGAAAGTCCAGCTGACAGGTCATTCTTGTCAACCTCTATGTTCATCTATATCTGCTGGTATGTACAGTAAATAAGAGACAAATAGACGTTAATGCTAACAAAAAGAACACAGTAAAACTTTCGTACATATTTTGCATATATTCAGCCTACAATGTCTAAAAGAATAAGAATACCATTACAAGCATCCACTTTCGTAAAATTGACAAATGCAGCTAATACAGCTTGAATGTTCTTGGAAGTAAAATAATGAAAATTCATTTTGTGACATGGCACTGTTGTCCTTAGTACAGTGTTATATTACTTTGTAACATGAAACTTTTGTCTGCAGAGGTAGTATTATATTACTTTGTAACATGGAACTGTTGTCCTCAATACAGTGTTATATTACTTTGTAACATGAAATTGTTGTCCTCAGAGGTAGTATTATATTACTTTGTAACATGGAACTGTTGTCCTCAATACAGTGTTATAGTACTTTGTAACATGAAACTGTTGTCATCAGAGGTGGTATTATATTACTTTGTAACATAATATTTATCCTGATATTTTTATCCAGAAATTTAAAATAATTTGGTATGGATTTACATCAGTAACACAGAAACTCAGTGGCTATAATTTCAGTTGCTATTAACTTGTTTCTGTCTGACATAGTCAAATTACAATTCTGATGCACTAATTAATCAGGTATTTTCATGGATCCAGAAAATGTGCTTTTGTGCAGAAATGTAATATTTCTCAGTAGAAAATAAAGAGTCATTTGTAATTGACACATAAAGAATTAGTAATTTGTATTGTATACTGTAAATCACAAAATTGTTGTGAATTTAGAGAGGAAGCAAATTTTCAATGAAATTTGATGCTTGCTAAATGACAATGAAGCACTCCCTCATTATACTGCTGTCCATGGAAGCCAGAGTATACCACCTTATAGTAAGACTGCCTTCTGATGAAGTATATGAGACAGTGTATATGTATGATAGAAATGGTGAAGTCTACTCATACTGACAGTTGTTAAAGTTTTGGAACCAGGTAAAGACATTAGTAGTGATGATTTAATTATTCATGGATGTTTAGAACAAATGCTCTGTTCAGATGTTTTGTGTATACTGTCTATACTCCCATATAAGCCGATACCAACTGCAAACTGCAAAGACCCAGATCTGCCAGTGCATTATCTATGCAGTTTGTAAGGACTAGTCAGTAGAACAAACAACATAGACCCTGATCTGCAGGCGCATTATGCGATGGCAGATCAGGGTCTATTTTGTTTACATTTGGACCGGGCATATACGCGAGTATATACAGTATACACAAAACATCTCATGTTATGCATGGTTTGAAAATACTTTATATTGGATTAAAATGCCTCCACTTTATTTTGTCATTTTTGATGTGTTGACACAGCATAGAATGCAAGCACATAATGTACAGTACTCTAATTATAATGATATTCATATGAGCCATAAATGTGGACCACCTTATAGGTAAGCTTGCTTATTTTGCAGTATTTTGTACATATTATTACTATTAAATAATGAAATGGGATCCATGCCATACCTGTCTTATCCAGAGGTACCTTAGAATGAGGCAGTACTAAAGCAATTTTCATTAGGTAGTATAAAACTACCACCAAATTATACTTTGCCCGCTGGCTATAATTGTATTTCACTAATGAGCTGACATAAAAAATTCGCTAAAATTTAATGATGTTAAAATATTTTGATTTACAGTACCGGTATATCAGATCATTGCATAGCTGGGATATATTTATCTAGTAATACTCATATATCGATGCTGAAATGAGCCATTTTACCAAATCAGCATTTTTTTGCATTCATTTGCATACCAGTTGCATTCCATTTGCATTCTGGTTGCATTTACATTCAAATCATGTTTTCATTTGATCATTGATGTGGTTTTTCATTTATCATCTCAGAAATGCATTCAAATATTGCATTTATCATTTCCATCCATCATTTCCTTTTGTTTTCACTCATTTTGGAGCTACCGTATATACTCGTGTATAAACCGATACCAACTGCAAACTGCATAGACCCAGATCTGCCATTGCATAATGTGCCGGCAGATCTGGGTCAATGTTGTTTGCATTTGGATCTGGATTATACGTGAGTATATATGGTAAATGGAAATGCATTTACAAAAGGTTTTTCATTTTTAAGATTGTTACAAGTAGAGGTGTATTGCTTTCATATTTTGTCTTATTAAAAGTTTTCTTTAATCGAATGGCAAATGTATAAAAGCAAAAGAAAGCATTGAATTTGTTATGAATTAAAATATAAATGCAATTACATACAATAAGTGTAAAAATATAGTTGTGGAGTATTGGTGAGTTTTATTTATTTAATTTATTTTGGTAAATAATGATTGTTCAAATACAACATCTTGTGATGATGGCATCACATCAATGGTTGTTGTTATGTATGCCTTGACAAGAATAATATCATAGTTTGTGAGGAGTGAAAAAACATGTCAGTGTAAAAAAATCTGCTTATTGTTTATTTTTCAAAAGGGCTTTTGACTGGAAATTTAGTTGTTGTTTGAATATAATAAATTTTAAAATCCATTCATGACATGCATTCCCATTTCCCTCTGTTTTCATTTAATATTCATTGTTGTGTGTTCTATGTTTTGCATTTGCTTTCTCTGTTTTCTTCAAAATGCATTCATTATTTCCTTTGTATTTATTCTAGAGGTGTAATGATTCATCAATACTGAGTTTGGCACTGCAATATTTTCTGTGACAATATGCTGCATCACAGTCTGTACTACTGCCGGAATACCCCAATACATATTGCATCTCAAGCATGACAATATACATTGATGTCGTTATACTTTCAGGTGATGTTTTGCAATATACCGTATTTACTCAAGTATAATTCGATACCAACTGCAAATTGCATAGACCCAGATCTGCCATTGCATAATGCGCTGGCAGATCTGGATCTATGCAGTTTGTAAGGACTAATCAGTAGAACAAACAACATAGACCCTGATCTGCCGGTGCATTATGCAACGGCAGATCTGGTTCTGTGTTGTTTGCATTTGGATCTGGATTATACACGAGTATATATGGTACATGAATTACTTGAGAAACAAAAGAAAATCATAGAGATGAATGTTTCTTCAATACAAGTAATGAAGATTCTGGAGCTGATTCTTTGTGATTTTTGTATCGATTTGCTACACTTAAATTATCAGACTGGTTCAGCCACTCAGCAAGAGAAACCACCAGTCTCAGGGATAAAATATTAGAATCATGTTTTGGTTGCATATGGTTATGTAACATAATAAATGAATTATATGTTGAACACTTCTATTTTTTTTACAAATTCAGGTATGAAAGTTTGTGCATTTAATGTCAGTCTGAAAAAACTTCCAACCCCATAAATGTTTTGCTAAGACCAAAATTTCTGATGATATTTTAAATGTAAACCCCTCAACTGTATTC
The DNA here is from genome assembly GCA_029931535.1 of Margaritifera margaritifera. Lineage (NCBI taxonomy): Eukaryota > Metazoa > Mollusca > Bivalvia > Unionida > Margaritiferidae > Margaritifera > Margaritifera margaritifera. The sequence goes on along the minus strand of JAQPZY010001636.1, from coordinate 6,066,771 downwards.
AAGGCTCCCATTGGGAAATATTTTGGGTTTCAGGGGTCAAATAATTACAAAGGCACAGTAAGTAACAAAACCATATGCAGAATGTGATATATCCACACTTATAATGCAAATGTCCAAAACGGTCATGATATATCCACACTTATAATGCAAATGTCCAAAACGGTCATGATATATCCACACTTATAATGCAAATGTCCAAAACGGTCATGATATATCCACACTTACAATGCAAATGTCCAAAATGGTCATGATATATCCACACTTATAATGCGAATGTCCAAAATGGTCATGATATATCCACACTTATAATGCGAATGTCCAAAACGGTCATGATATATCAACACTTATAATGCGAATGTCCAAAATGGTCATGATATATCCACACTTATAATGCAAATGTCCAAAACGGTCATGATATATCCACACTTATAATGCGAATTTCCAAAACGGTCATGATATATCAACACTTATAATGCGAATGTCCAAAATGGTCATGATATATCCACACTTATAATGCAAATGTCCAAAATGGTCATGATATATCCACACATAATGCAAATGTCCAAAACGGTCATGATATATCCACACTTATAATGCAAATGTCCAAAACGGTCATGATATATCCACACTTACAATGCAAATGTCCAAAACGGTCATGATATATCCACACTTATAATGCAAATGTCCAAAATGGTCATGATATATCCACACTTATAATGCAAATGTCCAAAACGGTCATGATATATCCACACTTATAATGCAAATGTCCAGAACGGTTATGATATATTTATAATCACTTATAATGCAAATGTCCAAAACGGTCATGATATATCAACACTTATAATGCGAATGTCCAAAACGGTCATGATATATCCACACTTATAATGCGAATGTCCAAAATGGTCATGATATATCCACACTTATAATGCAAATGTCCAAAACGGTCATGATATATCCACACTTATAATGCGAATGTCCAAAACGGTCATGATATATCAACACTTATAATGCAAATGTCCAAAACGGTCATGATATATCCACACTTATAATGCAAATGTCCAAAATGGTCATGATATATCCACACTTATAATGCAAATGTCCAAAATGGTCATGATATTTCCACACTTATAATGCAAATGTCCAAAATGGTCATGATATATCCACACTTATAATGCAAATGTCCAAAACGGTCATGATATATCCACACTTATAATGCAAATGTCCAGAACGGTTATGATATATTTATAATCACTTATAATGCAAATGTCCAAAATGGTCATGATATATCCACACTTATAATGCAAATGTCCAAAATGGTCATGATATATCCACACTTATAATGCGTATGTCCAAAACGGTCATGATATATCCACACTTATAATGCAAATGTCCAAAACGGTCATGATATATCCACACTTATAATGCAAATGTCCAAAATGGTCATGATATATCCACACTTATAATGCAAATGTCCAAAATGGTCATGATATATCCACACTTATAATGCGAATGTCCAAAACGGTCATGATATATCAACACTTATAATGCAAATGTCCAAAACGGTCATGATATATCCACACTTATAATGCAAATGTCCAAAACGGTCATGATATATCCACACTTATAATGCAAATGTCCAAAATGGTCATGATATATCCACACTTATAATGCAAATGTCCAAAACGGTCATGATATATCCACACTTATAATGCAAATGTCCAAAACGGTCATGATATATCCACACTTATAATGCAAATGTCCAAAACGGTCATGATATATCAACACTTATAATGCAAATGTCCAAAACGGTCATGATATATCAACACTTATAATGCAAATGTCCAAAACGGTCATGATATATCCACACTTATAATGCAAATGTCCAAAACGGTCATGATATATCAACACTTATAATGCAAATGTCCAAAACGGTCATGATATATCCACACTTATAATGCAAATGTCCAAAACGGTCATGATATATCCACACTTATAATGCAAATGTCCAAAATGGTCATGATATATCAACACTTATAATGCAAATGTCCAAAACGGTCATGATATATCCACACTTACAATGCAAATGTCCAAAACGGTCATGATATATCCACACTTACAATGCAAATGTCCAAAACGGTCATGATATATCCACACTTATAATGCAAATGTCCAAAACGGTCATGATATATCCACACTTATAATGCAAATGTCCAAAACGGTCATGATATATCAACACTTATAATGCAAATGTCCAAAACGGTCATGATATATCAACACTTATAATGCGAATGTCCACAATGGTCATGAAATATCTACACTTATAATGCAAATGTCCAGAACGGTTATGATATATTTATAATCACTTATAATGCGAATGTCCAAAACGGTCATGATATATCCACACTTATAATGCGAATGTCCAAAACGGTCATGATATATCCACACTTATAATGCGAATGTCCAAAATGGTCATGATATATCCACACTTATAATGCAAATGTCCAAAACGGTCATGATATATCAACACATAATGCAAATGTCCAAAATGGTCATGATATATCAACACATAATGCAAATGTCCAAAATGGTCATGATATATCCACACTTATAATGCGAATGTCCAAAATGGTCATGATATATCCACACTTATAATGCGAATGTCCAAAACGGTCATGATATATCCACACTTATAATGCGAATGTCCAAAATGGTCATGATATATCCACACTTATAATGCAAATGTCCAAAACGGTCATGATATATCAACACTTATAATGCAAATGTCCAAAACGGTCATGATATATCCACACTTATAATGCAAATGTCCAAAACGGTCATGATATATCAACACTTATAATGCAAATGTCCAAAACGGTCATGATATATCAACACTTATAATGCAAATGTCCAAAACGGTCATGATATATCCACACTTATAATGCAAATGTCCAAAACGGTCATGATATATCCACACTTATAATGCAAATGTCCAAAATGGTCATGATATATCCACACTTATAATGCAAATGTCCAAAACGGTCATGATATATCCACACTTATAATGCAAATGTCCAAAATGGTCATGATATATCCACACCTATAATGCAAATGTCCAAAATGGTCATGATATATCCACACGTTATAATGCAAATGTCCAAAATGGTCATGATATATCCACACTTATAATGCAAATGTCCAAAACGGTCATGATATATCCACACTTATAATGCGAATGTCCAAAATGGTCATGATATATCCACACTTATAATGCGAATGTCCAAAACGGTCATGATATATCAACACTTATAATGCGAATGTCCACAATGGTCATGAAATATCTACACTTATAATGCAAATGTCCAGAACGGTTATGATATATTTATAATCACTTATAATGCAAATGTCCAAAACGGTCATGATATATCCACACTTACAATGCAAATGTCCAAAACGGTCATGATATATCCACACTTATAATGCAAATGTCCAAAATGGTCATGATATATCCACACTTATAATGCAAATGTCCAAAACGGTCATGATATATCAACACTTATAATGCGAATGTCCACAATGGTCATGAAATATCTACACTTATAATGCAAATGTCCAGAACGGTTATGATATATTTATAATCACTTATAATGCAAATGTCCAAAACGGTCATGATATATCCACACTTATAATGCAAATGTCCAAAATGGTCATGATATATCAACACTTATAATGCAAATGTCCAAAATGGTCATGATATATCCACACTTATAATGCAAATGTCCAAAACGGTCATGATATATCAACACTTATAATGCAAATGTCCAAAATGGTCATGATATATCCACACTTATAATGCGAATGTCCAAAATGGTCATGATATATCCACACTTATAATGCAAATGTCCAAAATGGTCATGATATATCCACACTTATAATGCGAATGTCCAAAACGGTCATGATATATCCACACTTACAATGCAAATGTCCAAAATGGTCATGATATATCCACACTTATAATGCGAATGTCCAAAACGGTCATGATATATCAACACTTATAATGCGAATGTCCAAAACGGTCATGATATATCCACACTTATAATGCAAATGTCCAAAACGGTCATGATATATCCACACTTATAATGTGAACACAGCGACATAGACATTACATGGAAAGACAAATGGACCAAGTAGGAGTTTGTATCATGATACATATTGTATCTTCACTTCTGTATCGCAAAATGTATTGTATTGCCTGTTAACTGTATGTTGCATATCAGGGTAGTAGTGTATTGTGACCTGGCAGGTGATGCACAGTTCTGTTTCATTCTGCATTTTGCTTGTGTTCAGTCTGTGTTCTGTTTGCTTTCATTCTTCATTCCATTTGCATTCAATTTTTGTTTCACTGGTAAAATGAACTGTTTCAGGGTCTGTTGTTATGATAGGTTCACCTTCCTATGACAAATACAAAGAACTTTCTGATGAATTCCATCAAAGTGTATCTGATCATTATGTCAGAACATTAATTTAAAAGTCTGTTTACAACTATGTCCCTTGTTGCCATAGTAATTAATTTTTATCAGCACTTTTATTAGTTCTACAAATGGAACTTCATAACACATATTTTGTAATGTCATCACACTAAACAATTCTTTGAACAGGAATGGAACAAACATAAAAATTAACTTGCAAAGTGATGTTTATCTTTTGATGTATTAGTCCAAGAGAAATACCTACTCATAATTAACCATGTTAGTGGATAGTTAACTGGCAATTCCACTTTGAAATGTATCCTTTGCATTATTTTATACAAAAGCCAGATTGATTCAGTAGAGTTAATAGTGATGTAGAATTGATCATTTACTTGTACTTACCTTAATTAAAATTAATCAATTAATTAATTAATTAATTTGCAAGTCTTTTAATCCAGACTACTGGTATTCTCATATTTCCACCTTTCCTTGTAGCTATTCTTTAATTTACTTTCTGGTCTTTATTTAGTTTTTAATACAGACCCTATGTACCTCTAACCTTCCATGATTCTTGTTTATAAAAAAGAGTATTGCAAATTTTTTCTCTTAATCAATAAGTCAAAGGAACTATTGGTAACAAACAAATATTTAAGAAAAGTACTCGTTTCAGAATCAGGATTGTATAATTTGAAAGCCAGTCAACTTTTGTTTCAAAATTAAACTTCAAGTTAAAACAATTGGGATGATATCTATTCATCTATCAGTCTATTTATCTGTCTGTCTATCTATCTATCTATCTATCTATCTGTCTGTCTGTCTGTCTATCTATCTGTCTGTCTGTCTATCTCTCTATCTGTCTGTCTGTCTATCTATCTATCTATCTATCTATCTATCTATCTATCTATCTATCTATCTATCTATCTATCTATCTATCTATCTATCTATCTATCTATCTATCTATCTATCTATCTAAGCAGGTAGGACAGCATTTAATGATGCTTTGTTTTTATTTCTCATCACAAGCTTATAATTTATGTTTAGTTAGTGTATTGTTCTATGAAATGTATATTGCACTATTTAAGCCATTCACATTATTTGTATATCTGTCTGTCAGCTTTGTGATAGTTCTGATATTTCTGTATGGGAAACATATTGCTTATTCAGTGAGACTGATAATGGTTTGGTAAATGTTACTATATATGATTCACAGTAGGTCCATCACTTAAAATAAGTGGATGAAGAGGTCAGTTAGTGGATTACAAGTTTATTTGAGAGAGAGAGAGAGAGAGAGAGAGAGAGAGAGAGAGAGAGAGAGAGAGAGAGAGAGAGAGAGAGAGAGAATATACTGCTGGTCAAAGGATGATACTGATATTGGTCAAAGGATGATACTGATATTTGAATTTTACATGGAGTGTACATTAATTGTTTTATTTTAATATCAGTAATACCTTACTTGTTGCTCTTGCGTAGCTTACTCTTTTACCCTCACCATATCATGAGAATCCATTATCCCAGAGGGTGACTTCCAGAAAGATCTAAAGTCAGCCTTGCATCACTGGCCCATGCACTGGGCCATGCACAGTAGTCCTCGACTTTTTTCCAGTCATTCACGTTGTTCAGTGGTACAGATTATGCTCTACAGAAAATTGCTTTCTCTTCGAGTCACTCTTCAAGAGTTGTGCATTTTTAATATGTTTATCGTATTCATTATTTTTACCCTCATGTCAAGTGTTTTATCCTCAGTGGAATTAGCTCTTTTGAGAGTTTTGACATTTTAGGTTATGGTTTTTCAAGACAATGCATTTTACGTTACCTCCCCCCTCATTTAGTTCTTTTTTTACGGTCTTCTGGTAGGTATTTATTCTCACTATCCTTGTTGGATTGGCTTGTGGCCTCCTTAGTACAATCATTGGAATTTATATTCCAATGCATTTTCATGCTGAGTTTTAACTTGTGGAAGGGGATTTCACACCATCATTTATACTCATTTGTGTGTTCAGTTGCAACGCACACCTTTTTATTCTTATAGTCACTATAGTATTCCTCACACCTTTCTGTTCTTATAGTCACTATAGTATTCCTCACACCTTTCTATTCTTATAGTCACTACAGTATTCCATTTTTATTAATAGCATTAGTATTACCATATTACTTTGCTGGTTTTTATGTTTTTCTTAATTTCCAGTACTCAGAATTAAGTGTTATTGACTGACATCATTCGGATTGAAGGATCAAGTATTGTCGTTGTTTTAATTCTACTTTAGAGACAACTGGGCAGGTCAAGTATTGCTGTTTTAATTTGCGTCAACATCTAGTTCCACACAAATCCTCCCATACATGTATTTATATCTTTTATACAAGATTATTAATCTTCTTTTCAGAGTTTTTCTTTACAGCAATGTCTAAGCAGAGTGTAGGTGAGTTGTGTGCATAGTAAAGCCCCGTGGGACATCCACCCCACTCCTAGGTCCCAGGCGAATACGAGATCAGTCCTCCACTGCTCAGGTCATTTTGATAGCCCCCTCTGTGGCGCCAACAATCATGGTTCAACAATCTTCTTGACCTGCTGGTAGACCAACCCAAGACATTATTCCAGAGGAGTGACCTTATGTCGCAGCACAAGGGCTGTCTCCAGCACAACAGCCCACAGATTCTCTACCCTCAAGTTTGGCTCATCTCAGGTGATCAATCCGACAGGATAAGTTGTAAAGCAAAGTTACCAAGTGCATCGTTCAGGCCAGGAGATGTTTCACAACCAAGGTCTATGATGCCAAGTGGAGAATCTTTTGCGATTTTCTTCTGTTCCTTTTTGAAGAAAGACAACGCTCTGTTTCTACTATCAAGGGTTATAGGGCAGCCCTATCCAACACACTCAAATTGAAAGGCCCGGCTATTGGTTTCTCACTTATCAGGTATTTCAAGCTGCAGAGACTGGTGTCTCAATCTCTAATGCCTAGATGGAAACTCGTTTGTCTTGTTGTCTTTAACTAAAATCCCCTATGAGCCTATGGGTGAAGCTTTTTTTCAAGAACCTTACCTTCAAGACTGTTTTCTTGCTCTCCTTAGCATTAGTGAGATGAAAGAGCGAGCTTCATGCCCCATTTATAGAACAAGGTGGTCTCTGGTATAAGGGCAGTTATGAGTCATTGTCTCTTCTTTGCCAACCACTTTTCATAGCAAAAAACCAGTTTCCATTGATAGCTCCACTCCTTATAGAGATCCCCAGTCTCGGTCGTATCTGTGCTGGGGATGATCAAGATAGACTTTTATGCAAAGTTAGGGCTTTATGTTTTTATTTGACAGCCTCTAAAGGGAAAAGAAAGGGTTGGAAGCATCTTTTCCTTCCCCTAAAGGGCTTGGCTAATATTTTGGCTTCCACCATTTCAAGGTGGATTGTCTTAACAACCACAAGGGTTTATCAGTCCCTTATCGACACGGACCTTTCATTTACGAAGATTAACTTTCATGAGGTCCGAGCCTTTGGTACTTCATAGACCAGTCTAACTCATTCTTCTTTGGAGGATGTTATGAAAGCTGCATTTTGGCGATCTCACACAACCTCCTCCTTATACCTTCGTTCCTTGGCGCACCAGAGTGAAGGCATATTTTCTTTAGAGTCCATAGTAATGGCACAAAATGGGGCCTAATAAGATACCATCCTACAGTAGTAGACACTTCTACAGTATGGGGCCGGTATTTCTTTGTTTTTCCTTTATCAGTTTTTGGAGTTATCAGTCTCTCACTGAACTGATAAATTCAGCTATGTAACAGCAATAGGAAATGTATTACTGATATTAAAATGTATTTTGGGGGGTGGGTGTTAAAACTAAATTTAATGATGTAATACTTACCTGTTGCTATTACCAGATTCACTCCTCCCACCCCACACTGATGTCCCACTAGTAGTCTACATCCTTGGAATAAAGATGAGGACTACTGGGCACTGGCTAGTAATCAATGTTGTCTTCAGATCTTTCTGGGAGTCACCCTGTGGGAGGATGAATTCTCATCATGCAGTTGAGGTTAATTTCCATCCCAGAAAGAGTAGGCTATGCAATAGCAACAGGTAAGTATTACATCATTAAAATTAGTTTTACCCCCTCCCCTCCCTCAAAAATACAGCATTTAGCCTTATCATATTTGAGAATTGTTATACTCTATTTTATTCACTTGCATGAAAAACTTGACAGTGCAGTAGCCATCATTTTAGCAGTTCATACGAAATCAGTTATCTTGTGTGATTATATGATTTGTGCAACACAATCTCATTTTTGGTAACATGTTTATCATTAGACATCTTGAATATTTCAATAATTCCAACCTGTGTCACTAGATTACATTCAGTAAGACTTTAAAATCTTTGTGTTATTGCTGCACAAATTTGCTGAAATTTTTTAATTCTTTAATCCATTATTGATGGTAGCTTATTTAAATTAATTTGGGAGTTCTTTCCAACATTTACTAGCTTTTGACTCCAAAAATGTATGTACATCAATCAATTTCTCATATACACTCCTCAGTGGAAGGAAAATTTGTGATTTTTGTGGTGCTGGGCATATTTTGTTTTATTTACTTTTTACTGGTCTTTTTTGCAGATTTATATTTACTATATTTGCAATCAATCAGTTTTCCATTTTAAAAAAAATAGTCTGTGAAAATTTCTTTATAAGTTAAATATTATAAACCATAACTGATGGAATAATATTTGATAGACAATACAGCAAAATTAAAACATTGTGGTCATGTCATAATAACAGCATTGTAACATAACAGCACCACTATAATAATTTATTATATATACAGTAGTTAAACTTGTGAGCAATGATTTTAATAGCAATAATTGGTACCGTATATACCCACTTGTAAGGCGAGTCCAACTGCACATAGCACAGATCCAGGTCTGCCATCGCATAATGCGGTGATAGATCTGGGTCTATGCAGTTTGTTAGGATAAATCAATATAACATACAACATAGACCCTGATCTGCTGGTGTATTATACAACAGCAGATCAGGGTCTAAGTTGTTTGCAGCTGAAGTTAACTAATATGTGAGTATATATGGTATTTATTGCTCTGTATTTAAGCATGATTTCCCGACAGAAAAATAATGCAGATTTTATGAAAATCCCAAATTGAGATGATATTTACAATTTGATCTTCAGGAAGTGATAATCCAGTGTTGATTGCTGATAATCAAAAAATTGCAATGAAAAAAAAAAAGTATTTGTGCTAATTTGTATGAACAAATTGTAGTTCAGTTAGAAAAATATGGTAAATTTATTCATATTTTCCCACCATGAGAATGAGTCTGTCAGTTGTACGATAATGTATACATTACTTTGTAGAAATTGGTTTAATGTTATGAAAACTATTGCCTTATCTCCTCGTAAATGTGAAATTTCATTGATATTGAATGCAATAAATGTCATATGCCATTTGATTTAAATTGAATTGATTTTAAAGTAGTGACTTTACTCATTTTAAAAATCCACAAAATAAAAACCATCATGACAACTTTTTTAGACAATTTGGAGATACCTGATAAAGTTTACATGTACAAAAATTTTGTTTCCAGGCAAATTGTTTCAGATGCAAGTTAACCAAATTTTAGCTTCATGAGAAATTCAGGTTCTACAGTTACTACATGATTGGGTGATACTAATGAAAATAGTATTTGCCATGGGATTGATGTTAATATGTAACTAGAGGTACTTATATAGCATATCCCCATGCTTTTTATTACATATCCCCCCAAACAACAACAATAACCTTGGCCCAGGGCTTGTAACCCCAAAACAAACCTGTTACGTATATGATGTGTTCTGTTACATATATGATGTGTTCTGTTTCATATATGATCTGTTCTGTTAGATGACGTGTCCTGTTACATATATGGTCTGTTCTGTTACATGATGTGTCCTGTAACATATATGTGTTCTCCTGCATGATTAAAGTTTGGTCAAATAATATTCAAAAATTGCACTGTAACTTTAATTTTTTTTATACATTTGACCTTTGACCTCCTCCCAGGGAAGAGGCCGTAAAGTCCTACCCCTACTTTCACAGATGTGAATCACATGCACAATCTATGTACCAAGTTTGGGGACTTTCCTTCAGCAGTTTTGGAGAAGTTGTGGTTACAGATAGACAGATGGATTGAGGAACAGATGAAGGGTAACACAATATTTACGTGGGGAAAAAGAAAAATTAAAATCGTTGATATATTAAATGACATTTTATGGTATCAGATACTTTTCAGAAATACATATACATGTAGTTATCATATTGTATGGTTTGCATCAGAATGCATTGGTGGCAATACAATAAATCATTGTTCATATTGAAAATATAATATTTCCGATAGCCATATTTCTGTAATAATTCTTGCAGCTCTATTCATAATATGGCAGAATAGATAAATTGGTAGCTATAAACGTCTCTTAGGATGAAAACTTGTATCACATTGTCATATAAATCTATGGGAACATGATAAAATTTGAGTGTTTATTATTTATACGTAATACGTATTTATTTAAATCCCACACCCAAGATCATTTTGTAACTAATGCATCCAATATGGCATACAAAATTGAGTATTTTTTTTTATAGTTTATCCTCAAAATCTTGAAATGAGTAATTATCAGGATTTTAAATTGACTGATTTACTTTAAATAATACATCTAATGTAATAATACATTTAATGTGGCATGAACAAGAGTGGGATGTAGAAGTCTCTAGGTCAAGCTTGATTTGAAAAACAAACAGTGTTTATAATTGACAAAATATTCAGTACAGTGCAGTTATAGCTCGACAAGAATGACATGTCCATTTGACCTTTGATAAGAACAGATCTTAGTGAAAAAGGTACAAGTTGTATGCATGTACTGTGCATGCTGGATGCACACAAGATAATTCCTCCAGGCCATGCAAGCAAGATGACTGATGTATGCACTCCACACCTATATTTATTGTCCAGTTGACCTGTAACCTACTGGCATTTTTTTTCTGTAAAGGTATTTTACAGCTGATGACATTTGTTCACTAGTGCTCAAAATATAAGATAAATAGACACATGAGGCCCATCACAATCTAGATTGGTTACCTCCTGTATTTTAAGTGAGTTGCCTGCTGGGCTTGTCCAAAATTAGTGTTATCTAATTTGCCTGACAAAACGTTGAGTGTGCTGATGAAATGTGACAATTTTATTTTATAGTTCTTAAAAGACACTGGTAAAATATTAATATTCCCCCCTTCCCCCATCCCCAGCTGAGGTTCCATTTGTAGGGCCCTTACCTTTATGAAGATTGACTGATTACTTGTATCAAAAGCTATAAACTTTGTGCAAAAAGCGAGCATGTGATCCTTGAATGGGGAATAATACTATTTCTGTTCTGTGTATTTCATTCATTACCTATAATTAGCAGTCACTTGTCCATCATAAATAATAATGAGCTGTCTTTTGCATGTGCTTACAGGGTAATGCATCACTGGTAGTAAATATATTAAGCAGAACCTACTGTATATACGCGTGTATAAGCCGGGTCAATATGCAAACAACATAGACCCTGATCTGCCGTCACATAATGCGCCAGCAGATCAGGGTCTATGTTGGTTGTTCTACTAATTATTTCTTACAAACTGCATAGACCCAGATCTGCCGGCACATTATGTGATGGCAGATCTGGGTATATGCAGTTTGCAGTTGGTATCAGCTTATACGCGAGTATATACGGTATACGATTATTTAACAGTTAACTAAGCTATGGGATTAGTGACTTATAAAAGTCTTTTTTTCACTGTAAAAGAACAGAGATATTTGAATGGTATCTTAACCCATTTTCTTCAAAGAGTTGGTAGGCACTGATTCTATTGATATGAGAAGTGGGTTTTTTTTCTGTAGTTGTTATGCATCTATTGTACTATGACATGAACTATTGGTACATGTAATTATGAAACTTTAAGCTCATGTTTTTTCAAATTAAAATAAAATTAAGATCTGTGGCTTTCTGACTTCATTTCTGTTTTTAATTTTGATTGAGCAACATGTGGAGATCTTTGCAGCATTCAGAAAATGAAACTACCGCAAGTCCCCTGAAAACTAAAGACAAAACTGAAGACATACAGTCAGAGCTACCAAGAACAGAAGTGTATGTCCACTTATTAGGAAATCCACACCTGTGAAATTGTAAAAAATCATGTTGAGAGCAGAATGTGAATGAGGGGTCCATCTCATGAACAATATCAAAAGTGTAAGGAGAAACTGACACACTTCAGATGCTTATGAACATTAACCCAGCTGATCGAGTAGGACATTGACAGTTTTATCGGACACTAGTTGATTGACAGAGTTATTGGACACTGATTGACATCAGGACCTGGAGGAAAACATTGCTTTAAGAGAAATGGAATTACAATTTGAGTGAACAAAGTCAGACATAAATTTTGTTTGAAAACACTGTCAAACATAAACTATTTTGGTGCTGAGTAGTGGGTTACATTGAGACCTGGAGGGAGGTAGCTTTTAGGGCAATCAAACCAATTAAAATTGTATTAAACAATGTCTAAAGTACACTATTTTTGAGAGGCAAATACACATAGTGAATTAATCAAGTGAAAACATTTGTATGTTTCCTTTTCTTCTTAACTAGAGCAATTTCAGCGTTGTGTCAAAATACTTGTAAAAAAAAATATGTCCCTTTGGGTCAAGTGAAATTTGACTCTGGGGCAAGAGATTTTTTTTAAAGCCACTTGCCCAGGGACTGGGTCTGAGAGAGATCATTACACCTGTTAGATATTCAATGTAACAACTTTCATGATGTCCACATACCTTGACCATAAAGATAAACTTGTGTCTGAATGTTTGAAATTGTAGAAACTGACATGCGGCATGTGATGTTGTCAGTGGAGGTAAAGTTATGATTATTCCAGCTATCTTCCTAGGTCATGAACAAACAATTTAAGTGGATCAGTTTCTTTCAGCTGCACCCAATCAGATAGCAGAGTGGTAGATATTGTTTTGGTTAATTACATATATATAGAGTCTGTGTGGAATTAAGTGGATCCACAACCCTCTACTAGTGAAAATGATGAAACTTGTACCAGATCAGTGTGGAATTAAGTGGATCCACAACCCTCCACTAGTGAAGATGATGAAACTTGTACCAGATCTGTGTCAAATTAAGTGGATCCACAACCCTCCACTAGTGAAGATGATGAAACTTGTACCAGATCTGTGTGGAATTAAGTGGATCCACAACCCTCCACTAGTGAAGGTCATGAAACTTGTACCAGATCCACACATTTCTTGTTCTTAACTGTACTTACCTTTCAAAAAAGGTGCATTTATGATATTAGCACCAAGTAAAAAGTTACAAATTTGCATTTTGATAAATTTCAGACACAGCTAACATGTTTTCACAACTGAAAATGCACCGATTATGTATTACAATCTTAAAATACCCAGTTTTTGAGACTTCTTCTTTTACAAATCACTGCCTATGCATAGATAGGCAGGCTTTACATGCACAGGCTAATTGCTATTTTTGACTCACTCTGCATGATATGAGAGTGAATGGTTTCATTGGATGAAATTCTGCAGTGGGGAGAGATTGGGGATTCATCAGTTGCACAAAAATCATAAAATTATATTGACTTATTGCTTGAAATAACAATAATTCAACTTAAGGATTTTAGCTGAATTCAGTTGATACTTTTTGAGTTCTCAGAACTCAGTGTTACTGTTCCTTCTCCATAATTTAGTGTAGTTTCTGAAACCTAATTGTCACTTTGTGCTCCCAAAAGCTTAACCTGTTTTATGTGACACTGTTAATCATTCATACCCGACAACATTATAGCTTGTGGCCCTGCTATTTATTGGTCATATGTTATAAAGAGAGATGTCAAGTAAAGTTGATTGACATATAGTGGAACTATGAATTAACCTACTGCTCTGCACATGCATTGTAGAGTTGGGTTGTTCACACCTTGTTTGATTGGCTTGATTGGTTAATAGTGCTGCTAACACATAAATGTCAACAATGCTACTAACACATAAAAGTCAACAGTGCTACTAACACATAAAAGTCAACAATGCTACTAACACATAAAAGTCAACAGTGCTACTAACACATAAAAGTCAACAGTGCTACTAACACATAAAAGTCAACAGTGCTACTAACACATAAAAGTCAATAATGCTACTAACACATAAAAGTCAACAGTGCTACTAACACATTCAAGATTGTCTCAACATCCCCCTGACAGCACAGGGATGTAGATTACACCCAATGTGCTCTCCTGCATGTCCTAAGAGGTGAGTAATGGAGACAGGCACCATGGTGGCTTAGTGTTTAGTGTGCTGGACTGGCTACTAAATGGGTGTGGGTTCAAGTCCTACCTTCAGATCGGCCCATATTGGGTACCATGGTGTGTCCTTGGGCAAGGCACTTTACTATTATTGTCTTGGTATTAGATAACCTACTTGTGTTGCTGTGCTGTAAAACACCATGCCAAACTGTGTCAAGAAGGATAACGGATGAAGGTTGGTTGGGAACAAACAAACTCAACATTAGATCAAAATCAACATATTTGCACCTAAAAAGCTATGTACTTACCTTGTACATTGTTCAGGATTCATCACTCCCTCACTATAAGGCCCATCATTATAACACAGTTCCTGTTATAGGGCAGGTATAGTCATAGATACCATTTCATTATTTAGTAGTAGTTATTTGTATTATGTACCTCAATATAAGACAGTCTCACTTTAAGGCAATACACTCTTTGGAGTTTATGGACAGTGTTATAATGAGGGAGTGCTGTATGTTCTTTGGTTATACCATGCACAAAGGATTATAACTGGTTTGTACCTATTATGACTCTGAACCCCCCTTAATTTTATTGGACTGATCAATATATGAGTTCTTGGATGTGCCAAAATATTGATGTCTGTTTATAACCTCCAATTATAACTCTGACCAATCATAACTCTTGTGTAACGTATGCTACCTACTATTTCTAGTCCGTCCATTCAGTGTTCAAACTCAAGTTTATCAGGATGAATATAGCATGTTGCCCTCACTCTAAAGGAAAATCTCACAATCTCCATTCTTTTAGCTCAGTAGATTTTTTAAAATGTATATAAGAAGGTTAAATATGGATGTTCTTTCTTGCCAGTATTGCCATTTTCTGATATCTTAATTCTAAAACTGTCACTGAAATTGGCACTAATTGCTGATTATTTCAAATTTATGTTGTTTCCTTGGTCATAAATTATGATTTTACAAGATGTAGCTGATACCTTATCAGCTCTTAAAGCAAGTAGATACCGTATTTGACCTAATATATGCACAGTGCATTGAAACAATTATTATTTGGGTAAATTTCGTGATGTTAATGCTTGTCATAATAAGCACATTCCAACCATGTTAAAAACTATGTTCATATCATATGTATGTACACATTAATAGAAATATCTTCCTTTGGCTGTGTTGTGAGCTCTTCAGTTTGAAGGTGCATACTCTCATCCAACATGGGCTGCACAGAATAAAATACTGGTATGAATGAGCCATTTTTTAGATTAAAGTTTTCCATACACTTAAGGTGTAAAGAGCTGCAAAGCATCCAAGCTAGTATGTTCTAAGAAACTGTTCTATGCAAGTTTTACTGCCACTTTCTTCCCACATGGCATGCTGGGATTGAGACATGTAAGCTGAAGCTTCCAGCCAATCACTGCAGATCAGGGAAAGTTTCCAAACTATAGCTGTTATGGGAATGATGTCACTGTTGTGCAATTAACATCACTGACTATCCAATAGGGAGACAACAATTTACTAGTTACCTGCCTGTGATGTTGGCTTGCCAGTTTTAGGCCGGTTACCAGCAAATATTTCTGTAAAGATGGTTTATAAAATTTGCTGGAAATTACTTTTAGTTCTGTTCCTTTTAAACCTTACCCTTGTGTAGGGTACCGGTGTGCAATATAAAGTTAGAAAATCTTAGCCAAGGGAAATAAAAGGCAAGAGAAATATCTTTATGACAAATTATGAGTTTTTGCTGGGGGTGGGGGTGCATTTATTAAGGCATGGGAGGGTATACCATGGAATATAGTATAAAAGAGTTCATTTTCAGAGGAAAAATGGGACAAGGAGCAATTATCAGCACTGAAGAAAGTAAATAAAGCCTTTATTTCTGTGTTTGCTGACAACTGCATCACACTTCCAGTGCTCATGATACTGCAGATAACTATTATCATCCATGTTTAGTGAAAGTACTGAATCTCTGTACTTTTTTCCCCATGATTCATAATGCCGATCTGAAGCTTCCAGCCAATCACTGCAGTTCAGGGAAAGTAACCAAATTATAGCTGTTATGTGAATGACGTCACTGCTGTGCAAATAACATCGCTGACTATCCAATAGGGAGACACCAATTTAATAGTTACCTGCCTGTGTAAGATGGTTTATAAAATGTGTAGTAAATTACTTTTGTTCTGTTTTTATGAAACCTTACCTCTTGTGTAGGGTACAGGTGGGCAATATAAAGTTAGAAAATTTTAGCCAAGGGAAATAAAAGCAAGATAAATATAGTCAAGGAATATTTTGTATGGTTTGAGGAGAGAACTACAGCAGTATTCTCCCCAGGGGCTTCTACCATAGCAGTCCTGCTACGCTATAATTTCAGCCTGCTATGCTTTAGAAACTTGCTGCTACGTTATCCGCTTGTGCCGCTACGCTTTTATGTTTTCTGCTATCATTACAAAAGTAATCTGTTGAATAAACATCCTGTCACCTAATTTAAAGCTCAAATGACACCTGTTCTTACCTTGTCTTGGGAATTTAATTAAGATAATCCAGGATAGTTATTCATTCACTTAGCCGTTATCTTTTGTACTTGACTGACCCGACTGCCTGTGCGCAACCTTTGATGCGGGGTTCGTATTTACATTGACATAGTCACGTGATTGGTCAGTGATGATGGAGTCTGCTGGTAGTGTGTGTTATATATATTTCAGTCATTTCCACTACCAGCTAAAAAGTTACGCATATTACGTTTTAAGTTAAGCAAATTCTTGTGAAAAATGGACACACCACTTTCAAAAATATGTAAAATTACGCACGCGACACAGCTAGCCCCATGTTGGCCTGTCTATGAAGATCAGAGATTGGTGTCACCAATGGTGATTCCGATTCCGATAGGGTGATTTCCCCCAAAGAAAGAGCTTAAGAAACGAAGGACGGGGATAAACACTGAATGGAAGACTTCATATCCTTGCGTGGAAACTGCTGGATCATATGGTAAGTTTTCCATATTGCTAAAAAAAAAATCAGATCTTAAGTATCAACAGGTGAGAAGGGAGTGGGCAATTCCTCAGGCACTATTCGAATATAATATTTTTGCAATAGTTGTAGTTGTGATTGTTGTTGTTCTTATTATTTTCTGGAAAATGTGGCAAGGAATGAAAGTTGCATTTTATCCACAAGTTGCTGATATATTTAGATAGTAAAATAGTTTGTTCAGTAGACCTTAACTTAATTTCTCATTTTTTTTTCTCTCTCTCCAAGTTAGAAAAGGAGCAGTTTTTATATTCCAGTTTTACCTGTTTTGAAAACTTGTAAATAAAAAGTGTTGAATTATTCCTTCATTATATTTGAAATATTTTTCAGACAATAAGCAACTAGTTTGGAATTGGAATGTATTACATTATAAATTAAGTGGTGGTATCTTATTAGCAGTGTTCACATCTTGACTGACCAATTTCAGGAGAGTGCAAATTTAATGATGTGAAGGTGGAGTGGCATAATTTAATACAGCTCTTGGTGCATATCAAGGAGCCCATATCCTTTAGACAGGCATTGGAACAAATTGCCTTTTTTGAACAATATTTTAGCTCTCTGACATTTATTCAGTGAATAAATAAAACAATGATAAACACACTGATATATTGTTCCTGATGGAAAGGAATATGTATATTATACTGTCATGATTATTTGAAAACACATCACTGTCTTGACTCTTGAAGAATTTGACCCTGGTAATTGACTTGGGATTTAGGTATTTTTTGTATCTTTTTGTACATCCATTAATAAATTGTATGTTCCATTTTTTCCAGACTGTGAAAGGTCATTCTCTATGATGAACAGATAAAGAGTGTGTTAAAGAACAGGTTGACACAGATGATGCTGAATTACCTTATGACAATTAGTACAAAAGGACTTTGCCTATAATACTTTAATTTTAATGTGGCAATCAAAATATATGGGGAAGTGAAGAAATGAAGGATATCATTTATTTAAATTTAAAGACAAATGAGTTTGATATTAAATCATGTTATAACTTAGGGAAATAAAGAATACTATGTAAATATATGTTCTTCTCTTATATATCATTGATATAAAAAAAAAATCTTTTATGATGATAATGCACATATTTTAAAACATTTTATAACGCTAACGCGTGCTTACCCCGATGCTATCAAAAATGTCTGGGGAGATCACTGCTACAGTATTAAGATATTTTAAATTGTTACCCAGAACTTCAGTTATCTACTAAATTTGTCCGTTATCTTTGAATGATATTTCAACTTTTGAAGATATTTAAAACTTCAATGGGTGCTGTTA
Source organism: Margaritifera margaritifera (assembly GCA_029931535.1). Lineage (NCBI taxonomy): Eukaryota > Metazoa > Mollusca > Bivalvia > Unionida > Margaritiferidae > Margaritifera > Margaritifera margaritifera. The sequence goes on along the minus strand of JAQPZY010001636.1, from coordinate 6,047,686 downwards.
TTGTCTGACAGTAACTTGTTGCTTTTCACACTGTCCTTTTATGTATGACACAAGCATTTTTAGCCTTTCTTAGATCATTGCCAGGATTATTTTTCTGGTAGTCCTCATCATTGTTGATTCAACACATAGGAGATAATGTTTGCTGGATCCAGTTTCCTCAGGGGTCGGCCTGAATTTTCCTCAGACTAGACAATGTCCTTATAGAGTCTGTATTGGAATGTGGCAATGTTAGTGCAACTCTACTGAGTCCGCTACAAAGTTTAAATTATTTCCTGCCTGTGGGTAGATTCAGGTTGCTGACTACCTGCCAGAACTGCTCAAGTACGGTGCTATCAGGGTCTTAAAATCAACTTTATAGGAATGGCAGAATGCATTTTCATGTCCCTTTGAACTTGATTCCAACCACTGTAATGCCTGTTTCCATCCATTATTGATTTTCATGTGATATTTCAGTTGTTTGGATTTTTGGCATTCTAGCATTGGGAAGTAACACATCCATAAATATCTCAATATACCTTAAATACCGAAACCAAACTGACCTGTTTTATGCCACTTAAGCTCTTTAGTAATGACTAATCCAACCATAATCTATTAACATCTTTAATCCTTTCGGAATTAATTCTGATCACACATAGTATAATCCATCTGCACAAACTTTAATTTAAAGTTTAACACTTAAGTCTAACTGACCCTGCCTAAAGCATCCAAGCAATGCCTGCCAGAACTCCTCAAGATTGATGCTACATGGGTTGAATTTTGGAAGTTCTCTTGTTTCCATCCATCATTGAATTTTGTGTGATATTTTACTTGTTTAGATTTTGGTGTTTTAGCATTGGAAGATAACGCACTCTTCAATATCTCAACAAACTTTAAATACCGAAGCCAAACCAACCTATTTTTTTGCCACTTGAGCTCTTTAATAATGACTAATCCATCCATAACCCAATAATGTCTTTAATCATTTCCGAATTACTACTGATCACACACAGTGTAATCCAGTGATTACTTTTAGGTTTTTGTCAATTGAATTAGCAATTACAGTGTCATGCTCACCTATGTAAGCCAGCTCACAGTCATGTGAAAACAGAAAACTTTACTGTATATATACTACATTGGAAGCGAGGTGTGAAGAAAAAAAATTGGAAAAATTTCTGTTCTGAAAAGGTTTTAATAATAATTTTGAGTACACAGGAGATTTTAATGAGGGATGGGAGACACCCCTCATCTCCGGAGGAAAACCCTTCTGGTCAGGAGGTTCACCTGTATGCAGTTATAGATCTCTGTTGAGGGAATATGAAGTGATGTGAACCATTAAACCAAGAAACAAAGCTCAGTATGTTGGGTTTACTAAAACTTCATATTCTGTGGAGCAAAGGTCTATAATTGCTTTATTACATTCTTTATTACATGCTTTCTTGCATGACTTAGTACAAACTTAGAGGTTTAATTCGTTTAAAAACAGTAGAAATGCTATTTCAGCAGGTTGATGTCACAAATTTAATGTTGTCATGTTAAAACCAGTGAGTTCACAGCATTGCAGCAGAATGAATAATTGCAGATCACATGATGTGTTATCCAATGAAAAAGAATCTCTCAGACTAATTGTGTAATAAGTTGGATGATAGACAGGTGAGACAGGTACTGTATATAGTCACGTACAAGTCAGATCCAACTGTAAACTGGACAGACCCAGCTATTAGGACTAATCAGTAGAACAAACAACATAGACCCTGATCTACCAGCATAGTATATGATGGCAGATCGGAGTCCATGTTGTTTGCAGTTGGACCAGACTTATACATGAGTATATATGGATCATATCATCTGCCACGTTTATACGTGCCCTTTGCTTATAGCTTGGCGACCATATGCATTGATATTACCCACCCACCAGCCAGTGTTTGTGTTGTGTTTTGTGGGTTTAATGCCATTTTTCAGCACATGATAGACTATATATGGTGGCCAGTGTATTTTGGTTGAGGAAAAACCCAGGAATACCCCAGGAAGAACCATTGACTTGCAGGAAGCTACTGGCAAGCTTTCTCACATACCCACATTGACCGAGCTGAGACTCTAACCCACGTGGACAGAGGTGAGATGTCAGTGATATGTAAAGGCAAGCACTTTAGACCACTCTGCCACCCGGGGCCCCATAGGCAGATTTAAGCAATACTTTCCTCCAAAGAGGAATTCTTGAAGAAAGTCGTATCATTATAGGCAGATCTTAGCAGCACCTCCCTCCAATGAGGCATGCTGAGGTCCAGACATGTACACTTTGTATGTGAGTTGTAATGAAAAAGAGGTGTACTTCCTAAGGCATTTTTGGTATTACACCAAATACAGTATATATAACTTAGTATTTTTTCCCCCATATACTGGAAAGGTTTTAAACATTTATACTTGCCTGGTATTTATCTTAGATTTTTCCTCTATATATTATATAAATGTTCATGCAAATTACACTACATTTTTTTTTTTTGCTCAGCAAAATGTCTTCTTGCTCCACTCTAGCAGTCACTGTATTTTTCAAGCCCTGAATTAGTATAGGGCAGGTTCATTCTTTGGCATGTGATACCTTTTGGCATGCGATACCTTTGGCATGTGATACCTTTGGCATGTGATACCTTTTGGCATGTGATACCTTTGGCATGTGATACCTTTTGGCATGTGATACCTTTGGCATGTGATACCTTTTGGAGAACTGCAAACTGTTTTTAATTTTCTGATACAAGTTCATAATTGTTTTCATATAAACTGAAGAGGACATTAGTGAACATTTACTGTGGCAAAAGTCTACTGTATATACTCGCGTATATTCCGCATTATGCGCCGGCAGATCTGGATCTATGCAGTTTGTAAGGATTAATAAGTAGAACAAACAACATAGACCTTGATCTGTTGGTGCATTATGCGATGGTAGATCAGGGTCTATGCTGTTTGCATTTGGACCCGGCTTATATGCGAGTATATACGGTAGTCTCTTTAGACCTGATATCCACCATAATGCTTCTGAGGTTATAACAGGTGTGTGGAAGAGATGTAGATATATAGTTTTTTTTATTCCCACCCATATCTGTGGAGGGGTCACATAGGGCTACCCATTTATGTCTCTCTGTCCTGTCCTGTGGTTTACAGAGTTATGACCCCTGTTTTACTTAGCACTTTGTCTTGCATTTAATTTCATCATATTACCATATTTACTCACGTATAATCTGGGTCCAAATGCAAACAACATAGACCCTGATCTGCCATCACATAATGCACCGGTAGATCAGGGTCTATGTTGTTTATTCTACTGATTACTCCTTACAAACTGCATAGACCCAGATCTACCAGCGCATTATGCAACAGCAGATCTGGGTCTATGCAGTTTGCAGTTGGTATTGGATTATATGCGAGTATATATGGTAGTTGGGGTTTGGGTGGGAGCATCTGAGTCCTATGGACACATTTCTAGTTCAGCTTGAGAAATAAACAGGATGTGGGTGGTTAATGTATTTTCTATTCAGTGTTCTTGTAAGGTTTACCTTGCATGTAGAGCTTCAAGATCATTCAGATGCAGGTGTTATTATTCTTTGTGAATCAATCATGAAGCTGATAGCAGCACAAGATATGCCTGTACGTGGGGCACTGGGGTAGATTTATGAGTTCATTTTTATGCAATTAGAGCAGTGTGATATGTTGTGAATTTTTTATGACATATTTCAATCTACCAGATTATTACCATATTTACCTGCTGAGATACATGTACTATGATTTTGCAGTATAAGCACATACACCTGAATTGGTTGAAATGCATGCTTGATGTGGTCAGGGTCAACTCTGATATTGCATATGGTTATTTATTAGGAAGATAATTTCAGCCCATAGATATAGTGGTTTATAGTAATAGGTCAGTGTATATGCAGTCAAGTTACGGGTGATTGAATAATGATTAAAAACTTTTATTACTGCATTTTTTGAAGAAAGGTGACCATTATATTATACAGCCAGTGCACATGTATTCATGCTGTGTAATGTTTTGCTGTTTCTCCTGCAGTGATCAAGATAACCTTGAATCTTTTATGGCTCCCAAGAATGGCATTGCAATGATAAAGCACTGTTCTGAGAATTAGGGGCGAGTATTGTCAGCTGAAATTGTGTTGTGATTTATTTGGATATATATTATTGTATTGCAGTATGTATTGATATGTATTGCTACCGAGATGAACAATTTAAAAACCCATGTGATACCCACTGGGGAAACTTTTATGAATATTGTATGAAAAATGTTTTGATCTGCTGAGCCTGTAAGTTTTAATATAAAAACAAGTTCTGTCAACTGTATTTCTCCTTATTTTGGGGAAAAAAAAGAAACAGATTGCGTGTATGGCCAAGTAAAAGATGAGACTACCGTATATACTCGCGTATAAGCCGATACCAACTGCAAACTGCATAGACCCAGATCTGCGATTGCATAATGCGTTGGCAGATCGGGGTCTACGTTGTTTGTTCTACTGATTACTCCTTACAAACTGCATAGACCCAGATCTGCCAGCACATTATGTGACAGCAGATCTGGGTCTATGCAGTTTGCAGTTGGTATTATATGCGAGTATATACGGTAAATTCAATAGTTTAAAAATATGTAGATGTCAATGCATGTGCATAGTAAGATTACTAGCAGTTCCTCCAGAATAGTTCATGCTGTCGAAGCATCTATAGCATACTGTGAATGACATTTAAATTTCACCATCTTTCTTGCCTTTAAAATCAAAGGAATCCAAACAGTGCACTTTGCCTGCTAAATGAGTTTATACACAACAAAATATAGACTTGCAATAAGGAATGTTTAATACATGCCTTGTAAGAAAGAAAACACAAAAAGTACACGAGTATTTTGCATTCCCTCCCCCCCCTCCATTCCCACTACATGTCCTTAAACAATCATGACAAATATTCGAAGTCAATATGAGACAATAATAAAAATTTCACTACTTAATCAAATCAAAATTTGACTGTCGGTGGAGGCTACCCATGAGCTAGAATCTGCATGAAGCACACTGTATATGACAATGATGATTCCTAATCTGTGCTAGGTTGGTTCCAGCATTAGAGTGTATTTTGTGTATTGTGGGCTGATCTGAGATTAAGTAGAATCTGTGCTAGACTGATCCCAGCCTAAGAGTGTATTCTGGGCTGATCCGAGATTAAATACAATCTCTGCTATACTGATCCCAGCATCAGAGTGTATTCTTGGCTGATCCCAGATTAAACAGAATCTGTGCTAGGCTGATCAAAGCAAGAGAGTGTATTGTGGGCTGATCCAAAATTAAGTAGAATCTGTGCTAGACTGATCCCAGCATAAGAGTGTATTGTATGTATTGTGGGCTGATATGAGATTAAGTAGAATCTGTGCCAGGCTGATCCCAGCATTAGAGTGTATCGTGTGCTGATCTGAGATTAAGTATAATCTGTGCTATGCTGATCCCAGCATTAGAGTGTATTAGGGGCTGATCCTAGATTAAGTAGAATCTGCTAGGCTGATCGCAGCATTAGAATGTATTCTGGGCTGATCCTAGATTAATTGGAATCTGTGCTTTGCTGATCCCAGCATTAGAATGTATTCTGGACTGATCCCAAACTAAGTATAATCTGTGCTAGGCTGATCCCAGCATCAGAATATATTCTGGGCTGATCCTAGATTAAGTATAATCTGTGCTAGGCTGATCCCTGCATAAGAGTGTATTGTGGACTGATCCAAGATTAAGTAGGATCTGTGCTATGCTGATACCAGCATTAGATTGTATTCTGGGCTGATCCCAGATTAAGTAGAATCTGTGCTAGGCTGATCCCTGCATCAGAGTGTATTCTGGGCTGATACCAGATTAAGTAGAGTCTGCTAGGCTGATCCCCACATCAGAGTGTATTCACTGCTGATCCTAGATTAAGTAGAATCTATGCTAAGCTGATTCCTGCATCAGTGTATTTTGGGCAGATCCTAGATTAAGTAGAATCTGTGCTAGGTGGATCCCTGCATCAGAATGTATTTTGGGCTGATCCCAGATTAAGTAGAATTGTGCTAGGTTGATCGCAGCATGAAACAAGTACTCTGATTTCCAATTACATGTATCCAAACTAAACTAATTTGACTATCAAAATACTATGGTACGAGTCCACGGTGTGACTTGGGCTGATCCCAGTCTAGAAGACTTATATAGTCTAAGCTGATCCCAGAATTCTTAAGATCGGGCGGGAGATGACCCCCTAGTTATAGGCAAGGCATTATTATTAGTATAGAATATGATTATCCAGTTGGGGAAGAGAGCCAAAACAAATATGATATTTTTTGCTTTGTTTTGTTTTGTTTTAAAAAAGACTATCAAATGAAAGCTCCCAAGAGGATTTCGTAATACCAAATATTTTAAGAACAAAAAAAAAGTTCCACAACTAGTCAAACTACCAGACTGTTAGAGTTAAAATATCAGTACGGAACAATTATATTAATACAAATTGTGATATGGTAGTGTACCAATGCATACCGATATATCGATATACAGTGAAACCCTGCTATAAAGTGCCCCGCTATAACGCGAATTCGGATATAATGCGATCATGGCGTGGCTCCCAAAATTTCATATATTTATTCGCACACTAATTTTTTTTTTCTTCAAAGTACGAGAAATAGTGTATAAAATGTGTATATTACAGTATCATTTTGGGGAAGAGATCGCATATGAATTCGAGAATAATATGTTTGTGGTGTGGTTCCTGAAATTTTATATACATGTACATGTATTTTTCTCATACACAGACAAAAAAAAATTTTTTTTAAGTACAAGAAATAGTGTATAAAAAGTTTATTATCATTTTGGGGAAGAGATCACATATGAATTCAATCGTGGCGTGGCTTCTGAAATTTGACAATTTCACCAATTTCTTGAAGTGTTATGCCAAAATAAACATTATCGGAAATGTTACTTATTACTGATCCATGAGTAAAGCCAGTAAGTTTTCTTTGTGTTTGTCTTCAATTAATTCTGTATACAATCATTGCTCAAACAATAGCTGACGTGTTTTTCTTCTTTAACTGCATACACAACCGAGCATCAGACAATGTGGTGGTTGATAAAAGATTCTCACGATTTAATAAACATAAAAAACGTAAGCCGCCAACATGTGCGCTGGACTTCAATTCATCCTGTATACAATCATTGCGCAAACAATAGCCGTCTTATGTTTCTTCTTTAACTGCATACACAACCAAGCACCAGACAATTATGGTGGTTGATCAAAGATTTTCATATGTGGGTGCTTATGTCGAGACTGAGCTTGGGTGGCAAGATCAAAGATTTTCATATGTGGGTGCTTATGTAGAGACTGAGCTTGGGCGGCAAGATCACAGGGAGTTCAAATAACCACTCTCTGTTACTTGGCACTGAACAAGTATCAAACTCGTGGCTCAGTCAAAGGGTTGTCATATAGGAAAACAAAGACGGATTGATATCAGATAGTAAACGGTGTTGATACCCTATTCATGCTATACATTAGACGTGTATACGTTGTTCTCTGAATAAAGTAAAATATAGTAAAACCCCGCAATAATGCGACCCCGCTTTTTCCGCGATAGAATTGTATGGACCCCAAATATCGCATAATAGCGGTTTTTCACTGTACATGTATTCTTACATTGCTACTAAGAATGCATAGTATATCTTGTGCTTGTTTCACATGGGAGCAACAACTTGAGGCCATTGTTCACTGTAATTTCACAAGTTTGTTCATCTCACCTGAAACAGCATCACTGCCATGATTATGGTCAATGGGATTGGCCATTATTCACTTTTACAGTTCTAATACAGTCTTTATACAGTGTTAATATCCTCTTGCAATTGTTTTTCCTTGATTTTTCTTTGATTTACTGTTAAATTGGATTTTGATATTTGCAGGAAATAGCATTTTATGCCGACTTGTATGCTTCATGGACAGTTTAATCATTGTATAATGGTTCATCTTCAGGATCAGCGAGGGAAGAAATTCTCAGCTGATTAAATTGGAGGACATTGGCTTAGGCTTTACTGCTGTATTTGCTGGTATGGCTTCTGCTACAGATCGTTATTACCCAAAATATGCTTTTTTTTTACATGTCCTTTATCACATAATGCACAATACATGTATATCATATAAAATGTAGCTAGAATATTCTTTTGTTACATTTAATATGATTTCCATTGGAAGTAGGTCACTGTGACTTAATTTTCTGTTTAGTTTTTTTTTCTTTTTTTTCCTGTTTTTGTTTCTTTATACATCTCTATTGTGATGCACACTTTGATCATTGAATTTCGCTGGAATACTTGTTTGTAATATCTACTGGTGGTATAATTTCAGTTAGAAGTAGGTTGCAGTGACCTGTTTTCCATGCATAGAAGTTGAAGTGAATGATGTAAAGATTCTGTCACTTTGGTAGAACATAAAATTTAACGATTAAGGAAAGTGGAGAACCAAGAGGAACACTAATCTAATTGACGCCTTAGCCGAGTGCTACAGTTGTCAATCATCTGTCACGTAACAGAAGTTAAAAAGGATGGCTGACCAATCTAATTGATGGATTGCTTGAGTTTAGGAAAATCCCTCTGAATCAGACTTGCTTGGATTCCATTGGAAATAACATGAAAATTTTCTATTCTATCTCAATCTTAAGTGAAAATGCGAAAAAGCTCCTGGCCCTAACGAGTTAACGATGCATTATACTAACGTCACTAAATTTGAAAATTTCTTGCTGATTTTTTTGTTTCTGCATTAAAAGTGTACAAAAGTTAAAAAAATATTCATTGTGCCACAATTTTTTAGAATTTCTAAGTCGGTCCCTTCATTCATTAATGCAGAGAGAGATGCAATTTTATGTCACAAGGTAGTACCCTTCTTCCATAGTCTGTGATGTCATCACAGTTTATGATAGACCCAAGTGGCTGGTATTAGAGAAAAGAAGAAGGATGTAGCGTTACACTGATGTCAGGTAACGTAGAAATTCTATGCACATTAAAAAATACATCATGAAAAAATGTAATTTTGAGACCCGATTTTCTTTTTTTAAATCCAGTTGCAGGACCAGAGTTTTTGTCCAGATTTTAGACTTCCTCTCATTAGATCTGAAGCAGACCTGACCAAACTTTACACAGACAGATGAACCTTTTTAAAAATTTTTGTAACTTTGGGATTTGGGGTAAAAGGGGACAAGCAGGCGAAAATCATGGGTTCAATATGCAAAAAAAACCAGAAAAGAAGTCCAATTTTCGCCCATCTGCTCATGCACGGGCCTGATAGCCAAGCCAAAACAACCTCTCTTACATATCTAAGCAACTGTTGATAGGAAAATCTGCTGAATCAGATGTGCTTGGATTCCATTGAAAATAACATGAAAACTTTCTCTTCTGTCGTAAGTGAAAATGCGAAAAAGCTCCCGGCCTTAATGAGTTAAAGAAATCCAGAGCACTTGTGTTTCACAATATCACAACACTGCTATTTATAAGCAATTTCATTTGCATTTAATGATAATAAAATGAATGATTTAAATTTAATGATGATTAAATAAAATGAGAATTTAATACTTAAAGCAATAAGGAAATATTTCTAAGGAGAAATTACTTGGTTTTTACCCAGACAGCCTTGAAAGAAGCTGAATATAGAGATCACTTTGGCATCCGTATGTCCATCAGTCCATCTGACCATGCCTTGATTAACCTTGGTGTTAACATTTTATACTTTTGTTTAATTTCAGTATCATTTTACTGAAGCTATGCAATCGTCTTTATCAAACTAAATAAATGCCCTCGTTATGAAAGCACAGGGGCGGGCTCAACCTGCAGGCCATGGATCATGTTTTAATGTAGCAACTCAGTTTCACTACACCTAAATAGTCACCACCTTTAATCTAAGTTATGTAGTTTTACACATCAGATTTACTCTTTTATATCTATAATTTGTTATATGCCTGTTATAATGCATGTATGTGTAGGATTTAATGGTGCATAATCACAATCCTGACTTTATAGTGCAGAGTAAAAGTTAGATAGTACAATTGGTAAAGCTAAAAATCCTTGTTAAAATCTTTAGGAATATAAACCCTTCTGAATAACAGTAAATATGTACAGTGTAATTAAAGATAAAAGGTACAGATGTTAACTTGTACATGTATAATGTAAAAATTGCACTTTATTGGTTATGCAGATTTATTTCATACTAACCCTAAATTTGTTCCATCTCTGGTTTGTGGTACCATTAACCATGCTTTACTGTGATAATATTAAAAGAGCAGGATGACAATTCTATAAACTCATTAATCCATGGAGAATCTTTTCATTTTCACCTGAAATGGGGGTAGGAAACGCATTTTGGTGGTTTCTTCTGAATGCATTCAAACATCTGTTTCCAAGAGATTTTCCTTTAGCTGGATGCTCAGGTGTATAAGAGACATCTTGTTTTGATTGACGTATTCCCCCGCACATGTGCAGAAGGGTAAAAATTGGACTTCTTATTTTTTTTTTTTGTATTTGACCCACAATTTTTGTGTCCTGGCCCCCTTATTACTCCAAATCTCAAACTTATCCTACTTTTTGCAAAGGTTCATCTGTCTGTGTGCGGTTCGGACTGGTCTGCTTTAAATTTAAGGCCAAAAAGTCTAAACTCCAGACACAAACTTCGGTTCCGAAACTGTCAAGTATCGACCTAAAAATATCAGGTCTCAAAAATTGCGTTTTCTCCGCTGTATTTTTTAAAGTGAGTAGAATGTATACATTATTTGGTATAATTGCAGAACTACATCTTTCTCTTTTTCAGTAATGCCACCCACTTTGGTGTATCATAAATGATGTTGACATTACAGAGCTTGGAAGTAGGGTTCAACCTCATGACATGTAAATGTGGCACGTGGGGTTAATGAGTTAATTTGTTGTATTCTTATGTTTTATGTCTTGCCTGCAACAGATGTTGCAAAAGGCAGAGCAAAGCAGTCATAACCATCCATATGTCCATCCTGCATCAACTTCTTGGCTACAATTGTTTTTAAAGAGCATTATCTCTTGTTTTTATAAGAGGATCATCATTAGACTTTGCCCACAAATGCATCAGGCCAAAAATGTAAAATGTCAAGGTCATGGGAGCATTTGTTTACATTATAAGTGGGTGGTGAATTGTTGAAGTTTTGGGATCTGGCAGTAATGTCTAATATTGCCATGGATGAATTGTCATCAGGCATAGTAAAGAAGTTTGACATGGGATATAAAATATTGCTACTTACATGTATGTGTGGGTCGAAAGGTCACAGATTAAAGGCAAAGTGCTCAGTTTGTGGACAATTTTTGGACATTATGTGTCAATTGATAGGCATTACACTTTGAACCAGGTTCAACAGTGTACATGGAGCATCCTTGGGGATGGATCCATGGGTCAAATGTCAAGGTCACATTGTGGATTAACCAGTTTTGGAGGGTAAATTGTTGAGAACATTTGATATGCCTACCATAATGCATAGCATATTATGCTATGATGTTGTCCATCTGTCTGCCCATCTGTCTGATACCAATTTGGTTTCTGCACAATACTACCATCTACAGTTACCAGACTTTGTCCATGGCTGCACTTGGGATAAGGATAAACCCTGTCATTTTTGGGCTCAATGCACAAAGGTCAAGGTCACTGACTGAAAAAGGAAAATGGTTTCTGAACAATAACTCAAGTTCTTCATCATTTACAGTTACTAAACTTTGTGGAATGCGTATACTTAGGGTAAGGAAGAACCCTATAGATTTCAGAGTCAAATGGTCATGGTCATGGTCACTGTGACTGCAAGAAGAAAAAAAAGTTTCCACACAATTACTAGAGTTCTGTACCATCTGTAGATACTGACTTCGTGGATTGCTTGCACTTGGGGTAAAAAAGAACCCTATTGATTTTGCAATCAAAAGATCAAAGGTCAAGTTGCGATAATAAATATTCTTATTTTAAGTTTATTTAATTGTAAGGGGCAATATGGTATAAGAAATATAAAATTCAATAGTTTTTCTATCAAGAATTTCTTACATGGAAACAGCTCCCAAAAAATGCATCACTTCAAAGCATCATAATGATAAGCACTTCATGAAGTGTTCCCCAAGGAAAAGTCTAAATTTCTCCATGATAAATCTCATGAGGATTAAATGCATATGCTCCTCTTTTCCATTTCATCTGGGTTGAATTCTTCTCTTTTCTTGTTAGATGAGTTTTGTGCCAGCTGATTTGCTAGTCTAATGTAGCTGCAAAAGAAAAACTGCCAACACACCTACCTTTTTCACAAGTGATATAGTTACATCCTGTTATCACAGTAAACAAGATTTTTTTGCAAAAAAACACTAAATACACCCCAGTATAGCTGATAATATAATACTTAACCAGTCTGAACAGTCTGCCTATCTTTTATCCATGACTGATTTGATAACCAGAGTATGTCCGATTTGATAACCAGTCAGCCTTTGTGTTTTTTCTGGATAACCTGTCAAGATAATAGGTTTTTTTATCGATAAAATAAAGCACTACACATAGTAGAAGTTTTCAGTTATTCTTCAAGCGTAATTCATTCAGTGAGCAAATGGTGTTTTATCTGATATAAGATAGTTTAAAGTTCACTGACATTATGATTTTAAATTAATCTTTGATTACATAATCATCAGATTGCTTTTCTAAGCCAAATTGTCACACACCTCCACACAGTCTCAGAGTTATTAAAAAAATGGCAACAATTTCACTTTTCTCCATGGTTGCCAATTTTTTTGAAAAATTAAAAAAATGGTGCAGTTTTTTTTATAGTATATCCCACTATAATCAGATACAGTAAATCAAGGTGGAAAAGTACAGCGTACATGTGTACACTGCTTCTTTGATAGTTGTCAAATGGGTATATGTCCACCATATATAATAATATATACTCTGTTTATATAAATTTGTGGAGGTATCTTCAGAATCAATTTTCTGGCAAACCAAAATTAGGTCATGTTAACTTAGTATTGGGCTGACTTTTTTTAGCTTACTGGTCAAAGAGCAGAAGAGCTTATTGTGATGGTCTGTCATCTGTCATCCATCCATCCATCTATCCATCGATCCATCCATCCATCTCATATTGCCATGAGGGTTTTACTAAAATATTTTTTTTTATGTAGATGGGCCTAAATAAAAATGGTGCCAAACTGATATCCAATATGGCCACCATGATGGCCATCTTGAAAATCTTGTTATTACTTCTTCTCCTGAACAAATGGTAGTACTGACATAGGATTTTCATTAAAATTTTCTTTTGATATCTAGTTGGTCCTAAACCAAAATAGTGCCCTTCAAACAGGCCATCTTGAAAATCTTATCGCTATTGCTCCTGAATGAATGGTCATATTGACATCGAGATTTCGCTTAAAGACTTCTTATGATGTTTAGATGGTCCTGGATGAAAATGATGCCAGTCTGGTGTCCAACATCACCACTATGGTGGCTCTCTTGAAGATTTTGCTAACGCTGCTCCTCTTAAACAAATTGTCATATGGGCAACTATACTGGCTGCCGTGTATATATCATGTACTGAAAAATGGCATTAAAGCCACAAAACCAACAAAATTATGATGGATTTCCATGAAACTTGATAAATATTATGGTCATTACCTGAAGATGTGCATATTGATTAAATCACATTGCTCCTGCAAGTTTTGTTAAAGTTACTGCCCTTTTTAGTCTTGTAGCTAAACTCCTTAACCCCTGGAGATTCTTTTCATTTTCACCTGAAATGGGGGTAGAAAATGCATTTTTGGGTTTACTTCTGAATCCAGCAAAACACATCTGCTTAAGAAAGTTTTTCGTTTAGCCGGATGCTTAGGTGTATCACAAACATTGTTTTTGATTGGTTATTATGCTCGCGCATGTGCAGAAGGGTAAAAGTTGGAATTTTTTTTCTTTTTTTTTCGTATTGGACCCCAGATTTTTGTGTCCTGGCCCCTTTTTACTCCAAATCTCAAACTTATCCTACTTTTTGCAAAGGTTCATCTGTCTGTGTGCAGTTCGGACCGGTTTGCTTTAGATCTAAGGCCAAAAAGTCAAAAAATCCGGACACAAACTCCAGTTCCAAAACTGTCAATTTTCTACCTAAACTAAATCAGGTCTCAAAAATTGCATTTTTTTCGCTGTATTTTTTAATATGAGTAGAACGTCAACATTATTTGGTATCACTGTAGAGCTACATCTGTCTACTTTCCTGCAATACCATCCACTTTAGTGTATCTTAAATGATGTTGACGTTACAGAGTTTGGAAGTAGGGTACAACCTCATGACGTGTAAACGTGGCGCTAGGGGTTAATGAGTTAATACAGTGTATGACACAATCTCATTAGTGTCACTAGTCCAGCAGTTTTTGATGGATTGCCACGAAACTTGGTAAATATTAATGGTATTCAGTGGAGATGCATATATCAACAAATCACTTTCCTTCTGAAATTTTTTAGAGTTATTGACCCTTTTTGTCCTGCAGCTGTGAAACTTCGTACATATAACGGTCATCATCTAAAGATTAACATTTTGACAAATCTTCATGCTCTCATGATTTTCATAAGAGTTGTTGCCCATTCTGACTTACATCTGCATCTGGATGGAGTGTATGACAATTCTTTGAATACAACTACTCCTGCAGTTTTGTGGATTGCTGTGAAACTTTTAGTGAACATTATGGCCATTATCAGAAGATATGGTTGTTGACCAATCATTGTCCTCGCATATTTAAAGAAGAGTTATGCGAATGTTTTAACTATAAACACATCTCCATCATGAGGTAGAGGTTGGGTGAGGTAGAGGTGGGGTGGGAGAGAGGTAGGAGTATATTTTCATGAGTAAATTGCTCACCATTCCTCTGGTTGGCAACTTTTTTGGCTATGTTGTTTGCATTTGTACTGGATAATACGCGAGTATATACGGTAGGTTTTAGACACTCGATTATTTTTGTCTGAAGGATTTATACATATACTAAATCATCTTAGGGCAATTCCATGGAGTGTAGAGTGATTATGTAATACCATAAATAAATGGCCACAAATCAGGGAGTGATTATTGATTTATCGTCTGAAGGTAGAACAATTTGCCATTATTGAAAAATATGTTGTGTTAGCAACATATTTGACATGGAGCTGAGTTTGATTTTCAACTTCTTTATCATTATTTGACGAGTTATTGCTCCTTGTATTTAACCTTTATTTTTTGTATTTTTTTCACCATGAAATCAATTAATTTTGTTGCTTTCAGTATAGATTGATATCAATTCAAGTACAAAGCTTTATATCGACAATAATTTTTATTTCAGCAGTAATTTTCAGGTTATGTCATAAAAATTAATTTTAAAATTATGTTCCGTTTTTAATTTTTTTCCAGGATTATGGACCAAACGTATGGTCCATATTTTATTTGGACTTTTGTACCTAGAGACATGTTATTGTATTGGCATTCTGACCTTCATGAAATGTTTACCACATTTGCTTTTGTATATCAGTTGACCTACTGTTGCCATTGTAGACCCAGACCGGTCTGGGTCAGTGTTGTTTGTTTTACTTATGGTTTCAAGCAGACAGCACAGACTTTGATCTGGTGGCATTTTATGCGATGACTGATTTGGGTCTACAGTTCTACACATGCAGTATTCATAGCTTGAATAATGTTATACACAGGTATATGACTGTTATTTTTGAATGTTACATCATGGACTAAATTCATTATCATCCCATATAGTTGGTTTCAGTTATTTTTCTGGACTGTACATGTTAGATCTATTTTGCTTGTAATACTAACTGGGTGGTTTCTGTGTTATTGAACCTGATGAGTTCCCCATACTGTCCCATCGAATACCCTGCAGGCTAGGGTACTGTATATATTCACGTATATTAGCCTGGTCCAAATGCAAACAACATAGATCCTGATCTGCTGTCACAAAATGTGCTGGCAGAGCAGGGTCTATGTTGTTTGTTCTACTGATTAGTCCTTACAAACTGCATAAACTCAGATCTGTCAGCGCATTATGCGATGGCAGATCTAGGTCTATGCAGTTTGCAGTTGGTATCAGCTTATACGAGAGTATTATGGTACAGTACAGCTCACATGATTTTTCGGAACCCCACGCATCGTGGTGGGGGTGGAGAGTGAGTGGAGAGGATTAAGAAAAACCCCTCCACCATCACTCCACGCATCCTGACGGAGTTGTCGCGGAGAATAGCCCTGCACACCACGCTTTCTCGCGGAGTCGCATCCGATCACCACCGCAGAGCGGACGTGGTCTCGATAATATGGGCGTGGTTTACTTTTTATCACCCGTGCAAGCAGAGGTTGAGAGAGAGACGGGAGGGGGGGGGGCACAGATTTATCTACATCATTATCCCTCTGGGGAGCAATTTGCTAACTTTTTGATACTGAAAAAAAACGTAGTAATTCAGTTAATTATAAATATTTCCTTGTTCTAACGAAGATAATATATGATACATAGTGCCAAATCATAATTTAGATGATGATAACGTTTTTTCTTCAATACTGTGTTATCGGAATCTAAACATGCATTCATATCCTTATTTCTTTTTCAGTAAACGCAATACAAAATTTTAATGATCATATGAAAGTCAGTGATATTGTACTACCTGCAATGAAAAGAACGATAAACATCGAACAAATTAATAACAAAGCTGCAGTCATACCTGACTGAAGTGAAACAAAATCGCTCAAGTTCCGATGGTTACTCCATGCATGAGTACTCATTCACATATTGTACGATTTTTTCTGACATCCAATCACTTAAATAAAGCATTATTAAGATTTCACATCGTTATTTTATTTTAAACTGTACTAATTTGCATTAATTACCAAAGTAGCGTTTTTTTTAAAAATCACAAATGGCCGCAAAAGGTCATCCTAGATACATGTAGTTGACACGTGCAAGTAACCTAGCACAAGAGAAGCCATCAGCACTGCTGATATTGACGTGTTAATTTCATGTGCTAACTGTAAACCTAAAAGTACAACAGCAGCGCTTCTGCGGGTTTGTTTTCTTTGCCATGGATCTGACAAACTTGCGCATCAGATGAAATTAATGTTTAACTTTTTCTTTTCTGTTCGTTTTCCTATTGCATAATACAGAAAAATAAGATGAATAATTTTAGATCATTAACTCTTCTTAGTAAAGTTCCCCTTCTTCTCTCTCTCTCTCTCTCTCTCTCTCTCTCTCTCTCTCATAAAATATGGAATCCAAAGCACTACTGCGCAAGTGTTTGTAATCTATTACTATTAAAAACCGTTTTTTTGGGGTGGGGGAGGGTTTGTACATGCTTCAGTAAGAGTTTAAGTATTCCATGATTGGCTAGCTTTCTTCAATTAGTGGCCGCCTCATTCACACTAAGCCAAAAAGATGTTCCTGCCATTAAAGTTTTTCGTGATTCTGCTTATGTTTTGAAGAGTTTTTCACTAATGCGAGTTTCAAAAATAATGCTAAAATGCTTATTAATGTTAACCAAAATTTTTCTTTTTCGCTGCTTGACATGTTGACATTTTTAGTCAGTCATCAGAATTAAAATATTAAAATCTGACTGATTATAAATCTCAACGTACACAAACTGAAATCTGGAAACGTTCAGTAGTGGTAAAAAAGTAATAACGTGCTAGACATTGTAGCCTTATGGAGCAAAAAAGAAAGAAATTTTCCCACCACTGCACAGGAACTCCCGAGCACGTGCTCTAAAGTCGCGTGTGTGTTCATGGGCATCCGCAAAAATTTTCGGAGGGGGGGGGGGTGCCGAAGTAAAAGGGATATATTTATTATTTTTTTTTAATCAGGGCGGGACGAGGCACAGAAACACGCTCAATAACCAAAGGCTCTAACAGTCACAAACAGGAAACTGCATTCTTTAATATCTGTGTAAAAATAATTAAAAGATTATATTTTATTTTTATATTTTCGCCGTAGAAAAATGAGCAAATAATAGGATACACGTGAAGACAATACATCCATGCAAAATGCTCTAAACTTGTTGGAAATTAAAATCTCAGAACATCTCAGATTTTAGAATTTTCCATATTATTTTTCATTTTGGTAATAAGCCGAGTTCAGATTAATTACTAACAATTATCAAACTTCCGTTGTTAATGGTGAGACCAGACCATAATTGCGGCTGTAAAGTACAACGCGCCAAGTCAGATGGCTTCGTGTGATAAAAACACACCATTCCCAAGCTGAAACTTACATCATCCTTTGATGCAAACCCTTGTTAATATTTTACAACAGTGTTCACAATGGTCACTGCCTTGATTTCTGTAGAACATCCGCTGAAGTCAAGTCTTTATTAGGGAGAGACAATTGAATTTTCCAAGGGGGGGGGGTAAATGCATGAAAACAATTGTCTTTCTCTGATTTTTATAGTAGACGTTAATCCGTTCCATATTTCACTTAAAATAAATAAATATTGTGATTAAAGAACAAAAAATATCCCGGTCGAAAAAAAGAAAACAACATATAAACCCCATATATTAAATGGCCAGTCCCTTACAGTACACATGCAGTCATAATATTCAGCCTCATCACTCTGCTATTACTGCATAAAGACTAAGCACGCGGTTTGCATTTCAGTGTAAATTCAGTGTTTTAGGTTTGTTGTGGGGGAGGGGGGGAGGTTAAGCAGAAGTGGATGTCAATTTGGATTTTAATTGTCCATATCTCAGAGAATTACTTTCCTTTGGAACAAAATGATAAATTTAATCTGCTTGAGAAGCTCAGCAATGTGTGCTTCTCGTCAAGTCAATTCATAAGTTTGTTCATATTTCTTTGAAATAAATTAAAATCATAAACTTATTGCAAAAGAAGTCGATCAACCTTTTATAAACAGTAATGTGTATTGAATATACAAAACTTTTGAAAGTATTTTTTTATTGTCCAAATATGATCGAAATAAAGATGACTGATTCTTCAAATGGTATCCGGTTGTAAATCACTCTTGACATCTCCGTCTTTCCATAGGTGGTCTTCATTCATTGGCTGTTCAGATGTCAATCAGTAATGTTGACTAGCCCCTCCACGGTGGAGTTTACATCGGCGTGCTTGCTGAAACGCGGTGGTGATTTATAGGTATTTATGCCAATTTATGCCTCCACCGCGGAGTGCTATCGCGGAGCTAGAGTGGAGGGGATTAAGTACCCCTCCGCGATGCGTGGGGTTCCGAAAAATCACGTGAGCTGTACTGTATTTAGAATAGGCTTGTTGTGCCATTCTTAAAGTCATGAGAGGTGACTAATAGAGGAAGGAAGAGCCAAGATGGTTTAATGGTCAGCATGCTGGACTTATGACCGAAATGGTGCTGATTGAAATCCTACTATTGTCTCAACCCAGGTTGGCTTCGATGGTGCACCCTTGTGCAAGACACTTTTCTCCAGTTGCCTTGGCATTAAAATAACCTGTGCAATTGTGCCATAAAACACCAAACCAAAGCCAAAAAAAGCATAGAATACAGTTAAACATAGATTATCCAGACCCTTTGAGAGACAAGGATTTTGTTCTGATATATGATCGTCCAAATAAATGATAATATAGTAATCCTTTACTGTAAGGAACCTTGATATAAAGCAATCCCTTTTATTAGGCAGGTATGGTAATGAATCCCTTTTGATAGGCAGGTATGGTAATGAATCCCATTTATTAGGCAGGTATGGTAATGGATCCCATTTATTAGGCAGGTATAGTAATGAATCCCATTTATTAGGCAGGTATGGTAATGGATCCCATTTATTAGGCAGGTATGCTAATGGATCCCATTTATTAGGCAGGTATGGTAATGGATCCCATTTTATTTTTTAATAGGAATGTGTATAAAATACCTATATATAAAGTGACCCTGCATATAAGTCATCGCACTTTGATGGCTTCCATGAACAGAGTTCTAGTAACAGTACTGTAATATAAGGAACAAAATTTGATGGCTTCCATGAACAGAGTTCTAGTAACAGCACTGTAATATAAGGAACAAATTGCAGGTCCAGAGGATATTACATTGGTCTGGATGAGTGAAGCATCTAGATAGCTGGTGTGAAGTTAATCAATGTTTTATTGTTTTTCTCATTGACAGATTGGTGATCAGTTATGCAGATTAATTTTATTTAGTTTGAAACCTAAAAATCTCTGACAGTTATTTGATGGCATTTAAACAAGAAATATTATTTTTGAATAAACAAGATTATGATATGTGTATTTTGTGAAAGTAATTCCAGTTTTTATGACAAAATTACATCCAGCAATTCTTCTTAGATTTTGCTGATAAGGTAAATGAAATTTTCTGAAAGCAACATTTGTTGACTCATCGTTTGTATATTTTATGTTTGATTTGCCATGCTTTAAATTGTATGTTCCTGTGTATGAATGAAGCAAACCTGATTGTAAGTAGTATAGACCTAGAACTGGCTGATTGTAAGCAGTATAGACCTAGAACTGGCTGATTGTAAGCAGTATAGACCTAGAACTGGCTGATTGTAAGCAGTATAGACCTAGAACTGGCTGATTGTAAGCAGTATAGACCTAGAAATGGCTTAGAGTTTATACTATCTGCCATTGCATTACATTACAAGATCTGTCATAATTCATTACAGAATGTACCAGCAGGTCAGGGTCAGTGTTATTGTTTGTATTATTGATTCTAAGTGAATAGTATTGACCCATATCTGCTGTTATACATAATTCATTGGCAGGTCAGGGTCTGTGCTGTTGGTCATACTTATTATTCCAAGCAAATAGTATTGACCAAATTTGCCAATACATAATTCATCAGCACATTGGTGTCTGTGCTGTTAGTTGTACTTATTATTCCAGGTGAATAGTATTGACTCAGATCTGCCAACACATAATTCATCAGCAGATTGGTGTCAGTTGTACTTATTATTCCAGGTGAATAGTATTGACTCAGATCTGCCAACACATAATTCATCAGCAGATTGGTGTCTGTGGTGTCAGTTGTACTTATCATTCCAGGTGAATAGTGTTGACTCAGATCTGCCATTTCATCAGTAGGTCAGGGTCTGTGCTGTTGGTCATACTTCTTATTCCAAGTGAATAGTATTGACTCAGATCTGCCATTTCATCAGTAGGTCAGGGTCTGTGCTGTTGGTCATACTTCTTATTCCAAGTGAATAGTATTGACTCAGATCTGCCATTTCATCAGTAGGTCAGGGTCTGTGCTGTTGGTCATACTTCTTATTCCAAGTGAATAGTATTGACTCAGATCTGATATTACATTATTCATCAGTAGGTCGATGTCTATGCTTTTGGTCATACTTCATATTACAAGTGAATAGTATTGACTCAGGTCTGCCATTACATAAGTCACTGGCAGGTCAGGATCTGTGCTGTTGGTCGTACTTATTATTCCAAGTGAATAGTATTGACTCAGGTCTGCCATTACATAAGTCACTGGCAGGTCAGGATCTGTGCTGTTGGTCATACTTATTATTCCAAGTGAATAGTATTGACTCAGATCTGCCATTACATAAGTCACTGGCAGGTCAGGATCTGTGCTGTTGGTCGTACTTATTATTCCAAGTGAATAGTATTGACTCAGGTCTGCCATTACATAAGTCACTGGCAGGTCAGGGTCTGTGCTGTTGGTCATACTTATTATTCCAAGTGAATAGTATTGACTCAGATCTGATATTACATAATTCATCAGTAGGTTGGTGTCTATGCTGTTGGTCATACTTATTATTCCAAGTGAATAGTATTGACTCAGATCTGCCATTACATAAGTCACTGGCAGGTCAGGATCTGTGCTGTTGGTCATACTTATTATTCCAAGTGAATTGTATTGACTCAGATCTGTCATTACATAAGTCACTGTCAGGTCAGGGTCTGTGCTGTTGGTCATACTTATTATTCCAAGTGAATAGTATTTACATCATACTTATTATTCCAAGTGAATAGTATTGACTCAGATCTGATATTACATAATTCATCAGTAGGTAGGTGTCACTAGTGTTACTTGTACTTCTTATTCCAAGTGAATAGTATTGACTCAGATCTGTCATTGCATAAGTCACTAGCAGGTCAGGGTCTGTGCTGTTGGCCATACTTATTCCAAGTGAATAGTATTGACTCAGATCTGCCATTACATAAGTCACTGGCAGGTCAGGGTCTGTGCTGTTGGCGATACTTATTATTCCAAGTGAATAGTATTGACTCAGATCTGATATTACATAATTCATCAGTAGGTTGGTGTCTATGCTGTTGGTCATACTTATTATTCCAAGTCAATAGTATTGACTCAGATCTGCCATTACATAAGTCACTGGCAGGTCAGGATCTGTGCTGTTGGTCATACTTATTATTCCAAGTGAATTGTATTGACTCAGATCTGCCATTACATAAGTCACTGTCAGGTCAGGGTTTGTGCTGTTGGTCATACTTATTATTCCAAGTGAATAGTATTTACATCATACTTATTATTCCAAGTGAATAGTATTGACTCAAATCTGCCATTACATAAGTCACTGGCAGGTCAGGATCTGTGCTGTTGGTCGTACTTATTATTCCAAGTGAATTGTATTGACTCAGATCTGATATTACATTATTCATCAGTAGGTCGATGTCTATGCTTTTGGTCATACTTCATATTACAAGTGAATAGTATTGACTCAGGTCTGCCATTACATAAGTCACTGGCAGGTCAGGATCTGTGCTGTTGGTCGTACTTATTATTCCAAGTGAATAGTATTGACTCAGGTCTGCCATTACATAAGTCACTGGCAGGTCAGGATCTGTGCTGTTGGTCATACTTATTATTCCAAGTGAATAGTATTGACTCAGATCTGCCATTACATAAGTCACTGGCAGGTCAGGATCTGTGCTGTTGGTCGTACTTATTATTCCAAGTGAATAGTATTGACTCAGGTCTGCCATTACATAAGTCACTGGCAGGTCAGGGTCTGTGATGTTGGTCATACTTATTATTCCAAGTGAATAGTATTGACTCAGATCTGATATTACATAATTCATCAGTAGGTTGGTGTCTATGCTGTTGGTCATACTTATTATTCCAAGTCAATAGTATTGACTCAGATCTGCCATTACATAAGTCACTGGCAGGTCAGGATCTGTGCTGTTGGTCATACTTATTATTCCAAGTGAATTGTATTGACTCAGATCTGTCATTACATAAGTCACTGTCAGGTCAGGGTCTGTGCTGTTGGTCATACTTATTATTCCAAGTGAATAGTATTTACATCATACTTATTATTCCAAGTGAATAGTATTGACTCAGATCTGATATTACATAATTCATCAGTAGGTAGGTGTCACTAATGTTACTTGTACTTCTTATTCCAAGTGAATAGTATTGACTCAGATCTGTCATTGCATAAGTCACTAGCAGGTCAGGGTCTGTGCTGTTGGCCATACTTATTCCAAGTGAATAGTATTGACTCAGATCTGCCATTACATAAGTCACTGGCAGGTCAGGGTCTGTGCTGTTGGCGATACTTATTATTCCAAGTGAATAGTATTGACTCAGATCTGATATTACATAATTCATCAGTAAGTTGGTGTCGATGCTGTTGGTCATACTTATTATTCCAAGTCAATAGTATTGACTCAGATCTGCCATTACATAAGTCACTGGCAGGTCAGGATCTGTGCTGTTGGTCGTACTTATTATTCCAAGTGAATTGTATTGACTCAGATCTGCCATTACATAAGTCACTGGCAGGTCAGGATCTGTGCTGTTGGTCATACTTATTATTCCAAGTCAATAGTATTGACTCAGATCTGCCATTACATAAGTCACTGGCAGGTCAGGATCTGTGCTGTTGGTCGTACTTATTATTCCAAGTCAATAGTATTGACTCAGATCTGCCATTACATAAGTCACTGTCAGGTCAGGGTTTGTGCTGTTGGTCATACTTATTATTCCAAGTGAATAGTATTGACTCAGATCTGCCATTACATAAGTCACTGTCAGGTCAGGATCTGTGCTGTTGGTCGTACTTATTATTCCAAGTCAATAGTATTGACTCAGATCTGCCATTACATAAGTCACTGGCAGGTCAGGATCTGTGCTGTTGGTCGTACTTATTATTCCAAGTGAATTGTATTGACTCAGATCTGCCATTACATAAGTCACTGTCAGGTCAGGGTTTGTGCTGTTGGTCATACTTATTATTCCAAGTGAATAGTATTTACATCATACTTATTATTCCAAGTGAATAGTATTGACTCAGATCTGCCATTACATAAGTCACTGGCAGGTCAGGATCTGTGCTGTTGGTCGTACTTATTATTCCAAGTGAATTGTATTGACTCAGATCTGCCATTACATAAGTCACTGGCAGGTCAGGATCTGTGCTGTTGGTCATACTTATTATTCCAAGTCAATAGTATTGACTCAGATCTGCCATTACATAAGTCACTGGCAGGTCAGGATCTGTGCTGTTGGTCGTACTTATTATTCCAAGTGAATTGTATTGACTCAGATCTGCCATTACATAAGTCACTGGCAGGTCAGGATCTGTGCTGTTGGTCATACTTATTATTCCAAGTCAATAGTATTGACTCAGATCTGCCATTACATAAGTCACTGGCAGGTCAGGATCTGTGCTGTTGGTCGTACTTATTATTCCAAGTCAATAGTATTGACTCAGATCTGCCATTACATAAGTCACTGTCAGGTCAGGGTTTGTGCTGTTGGTCATACTTATTATTCCAAGTGAATAGTATTGACTCAGATCTGCCATTACATAAGTCACTGTCAGGTCAGGATCTGTGCTGTTGGTCGTACTTATTATTCCAAGTCAATAGTATTGACTCAGATCTGCCATTACATAAGTCACTGGCAGGTCAGGATCTGTGCTGTTGGTCGTACTTATTATTCCAAGTGAATTGTATTGACTCAGATCTGCCATTACATAAGTCACTGTCAGGTCAGGGTTTGTGCTGTTGGTCATACTTATTATTCCAAGTGAATAGTATTGACTCAAATCTGCCATTACATAAGTCACTGGCAGGTCAGGATCTGTGCTGTTGGTCATACTTATTATTCCAAGTGAATTGTATTGACTCAGATCTGCCATTACATAAGTCACTGTCAGGTCAGGGTTTGTGCTGTTGGTCATACTTATTATTCCAAGTGAATAGTATTTACATCATACTTATTATTCCAAGTGAATAGTATTGACTCAAATCTGCCATTACATTAGTCACTGGCAGGTCAGGATCTGTGCTGTTGGTCATACTTATTATTCCAAGTGAATAGTATTGACTCACAGTTGAATTTAGGTATTATGCCGGTATATACAGTAAGTAACATTGACAAGGAGTTCATTTATCATGATTCAGATACAAATAAAAAGTGGAGATTATTAGTGTTTTGAATTTAATATCAATAATAGCTTACCCTGTTGCTATTGCGTAGCTAATCTATTTCTGTGACGGGAAATACCCAACCGTATGATGAGAATTCATCCTCCCATAGGGTTGATTAGAAAGTTCTAGTGAATAGGACTCTGTGTAAACCCCCCAGTCTTTGCATGTGACTCCCACAATTAATAATTCTTTATCCGGTCGTCATATTGATGAAGATGGTGAAATTATCACTTGAGAAATTGCCTTTTCTAGATGAGTCCACGTAGCGAATTATGCTTTTTCATTACGTTTTTCGTAAACTA
Organism: Margaritifera margaritifera; assembly: GCA_029931535.1. NCBI lineage: Eukaryota > Metazoa > Mollusca > Bivalvia > Unionida > Margaritiferidae > Margaritifera > Margaritifera margaritifera. The sequence goes on along the minus strand of JAQPZY010001636.1, from coordinate 6,021,984 downwards.
CAGGTGGTATATACCCTTGAATAGTATTTTCCTTGTCTGGAAATATTCAACTCTCTTGTGAGTTTTGCAATTTGATACCAAGAAATGTCCTGTTCTTAATCTTGGTTTGTCAGTTATTTCCCCATTCATGTATTTTTCGTGGGGGATTAATTATTACCTTTTGAGAATTCCATATTGTTTTCTTAAGCTAGGGTAGGTGAAATTTTCCTTTTTCCCTATCCCTGTCACCAACCAGTTGATTTTCTTTTGTTTGTTTTTTGAAAAACTCACAAAAGCATCGAAAATTAATTTCCCTTAATTCTCATTGGTTGGCTATTTTTAAAGCTCAGGAAAGCAGGTCGCACACCAGTCTTTTCTTCTTATGTGTGTTTTATATTGATCTCCGGTTCAATTTTTATTTAATTAGTGAAGGATAGTGAGCGAGTCGTGCTCCTCCCGGATGGGAGGAGCAGCACCCTCTCCATTCTACAAGGACAGAGAACACGGTGTCTGCGAAAGTGAGTCGCGCACCCTTTTGAGGGGAGAGCAGCACCCTTTCAGCCCCTGTGGCCCATTGTTGTCGACAGGTTCACACCACCCTGAAAGGGCTGAGCATCGATCTAAGTATGTCAGATCTGGGACGATCTTCGTACAAATCAGAGTTGCCTGAACTGTCATTGACCGGTGACTGGTGCATACCGGTCACTGGGTGAGAATCACCGGTCATAGGGTCCGGGTCAGGACCCCCTCCCTCCAGACTCCCATTCAATCTCTCTTGGGATTTCGATTCATCGTACCGATGTAGGACAAGGGAAATGGATCTGATCAGCATCCCCCCTTCCCTATGATTCCTTTAAACCCTTATGGGATCTGAGGCCTTCCGAGGCATGGCAGCGATTGGACAGTACCCTGCATACAGCCATGGCCCTCAAGGCTTTGGCCCTATGGCAGTGAGATCAATGCCGCAGTCCATAGAAGGAGGGAAAGGGACAGACTCTCCCCCAACCGCACCAGGGGGTTCTGCTGTGCCTGTCATTAAGGACAGTCCCCTGGTTCCGCCTGAGGAGTCACGGGTCGAGGTCCATCTTACTCCCAAGTCTCTCCAGCCTAAAAAACTGAGAGATACTGGGTCACTTAGTCCTGCTTCCCAGGTTTGAGTGCAGGATGAGGATGTCCTTTCCGTCCTTGTGGATTCTCACCTGTTTGATACAGAATTGACAGAGGTGGCACCCCCTTCCTTAGGATCTCCCAAACCGTCGGTTAATGCAGCAGAGGAAGAAGAGGTCTGGTCATTTGACAAAGCGGTTAATGAGGTTTACCATCTATTGCCCATTGATTTGTGTCCCAAGCCCTCAGGCTTGGAGGACACTAAGATTCTCTCCAGCTTGGAGAAACTCGCTGGATCTGCCTCTTGTCCAAATCACTTGTTGCTTCCTCACTCGGCTATGGAAAAAGGAACTGTCCCAAGGTTTTGTAAGGGCCAGGAGTTTCCTGGACAATGTAGAGGGTGGTCCGTCCCCCCTTCTTCATTGAGACCTTTGGTCTCTTCTGCTAGTTATCGGGTTCACACCCCTTACTTGCCCCTTGAACCTTCCACTTTAGACGCCTCAGCGATGCAAGAGAGTATTTCCACAGGGACACTGGAGGCATTAGAACAAAAAGCTACATCACTAGTAACCATAGCTTCACATGTTGATTTCTTTTCGGCAGCCTGTTACAACCTGCTTAGGGAGGATGCTCTGTCGCCATTTGCTCTTCATCATTTGTTGGAAGCAGTGGCAAAAACATCAAGACATGCATTATCATTGTCCATGGCCTTATCGCTGGAGCTTCTACCACCTCCGCAGGGATGTTGCCATGGACACATCCAAGGTATTACTGGAGCATAGTAAGAACATTTTGAGTACTGCTCCCCTAGAGGCAGTGACTCTTTTTTGGAGGGTTCATACCCTCTGACGTCTCAAGACTTGAGAGACCAGCAACATTGCTCTTGCATCTGCGCCTGGCCTGTTGAAACCAGCCCGTTGAAACCAGCCAGGAAGCGAAGTCATTCTGAACGGCCACAGGGCCCTTCACCCAAATGTTTTAAAGCCATGCAGCCCCAGTCTAAGCAACAACCCCAGTTCAGACCTCCCCTTCATCAGTCGGCCCCTAAAAGGACATGCCACAAAGGCCATGGGAAGAGGTTTATGGGCCCTTCCGCCTTTCCTAAGGAAAAGGGGGGTCGGCCCTAGGGACTCTATCACTCTCTTGCAGAACGTCCCTCTTCCATGGGTTCCCATAGGTGCCAGACTAAACCCTTTTTTTCTTCAGATGCTTGGTCCTGCATCACGGTCGATGGCTGGGTCCTCTCTATCATAAAAGGAGGATATCGTCTTCAGTTTTAAGATCTTCCTCTGAGTGAGGACCCACATATTCTTCCACCAGTCGAATATGGTGTGGTTAAAGGAAGAGGTACACTCCCTTCTCCAGAAGGGTGCAGCGGAGAGGGTGTTCAACAACCATTCTCCGGCTTTCTACTCCCGCATTTTTTGCAGTACCCAAGAAAGGGGCAAAGTTTCTTCTAATTATTGACCTTTCCTCCCTAAACAAATTTCTGCAGGAGGAACCCTTCAGGATGGAAACAGCAGCTTGAAAGGTAAGGAAGGCCATAAGGCCCGGCCACTGGGTGGTTTCCATCAATCTTCAAGATGCATATCTTCACATCCCTATCTTTCCTCCTCAAGGAAGTACCTCTGGTTTTGCTTGGACGGAGAGGTCTTCCAATTTCGCGCTCTGCCTCCACACCCAGAGCATTTACCAGGGTCATGGGAGTAGTTGCAGCCCACTTAAGGTCACTGGGTATCCCAATCCTCCAATATATGGACGATTGGTTGATCCACAAGGGCATGCTTGAGTACCTTAGAATGACCTGTCTCGCTGTTGGTCTATAGTGACCAGACTAGGTCTCTTATCCAACCTAGAGAAGTCGGAGCTTTCTCCATCTCAAAATTTTGTCTATGTGGGGATGAATTTCCTTACGAACAAGTGATTAGTCCGTGTCTCTCGGGACAGAGTAGACAAGATCCTGTCCCTGTTGGAGATGCTGAGACCCAAGACCATGTTGTTGGCTCGTCTTTTTCTTCTCTGCTGGGGACCTAGAACTCTGCAGCGGACCTTGTCACCCTAGGCAGACTACACATGCATCCTCTCCAGTTTCTCCTTCTGGCAAACCGGAAACCGCAGAGGGGAGGGACCCTATGAATGTTCGGATTTCTCTTGGTCAGGTCTTCCACCATCATGTCTTATTGGATCATTTGGGACCGGTTCCTTGCCAGAGTCCCTATACATGCCCCTGATCCCCACTTCTATCTGTTCGCAGACGTGTCAGATTCAAAGTGGGGTGCTCGTCTGGAGCCGGAAGGTCTGATTCTTCAGGGCTTGTGGTTCCGGGAAGAATCTACCCTCCACATAAACAATTTGGAAATGAGGGCAGTGGTTCTAAGCCCTTCAGCTTAGGGGTTGCTGCGTGATGGTCTCTGATGACAACACGTCGGTGGTGACTTACCTCAGAAGACAACGAGGCACACATGCCCCTTCTCCCTGCATGGAGGTTTGGAACCTCCATCGCTGGGCAACCTGGGAAGAGATTACCCTTCGAGTTCGAAACATTCCTGGCAGAAAGAATATTTTGGCAGTCAGTCTGTCCAAGGAAGGACAGATAGTCATCATGGAATGGTCTCTGCACCAATCCATAGCAGATTCCCTGTTCAGACTTTGGGGGACACTCTTGGTGGACTTGTTTGCCACGAGGCTAAACAACAAGCACCCCTTTTACGTCTCCCCAGTCCCCAATCAGGGAGCCTGGGCAGTGGATGATTTCAGCCTGAATTGGAATCATCTGTTTGCCTATGCCTTCCCACCATTCAGGATGATTCCACAAGTACTTTACAAAGTAAGGAACTCCACTGTACAGCTCGTGTTGATAGCCCCTCTGTGGTCCCAAAGATCGTGGTTCAGCGATCTTCTTGACCTGTTGGTAGACCAGCCTGGGATGTTACCACAGAGGAGGGTCCTTCTGTCACAGCACAGGGGTTCTCTTCTGCACAACAACCCACAGATTCTCCACCTTTATGCTTGGCTCATCTCAAACAATCTCTCCGCCAGGAGAAGTTTTCGAGCAAGTCGCCAAGTGCATCGTTAAATCTAAGAGGCGATCTACATCAAAGGTCTACAATGCCAAGTGGAGTATCTTTTGTGATTTGTGCAGTAGAAATTGTATCAATCCTAGCTGCCCCTCTTTGAGCGCAGTGGCTGATTTTCTTCTCTTCCTGTTTGAAGAGAGGCAATGCTAAGTTTCTACTATCAAGGGCTATGGGGCAGCCCTTTTCTAACTCTCAAATTTTTCTAAGGATCCGGCTATTGGTGCGGACTCTCACTTAGTAGACCTGGTCAGGAATTTTGAACTGCAAATACCAGTGTCTCGCTTTCTGATGCCTAGGTGGAATCTCTCATGTCTTGTGGTCCCTTAATAAATCCCCTTATGAACCTTTAAGTGAGGCTTCTTTCGAGAACCTTACTGTCAAGACTGTTTTCTTGCTTTCCTTAGCATACGCGAGATGAAGGAGCAAGCTTCTTGCTCTATCCATAGAACAAGACTGTTTGAGATTCATTGGGAATTATGAGTCACTTGCTCTCCTTTGCCAACCAGATCCCCAGTCTCAGTCGTACCTGTGCTGGGGATGATCAGGATAGACTTTTATGTCCAGCTAGAGCTTACCAGTTCCTTACCAAGAGGGATCTTTCTTTCATGAAATTAAAGTTCATGAGGTTCGAGCCATTGTTACCTCATGAGCCTAATTACCTCATTCGTCTCTGGAGGATGTGATGAAAGCCGTGTTTTGGCAATCTCACACTTCCTTGGCTCGTTGTCAGTAGTCAATGCCTCTACAGTGTGGGTGAGTATTCCTTGTTATTTTCCTTAACCAGTTGTGAGATAATCAGCCTCCCACCAAACTGGCAAATTCAGCTACGCAATAGCAACAGAGTAAGCTATTACTGAAATTAAAATGTAGTTTTTGGGGGGATAAAACTAATTTTAATTATGTAATACTTACCTGTTGCTATTGCCAGATTCCCTCCCCCCTCCCCACACTGATGTCCCACTAGTAAGGCTACGTCCTGAAAAAAATGATTAATTGTGGGAGTCACGTGCAAAGACTGGAGGGTTTACAAAGAGAGTCCTATTCACTAGAACTTTCTAATCGACCCTATGGGAGGATGAATTCTCGTCATATGGTCGGGTATTTCCCATCACGGAAATAGATTAGCTACGCAATAGCAACATGTAAGTATTACATAATTAAAATTAGTTTTACCCCCCAAAAAACTACATTTTAAATCCATTGTGGAAAAACCATCATTGTATGAGACTTGATATGATCCTGAGATTTCATGAGGTACACTCTATTTTGCCCCCCCCAAAAAAAAAAAAATTAAGAGGGGCTATCTTTGTTAAAAGATAAATTACTTGTCTTATTATCTATCTACCATATTTATTTTAATTTAGTCAACGCTCCTGTGTGACAGTCTGTTATGTTTTCCACAATACTTCTAGTTTGTTATGAAATTATGTCCTGATTTTCCAGTGCAAAAAGGAGGCATGGTGACTCAGTGGTTAATGTGCCGGACTTGCTACTGAAATGGTGTGGGTTCAAATCCTACAATTGGATCAGTCTGGGTCGGCTACCATGGTGTGTCCTTGGGCAAGCCACTTTCCTCCAATTGCCTCAGTACTAAATAACCGTCATGTGTTGCTGTGCTTTAAAACACCAAATCAACAACAACAACAACGAATGCAAAAATTTTAGAAGTATGTGTTGTATATGGCAATTTTCATTTTTTTTTATGCCCAATCAAGAATGTGAAAGGGGCATATAGTGGTCCCTTTGTCTGTACTTCTCATCCATCCATCTGTCGCACCTTGGACAAACTTAGGGTTTAGGTCAGTTTCTCATGCACTTTTAGCTGATATATCATTAAACCTTTTGTGTGAATATGCCTCTTGGTCTTAGTGCAACACCCATCCATCAAAAACAAGTCAGTGTGACCTATATTTCATGCTTCAATGACCTCTGTTAAGTACTATAAATGCAAATTAACACATTTCAGTTTAAACATAGGTGAGCTGGATTTTTTAATTTGTTCTGCTTGGATTTAACTGCACTTTTAATACATTATTGGTTCTATCATGTTGAGAGAAAATGGGAGCTAAATGCCTTTTCCAAGGGCACACCAAGGCAGCTGACCTGGGCTGACCTGGGTAGGTATTGAATCTGCAACCCTTGGATTACTAGTCCAGTTCTCTGCCAACTGAGCCACTATGGCTTCCAGGTGAATTGGAAAAAAGTGTCAGTTTATACTTTGGCCCAAAAAGTATGGTCAGTCAAGATGGGTGGTCTCTCATGACAATTCATAACACTGAATAATCAATAAATCTGTGCATTGAGTTTCTGGTTTCTCAAGACAGGTGGTCTTTCATAGCAGTGGTCTTTCAAGACAGGCTTTTACTTTATATGGATTGTTTTGTGTTTTACAACAGTAAAATTGAAATCCACAGACATTTGAATGAGAATGGTATTTTCCTAATGTGCTTTTATCATGGTTTCCCGGAATATAAATTAGATATTTATTGTTGTTCTTGCTGGCTGACATGCCAAGACAATGGGGGGAGCATTTACATCAAATCAGCTAACTAATTATTTATATCAGTACAAGCAGAAGTCTTCCTGATGACTGAATGATTTTCTGCTCTCTAAAAATATGTAAAAATTGTGGTTAGCTGCCAGTAACATCTTTACATTGGTCCCATATTATGAGGCCGAACATCGTTCAAGGTGGCCTTACAACATGGGTGGTCTGTTATAAGAGGTACAGAAAGGTAAAATGTCATACTTAAGACTGGATTGAATTGGTCTTTTATCCACAGTATTGGAAACTACACCTGGATTCTCATTTCTCTGGCGGATCTATCTGTACAACATATATCCAGTGTTAATAAAACTCTGCAGGGGAAAAAATTGACAAAAAAGTTGCAGAGAACTAATGGAAATAAGATGGTCCTAATCAGATAAAAAATTGAATCACCAAGACAACCGTTTGTACAATTTTCAGTTTATATTCTTCCCCAGTACTTTTTATTCACTTCCACAAATACAGAGCTGGGAAATTATAGTTTAAATATTGCTCATCTCAGGGTCTATTCTAAATGAGGTCCTGTTGTTTCCATTGTGGATTGGAGAAGGGGGTCCTAATGTTTCCATTGTGGATTGGAGAAGAGGGTCTTATTGTTTCCATGATGGATTGGAGAAGGGAATGTTATCGTTTCCTTAGTGGATTGGAGTAGAGGGTTCTATTGTTTTCTGTGTGGATTGGAGAGAGAGGTCCTATAGTTTTTATTGTGTTGTGTCAATTGTGGATTGGAGAAAGAGGTCCTATTGTTTCCATTGTGGATTGGAAATGGGGGTCTCAGTTTTTGCATTGTCGATTGAAGGGGGTCCTATTGTTTCCTTAGTGGATTAGAGAAAGGGGTGCTATTGTTTCCATTGTGGATTGGAGAAGGAGGTTATATTGTTTTCAGTGTAGATTTGAGAAGGGGTCCTATTGTTTCCAATAAAGGATCATGGTTCATTAGATCTTAAAATTTGTGATTTGTGCCAAAGAACAAAATCCACAAAATTGGTACCTTATGAAAAATAGTGTATTCACAGTATAAAAATACATTGGCAATCAGTGACATTTTGTAAATATGTTTGGACCAAAAATGTATACATGCATTCTTTGCTAGAAGATATATAATATATGTCACATATTTTGGGTTACAACCAATGGATCATGGTCTGGATTGGGGTGGATGGGTGGTGTAATAAAAAGTGTGGGGGATTTGCCATGGTGAGCCATGAAAGTAGCTCTTATTTGTCTTGTTTCTCATGCATTGTTGTCTTTGGGTTCATAACTTTTTGTGTGGATTATGATATCTCTGATCAGAAAAGTAGGTCACCTTAACCTGCATTAAATCCTGTTAAATAGGTTGATTAGCAATTGCTTCCCATCCCCCTCCCTCCTTGGCACTTACATTTTAATTCTCAGTGAGTATCAATTCTTTCAAAATACAGAAAGTTCTTCCTACAGGTATATATCCAAGACATAGTCAGTGATGCACCTCAGCAAGCAAAACTTTGGCAGATTAGGGAATCTTCTTTGACACCTGTCATCCGAAAAACCCTCTTCATCAACCTCCATATGAGATGGAGCTGTCTTGAATCGATTTGCTTAAGCTATATTCCCATCATCTGTCATCATATCAGGTCATAAAAGTATGTCTTGACTGACTTCTGAAAGAAAGTGTTTTCTTCTTATCTGTTAGGCTGCAGGTCCTGAAAAAGACATCTCCGTGATAAAGGGCTCTTGTTCTTTCTTGCCTGTGTCATTTGAGAAATTAAGCAGCTTGCCAGGAAATAATGCTCTGTATGTTTTTTTTATTCATACTTAAAACAATTTATCATGATTTTTCTTGCGCATATACTGTTAATTTTCAGGCCTACGCCTTTTCATTTGCACAAATTCCTTCTCTGCTAGTTGGAGTTTTCACTGAATGTTGACAATATTTAGGACGACTTATCCTACCTCTGCATCTGCTCGGGGAAAAAATGTTGAAATGAAAATTCAAAGATATTTTCAGATGATTTTGAAGTATTACATAGTTTTCTTGTCCCTTATGATCATAGTAAAATAATGTCAGATAAATTCTTAATGTAAAGCAAATTACAGCACTCCCTCAATATACGACCCTTCATTATAACACTTCCTTTTATAAGGTGTATATGGTCATGGTATTAAAAGTATATATATCATGTTACTTCATTATAAGGCAGTCTAACTACAATGCAGTATTCTTTATGGCTCTGATGGACAGCATTATATTGGGGGAATGCTGTCTTATGTAGTTAATTATAAGGTGGTCTCACTATAAAGCATTATACTCTATGGCTCCTATGGACAGTGTTATAACAAGGGAGTACTGTGATTCATTACAAGGCAGTATATTCTGGCTTGCATGGACAGTGGTATAATGAGAGTACTATACTTCATTATAAGGTGATGTCACTATTAGGTAGTACACTCTATGGCTCCTATGGACAGTGTTATAACAAGGGAGTACTGTGATTCATTACAAGGCAGTATACTTTGGCTTGCATGGACAGTGGTATAATGAGAGTACTATACTTAATTATAAGGTGGTCTCACTATAAGGCAGTACACTCTATGGCTTCCATGGACAGTGTATTAATGAGGAAGTACTGTACTTAATTATAAAGCAGTATACTATGTGGCTCACATGGACAACATTATAATGAGAGTACTGTACTTCATTATAGGGTAGTCTCACTATAAGGCAGTATACTCTATGGTTTGCAAGGACAGTATAATAATGAGGAAGTACTGTACTTCATTATAAAGCAGTATACTATGTGGCTCACATGGACAGCATTGTAATGAGGGAGTACTATACTTCTTTATAAGGTGGTCTCACTATAAGGCAGAATACGTTTCCATGTATAGCATTATAATGAGGGACTACTGTACTTCATTTTAAGGCAGTCTCACTATAAGGTGGTATACTCTGGCTCCCATGGATATCATTATAATGAGGGATTATTGTACTTCATTATAAGGTGCTCTCACTATAAGATAGTATAATCTGGCTCCCAAGGACAACATTATGAGAGAGTACTATACTTCCTTATAAGAAGGTCTTACTATAAGGCAGTATATTATGTGGCTTCCATGGACAGCATTATAATGAGAGAGTACTGTACTTTATTATAAGGCAGTCTCACTGTAAGTGATACACTCTAAGGCTCCCATAAATAGCATTATAATGAGGGAGTGTTGTATTTATAAGGTGGTCTCACTATAAGGCAGTATACTCATGGCTTCCATGGATAGTATTATAACGAGGGAGTGTTGTACTTATAAGGTGGTCTCACTATAATGCAATATACTCATGGCTTCCATGGATAGTATTATAATGAGGGAGTGTTGTACTTATAAGGTGGTCTCACTATAAGGCAGTATACTCTATGGCTTCCATGGATAGTATTATAATGAGGGAGTATTGTACTTATAAGGTGGTCTCACTATAAGGCAGTATACTAATGGCTTCCATGGATAGTATTATAATGAGGGAGTGTTGTACTTATAAGGTGGTCTCACTATAAGGCAGTATACTCATGGCTTCCATGGATAGTATTATAATGAGGGAGTGTTGTACTTATATGGTGGTCTCACTATAAGACAGTATACTCATGGCTTCCATGGATAGTATTATAATGAGGGAGTGTTGTACTTATAAGGTGGTCTCACTATAATGCAGTATACTCATGGCTTCCATGGATAGTATTATAATGAGGGAGTGTTGTATTTATAAGGTGGTCTCACTATAAGGCAGTATACTCTATGGCTTCCATGGATAGTATTATAATGAGGGAGTGTTGTATTTATAAGGTGGTCTCACTATAATACAGTATACTCATGGCTTCCATGGATAGTATTATAATGAGGGAGTGTTGTATTTATAAGGTGGTCTCACTATAAGGCAGTATACTCTATAGCTTCCATGGATAGTATTATAATGAGGGAGTGTTGTATTTATAAGGTGGTCTCACTATACAACAGTATACTCTATGGCTTCCATGGATAGTATTATAATGAGAGTAATGTACTTAACAATATTTTTCTTTTTTAGGAACCATCGCTTTTTGCTGTTGCAAAGTTACTGGAAACAGGACGAGTCAACTTAGACCGTGTGGAGATTCTCTGGCGTCCTGTGACTAGTCATCTTTTAGAGGTCAGAGTAACTTGAACAAAATATAAATATTTATGACTTAAATGATTGACATTTCTCCTCACCAGTGATGTTCAGAGCAATTTTCATCTTTTATTTTCATTTACAAATGATTACATTAGTAATACAAATTGAAAATTGTAAATTCTCTAAGAGCAGTCTGTTTTAGTCCAGATGCATTAATTATAATGCTTCTCTTGAAAGTTTTCCAGTCATCTCCATAACAAAAGAATTTGAATTTTTGTTGATATTTAATGGAAATGGCTATTTTTTATTGAGATGAAATTGCTAAAGGGTCACTGATATGCAGTTTATTTTAGGCCATAAGATTTTGTGTAAGTCAAAATACTGCGCTGCATTTCTTTAAGTCAAAAAATAACAATCATGACTTGGGATCAGTTTGGTATTATGGGATACAAAATGGTCAGTAGTGACAGATGGCTCCACCAACATGGCTTGGTTGTTATTATCTGATACAGGATGGTCAATAGTGACAGGTGGGTCAATCAACATGGGATCAGTTTTGGTATTTTGGGATACAAGATGGTCAGTAGTGACAGGTGGGTCCACCAACATGGGATCAGTTTGGTATTTTATAATACAGGATGGTCATTAGTGACAGGTGGGTCCACTAACATATGATCAGTCTAGTATTATCGGATGCAGGATGATCAGTAGTGACATGTGGGTCTACCAGCATGGGATCAGTTTGGTATTTTGAAATACAGAATGGTCAGCAGTGACAGGTGTGTCCACCAACATGGGATCAGTTTGGTATTTTGTAATACAGGATGGTCATTAGTGACAGGTGGGTCCATTGACATGTGATCAGTCTAGTATTATCGGATGCAGGATGATCAGTAGTGACATGTGGGTCTATCAACATGGGATCAGTTTGGTATTTTGAATTACAGAATGGTCAGTAGTGACAGGTGTGTCAACCAACATGGGATCAGTTTGGTATTTTGATATACAGGATGGTCAGTAGTGACAGGTGGATCCACCAACTTGGGATCAATTTGGTATTATTGGATTCAGGATGGTGAGTAGTGACAGGTGGATCCACCAGCATGGGATCAGTTTGGTAGTTTGATATAGATTGGTCAGTAGTGACAGGTGGCTTCACCAGTTAATAGTAAATATTACTTTCTGAAGCCTTTCGAAGTTAATTTTTGTATTCAATAAGTTCATGGTAGATAAAGTTAACCTATGAACTGCACAAGGAGGTGTAAGATTTGTTTGATACCCTTTATCCAATTTATTGTGCATTTCTGCTTAATAAGCCATGTTGGATAAACAAACCAGATGGTTCAGGTAACCAGTCTAATTGGTCATTGTGTTTTTTTTTTCGCTAAGTTGATTAATATCTGATATTTGCAGTGACAGTTGGGGACAGTTATGATTTCAGTGTGAACAGTAATTTAATTTACTTTAAGATAACTTGAGAAGTACTTATTGTTCGTCTTTCATTGATTGTTCCATGCTTATATATTAATGATCCTAGTCATCTGCATAGAATTACAGCACTTCCTCATTGTAAGTCCCTTCATTATAACATGGTTCCTGTTATAAGGCTATAACTATATTCAGCACTCCCTCACTATAAGCCCCTCCAGTATAATACAGTTCTTGTTATTATGCTATAACAATATACAACACTCCCACACTATTAGGCTCTTCATTATAACACATTTCCTGTCATAAGGCGAGTTTGGTCATGGATCCAATTTAATTATGTAGTAGGAAAATTATATGTATCATCTACTCCATTATAAAGCGCTCTCACTATAACAGAGTATTTTTCACATTTCAACGTGTTTAGGATTGTGTTCTTCAGTGTAGAACAATGATGGGGAATATCTCTATCTTTCATTATGTGAGTGCTGTTTTTCATCACGTGACCTTCTGCTATGACTGTAGTGCCAAGAAACTTTTAAAGACTCTGTGATTTCTATCACCACTGAGCATCCATTCACAATAATCAAGATAAACATTAATTGCAACACGTTAACAGTACATCTGAAAACATGCAGGGGTTGAAGTTAGTGTCCAGCAAACAAGATGTTTTGCACTGATTGACTTACTGTCTATACTCGCGTATAATCTAAGTCCAAATGCAAACAACATAGACCCTGATCTGCCATTGCATAATGCGCCAGCAGATCAGGGTCTATGTTATTTGTTTTACTGATTAGTCCTTACAAACTGCATAGCCCAAGATCTGCCTGTGCATTATGCGATGGCAGATCTGGGTCTATGCAGTTTACAGTTGGTATCGGCTTATATGCGAGTATATACATGTATGGTAGCTACAGGTAAAGGTTCTGTTGTACAGTTTCGAGTTGAAAAAGTCATTGTTGTAATTATTATTTTTTAAAAATTAATCATCTCGTTATTATTTATGAAGGACAATCAATTATAGCTCAAAGTTGAATCAAAGACCATACCATTAATTTTTGTGTCTTGTTTATCCTCAGGTATAAGAGTAGACTTAATTTTTTCACCTTTTCAAATTGTATCATTACACTATCTTCATCACACAATTATGATGCTGTATATTGCCCATACCTCAATGGTCTCCGCCACTGTTCTTGGGTGCTGATATGTGTTTAATGTCATTTAAAGTTTACACTTAATTTTTAAGTGTAAACCTAACTCCTTACACTCTATCTTATGGTGAGGATTCACAGTGTGTTATTTTGACTTTGACCCTCATTTTTCTTCATTCAGGAATGTGAGAAAAATAATCCTTCATTATGCATCTGTGTTTGATAGGAAAATTTAACCCCGGGATAAGAATTTTTTGTCAGACACTCGGCAAAGCCTGACGTTTTAATTCTGACCCTCGATGCATATGAAGGTTTTTATTAGGCCCCCATCGATTGTGTTATAATGAGGAAGTGCTGTACTGTGTAATTTCGCCTTCTCTATTTTCCTATACTAACTTCACATTTGAAACTGTTGCCCATGCTTACAAAGCATGACATACAGGTCTTAAATTTGAAGAGTTTTCATCATTTTATTTCTGTGTCAGTATCAAACTTAAAACACAAAAGATGAACTGAATACATGAATTTATGAAATAATACAGGTTATAGAAGTGGAGCTGGTTATTTTTTGGTGAAAACGTTGCTTCATGGGTGTTTATGTATGTAACTGCCCTGGCCCTGTATGCTTGTAACTTGAACTCAGGAAATGAAAAATGTAATGTAACTAAATGCCTGCATGTATGAGTGGTTATGGAATGGAAGAGTGAGGGAAACAGTCTAGAATTTTGACATAGAATCTTTCAGCAAGGTTTCCATTGACAAGTGGGGAGGTTTTTCAAGATTTTGATGGAGCTTGTTACACCATGATGTTCCCTGTTGAAATTCGGAGAATAGTATGGCTTGGAATAAACAAGGCACTTTGGACTGGTACACAAGGCAAGATGACTGTCCATTGGCTTCATGTATCCTAGAATTCAAATAAGACTGATTCCTTGAATGCTGATGTGGAGCAATGGAAAACATTACAAAGGAGATGAGGAGAACCAGCCAAAATGTAAAGCTGACTTTCAGAAGGAACACAAGCTCTCAGGGTGACAGAGGTAAGAGATTATGTATTGGCTAGTATATAATGTACACTAAATACCCAATACACACCCAATTCAAAAACAGCATAGACCCAGTCTGTCTGCCATTGTATAAAGTGCCAGTAGATAATAGTCTACAGGTGGTTATTCTGTTTATGGATTCAAGTGAAAGCGTATATACCCTGATCAGCCAGTGCAAATGTGGCGGCAGATCATGGTTTTATACTGTTCTCATTTGGATGTAGCATTGATTAGTACACAATTTTCATTGTGATTTAATACCCATCCATTCATCTTTTCAACTTTGAAACAGGATTTTATTAGTACTTGATTAAATTTTGGTACCTGAATAGAGACAGTGGTAATGGACTCTCATTGCATATTTTGTTCCCAGGTTTGATCTTCAGCCCATCCAAGGTTAGTTGTTTCCCCACAATTCTCTCATTTCCTCTACCTCAAGGACATCTTTTGCCATTATTTAAGCCATGAGGAAATTATAAATTGTACAAATGATGTAAATGACACACTGTAAAACCTGGCATAGTGGACACGTACATGTAATGGACACCTTCTCACAAAAAATAACATTTATGTAGACATTTTCATATATATATATGCTGTATAAAGGACACCTGTCCTTGAGGGACACAATTGTGTGGTTCCTTGAGTGTTCTTTATAGAGAGGTTCACTTTAGTTAATAATAATTGTGTAAATTACAAATTAGTTTTTGCCTTGCATGTGTTAGATGAACTCCATGCCAAAACTTTCAAACAATTTTTTTTTCCTGATCACATCTTAATTTTAAAAATTATTTAAAATGTGAAAGGGTTAAATTGAAGATTATTTAAAATGTGAAAGGGTTAAATTGGAGATTGTTTAAAATGTGAAAGGGTTAAATTGGAGATTTTTTAAAATGTGAAAGGGTTAAATTGAAGATTATTTAAAATGTGAAATGGTTTATTTGAAGATTATTTAAAATGTGAAAGGGTTAAATTGAAGAGTATTTATAATGTGAAAGGGTTAAATTGGAGATTATTTAAAATGTGAAAGGGTTAAATTGGAGATTGTTTAAAATGTGAAAGGGTAAATTGGAGATTATTTAAAATGTGAAAGGGTTAAATTGGAGATTATTTAAAATGTGAAAGGGTTAAATTGGAGATTATTTAAAATGTTAAAGGGTTAAATTGGAGATTGTAATTCATACATGAAGGTACTAAACACTCCTCCTAAAGTTGATTTGTTTTTTGTTTGTTATCCTTTTTGTTTCCTACGTGTCAGAATTCTTAACAGTACAGTGTATTTGGTGTTGTGGATAATATCAAATCACCTTTCTATTTCTGTTTCTGTGTAGTTTTTACAAATTAATTGCATGGTGGTATTTATACAATCAAAAGGGTCTTAATTGACACCTTGGAAGAAAATGGATAATGTTCCACCTACTCATTTGCAATAGCCTTAAAACCTCTTTTTTCAGTTTGATACATTTCCTAATAATTGAACAAAAATCCATAAGTATAGTTGGAAAATTTCATTCATGAAAATGTTATGACAAATGTTGAAGTTATATAGAATTAAATTTGTATTATAAATTGAATATATAGTAAATTGTTTCTGATTGACCTACTTGGTAGGTTTTGTACTGCTGCAGCCTGATATATAATGATTGACACCTTGCTGGTGATCTTATTGGCTTGTGGTCATGTGGAATCTTTGTTATGTGATAGTTGATTTACAGATGCCACCCATGGCTGAGGTGTATGTTGGGGATCAGAGTCAGTTACTTCCCCCTGAATCCAGTAATCCAGTAAGTAGGGCTACCAGAAAACCTGGTCCAATAAATTTCTTATCTTGTGTTTTAGTATGTCATTGTCTTTGTTTCAGGTACATTTTCCTTACTAAAAAAAAATTATTTTACCACAATAACATCCTTTAGGGATAAAATATGTTGATATAAACTTTAGTGACAAATATAGCCAAGGGGTTTCAATCCAGGCATAATATAATAGTGTCTTTCTTTCTTTATTTCAAGACATAAAGGTCTTAAAGACAACTTAAATAGTGTCTCTCGGCAAAATCTTGTCATAAATAAATGTTAAAACCAAGCATTTTTAAATGAAATATTTGATATCATTAACTGTTTAATATAAAGGTAGTGTAAAACTGAAGAAAAGATATGAATTTGTGATGGTAACAAAAATCAATTTTACTTTGAATACTAATATCAGAATATCTACTTTTAATTACTGACAAAATTATACAAATAAAAGTGGTGCTAGTCATTAAAAAAATTATACGGGTATGATTAGAGTTAATCAGAATCATATGGACCAGCTTTTTCTATGGCACCATCTAATCAGGAAGTAACTGATTAATGAAGGCCATTGTAGGTAACAAGCAATGGCTTTAGAAAATGTAGAAATTTATCTTGTGCTTCATTTTCTTTCCCTGCTGCTGGTAAAGATTGTCTAATTTACACCATATTATATACCTAGTGCTTGACATGAAGGTCAAGGTTCAGTCTCATCTATTCATATAAATCTATTTCTTGGCTACACTTTGTAAATTCGGTCACCACAGTGATGTTTTGACTACCAATATGCTTGAGACAGATCAGCCTTCTTGACAATTGATAAAGTAGATGATGGTAAATCAAATTGTCTGCTTGTTGACTGCTTCCTTATTTATAATCCCACTCATCTACTGTTTTTGCAACATGATGAGAATCATTCTATTTTGGGATAAAGGTTTTTCCTCATCATTTGATTCCACGTCCATTTTCCAAAATAATTTGTGCCAGACTGATATATTTAGCTAAAAGTATTTTTTTTCTACTTTTCAGTAAACAAATATACCAGTTTTATAATACCTATCAGTAACTAAAGCAATTCTTTCTATATAAATAGATATAGTGGATTTTAACGAGATTTATTTGCAAAAATACAGTATTGGAAAGCTCTAAAATATCTCTCATGCTTGCACTAAAAAATGTATACTTGTCAAGTTTACCTGAATTAGTATGGTCTCTGGGATGTTAAAACAATTTCTCAAGTAGGGCAGCTCATTTGGAGGCAGGGTGACTTTGTCACATGAGGGGGGCAGCCATCAATGTATAAACTTTTTCTGTGCAAAAATTTGTGGTTGCTCTGGTAGCCATAGTCACCCTGAGTTTGACACCATTGGGTGTCCCTGATAATACCATAAAGCATTGATTGTCCAGACCCTTTGGGAGATATGAATTTTATCTTAATAATTGGTTGTCAAGAAGACTGATATTTTTTTAATTGATTGTCAGTAAATTACCAGTAATTTACATCTCCCCTTTATTCATAACTGATAATTGTATGCACAGTAAATTGTGTTTCTGGGGAACACTCCATTAGTCCATATGATCAATCAGACTGGATAACCTAGATAATGGACATTTTCGTGTAGTGTATATAATCTATCCACCATACTAAATTTATTTCATGCATCAAGTTATTTTTTAACTGTTTTTGAGTAGTTTATACATTTTCACAAGTATTATTGTCATCGAGGATTTCAAACCCTCTATGCTTATGGCACAATGTCCAGTTGCAAACTTCATGGTCTTCCTAAAATTAGTAACAAAGTGTAGATCCACTGGCCTTTCAGGTCAGTTTCATATACCAAGGGAGGCAACTCAAATTTAGGTAGAAGATTAGACCTGATAGTAGTTATTTCCCTTGGATATTTGTTCCACTGATGGTATTACTTGAAACAATAGTGGAAAATGCTTTCAAAAGGATTCATCAAATAATGTTTTAAAATATTCATATAAATTCTTTAGTGACATACACAGCAATTTTTTTTTAGAAAAATTTAGAAAATATATTATTTAGAGCAGTTTGTTTACAATAGTAACAAAGACCATGAGTAGTAATATCTCTAGAATTATGTTCTTCCATCTGATCTTATGTAAATTAGTATCATTTCAACCCTCTAAGGCACTATTATTCCCAATACTTTTATTTCTTTTCTCTCCTCTCTGCATTTCTTAAAGATTAGCTTAGGTGTCATGTTTAAAATAAAGTAAATTAACATTGGACAACATTTCCAGATTTATTTTTCCTTCAGGTTTAGTTTAAACATATTTTATTGTTGTAGTAATGAAGCGGCTGGGGTTGGGCAACAGGTTCTCCAACTCAGGCATAACTCTCCCAATATAAAAGCACTTAGCATAATACATGAGGCATAACTCTCCCTATATAAACGCACTTAGCATAATACGTGAGGCAGGGAGAAAAAGAGACAGAGGGAGGGAGAGAAAGAGAGAGGGATGAGCATAAGTGAAATACATGAATATGCATGATACAGGTACTCATTTACAAACATATCAGGATAATAGTGTGGTTTTCTTGATGACTTCTTGAGCTGGGAACACTTAGATCAGAAGTTTGTTTAGATGAACCTTGAAGTAGCAGGTCAGTTGTTACAGGCATAAGTAGTTGATTAAGTTATATCTATAAATTTAAAGCTTCCTTTCTGAAAACTCCATGATGTGGATCATATTATTTGAAATTATGATCACATCATGCCTTTGCACACCAGTGTAGTGGCACTGTTGTGTCATGTGCTTGCAAGCACAATTAAACTTCAGCAAAGCCTTTATTAATGGTTGGCCAAATAGATTCTGAATGCAGTTTTCCAGGGGAGAGAAACCAGTGTCAAACTGAAAGTTTAGCTTTCCACATTCATTTAGCCCAGTAAAACAATGAAAAATAAGTTGATACATTCCAAAAATGGTCATACATTATAAGAGTCCGACATATCTTTTCATATGTTGAGATAATTTCGAGTTTTAGAAATTAAATCAAGATTGATTTTCTCACAAATTACTTTATAATCATGTTTTATTTTATGCTAGTCTGTGAATTGCAGATTTTCCAAGAGAGATATCTTTTCACTGCAGTCAGTAGACATCAATAACATTATGACCTAAAAATTTCATTCACATTGTTGTCAGTTGTTTGGTCTAGTGCTAAACATGCTGAGCTGCAGGACTATCAGGTAGAATCCCACAATGTACTTAATTTTTTTTAAAGCTTTGTAGCTCTACTGGTCATAGACCAGTAGAGCTTATGGGAGTGCCTATTGTCCATCATCTGGCATCTGTGTTATGTCTGTCTGTTAGCAAAAGTTTGTTGTTGCTACTTCTCCTAAACTACTTGGAGGATTGGCATGAAACTTGACATGCACATTCATCGCAAGGTCTAGATGGTCATAAATGAAAATGGTGCTGCTCAGACATCCAATATGGCCACCAAAGCAGCCATCTTGAAAATCTTGTTGTAACTATTCCTCCCAAATGGATGGTCATGTCAACATGAGGTTTTCACTAGTAGACTTCTTATGATGTCTACTTGGTCCTAACTGTAAATGGTGCTGACCTGATGTCGAATATAGCTGCCATAGCATCCATCTCAAAAAGCTTGTTATTGCTACTCCTGAATAAAAAGTCATATCGACATGGGGTTTTCACCAGAAGATTAATTATGATAATTAGTTGGTCCTGAATGAAAATTGTGCTGATCTGACTTCAAATATGGCTGCCACAATGAACATATTGAAAATTTTGTCACATGGGGTTTTCACTAAAAGTCTTAAATGAAAATAGTGCCAGTCTTACATCCAGTATAGTTGCCACAGTGGGTAATTTGAAAATCGTAACACTTAAGATTATCAGAGATGGTTTCAACATTTAGCAATTAAAAAGAAGAAATGGTCTTGTCTTGAATTCCTGGAGAATCTTTTTTGACAGTAGAGCGCAAGTCCCAGTGAGGGACTCTTGTTTTAATGTGCTTTTTTACCTTGAATTTGGAAAGGCTCAAAAGGTTGGCTACTGTATATATTCTCCTATAAGTCAGATCCAACTGCAAACTGCATAGACCCAGATCTGCCATTGTATAATGAGTCAGCAGTTTGGGTCTATACAGTTTGTTAGGACTAACCAGCAAAACAAACAACATAGACCTTGATTTGCTGGCACATTATGCAATGGCAGATCAGGGTCTGTGTTGTTTGCTGTTGGACCTGACTTATAAGCAAGTACAGATGGTGCTTATAAAACTGTAATATCGCTATAGCGCCTGCTCTGTATATGTAATCGAAATGAATGTACCGTATTTTCAAGCATATATCCTGCTGGTTATACAGGATTTTATATACCCCACACCCCCTATGTGGGTTATCTCGGTGGGCAGGCTATATAAGTTCTTTTTCACATAGCCTGTAGTCATCAGCTTATTTGTAAATTTATACAGATATAATTTTTAATAATTGTGTGCTAATGATTTTTAAAAGTTTGTTTATGTTAAACAGAATAACAACAAAAGCAAGACTAGCATGAAATAACGGATGCCAGGAAGTTAATTCTAGCAACATCTATCGAAATATGAATGAATTGCAATCGTCTTTTAAGGGAATAGATCAATGTGGGAGCTTTTATAGCGCTGTTTTTTGACATAGTTAAATGTAACACCAATTAAAATACAAAACCAAAAAATTGATGGCATGAAAGTGTGCTCACCACTTGACATCCATTCATCCTATTCTGTGTGGAATAACAGCAATATGGATGCCAGCAGCATTAACCATTGCTTGCACCATTGTCTCTTTGTGCGCAGCCATGGCATCAAATACCAATAGCGACTTTGGTGAGAAAAAAAAAACACCAGGACTTTGCGAGTTACGCCAAAAGCACAAATGGACGAAAATTTTTGTAAGTCCATATTTTTGTAAGTCCAAATTTTTGTAAGTCCATATATTTCAGTTTTTCTAGTTAGCCCTTGGCAGTCATGCTGGATGTAATGAGCATATACATTCCCAAAAGCTGAAAATGTGTCAGAAAGCAATACTTTTGTTACTGTGTTCCATAAAGTGTCAGACTTGGCAGATGAATGTGACAATGGTATTTTGAAATGCCTATTTCATTGCAAAGGAAAATCTTCCGATCAACAAGTTGCAGTCCCTGAGAGAGCTCAGTCAGTTTAGTGAATTTTAAATTTATTTATGGGAAATGCTTTGATAATGTTAGAGAGAAGGTATAAAGTCATGTGTCTTAGTTGTAGATGTTCTATCCCCAGCTGATTCCAGGTCAAAATACTTGTTGTTGTTTAAATAAAATAATAGAAAAAAGATGTCTTTCAAATATTACAAAATATAGTTTTGAGCTACATTTTTTACTTTCAGCATATCAGTACATTGATCTTTTCTGCATTGATTGCACTAATTCTGAATAAACCACATTTATTATCGTGTATTGGAAGTTCGACATTCTGGTTCACACAGATGCAGTGATCTCAGCTTCCAGCTTTTAGAGTCGAAATATAATTACATAGTTGTTTACAGATCCATTTCCATAATTAATTTTTTTTCAGTGCGGATTGAAATGATTGTTAGTATATCTGACTAAACAACTGATAGAAACTTTTAAATGGTCATGCTACCCCACCCTATTGATTTTTGAAAATGAAATGTCTGACAGTATATAAAACATTTCCATACCTCATATATATACAGCTGTCCCTAGTTATAGCGCGGTAGTCGGGGTCCATCATTGCAGACCATGATATGTACCGAACCACGTTATACAGAGTACTGTGATATATACAGAACCATGATATATTGAGAATAGCATAATATATGCAACCATGGTATAGCAGGCACTAAAATATTTTTTAAAAAAATGGTATTTTGAAAAGGAAATGAAGATATAAGACTAAGTTTCAACTTGTTTTCTTTCAACCATTATTGTTATACAGTGATATGATTTTGGTCATGGTGTCCATAGTAGTACCATGTTATATCCTGAATAACAGTATAATGAGGTGCATTATAATGGGGGAAAGCTCTGTGTGTGTGTGTGTGTGTGAAAATATTTAAAACTGGCATTAAACAGTGCAAAACTAATTTGTACCTGATCAGGTGCATTTGACTTATTGAGTCTTTGATGAAGACAGTTGCAACACAGTAAAACAAGACAAAAAATAATCTATTTATTTCACTTTATGTTAGTTCTTGACTCATGAGAACCGACTGTAATGTGATTTCAGATCAATAAATACTCTATTTTTGTTTTTTACATTTGTCATCTGGACAGTCTTATTATAGCATCCCACATCATAATGGCTTCCTCAGTTATAATGCTGGGTCACATTTATGGCTTACAGGAACAGTGTAATAAAGATGGAACACTGTGACTTAATGAAAAATGTTTTAAAGAATGATCTCTTATCGTCTTTCCAAGACTGTTAAAGTGTGGAAATCCAAAATTTCATTAAGAATACTGCAGATACCCATGTAAAATGCACATTGGGCTGTCATCAGTTAAGACCCTGAGTAGCTCTCATACAGTCTGTTAGCAGATCAGGATCACAAAAAGCTCCTTGAACAAAGCAAATTAACAATTTCCAACAAGATTGGGTATGACTGCAGGAGTACATTTTGTAACAGACACACTCTGCAGGTATATAAAGAGTTAACTCCCTTCACCAATACTCGGCTTTTTGAAGTTGAGCCTAACTTGTTGACCCAGATCTCTAATCCCATAATGCACATGAAGATCAGTGTCTGCACTGTTTGTTCTGCTTATCTGATTAGTGCACTAATTTGTACAGTCCAGCCTCTCCTTGTGACCATCAATACAAAACTCCCCTCACCCCACCCCACCCCCAGTCTCCATTAGGTGACCGCTTGCAGTGCCTTCTGAGCTATATACAGTTGTTTTATTAATCTGTTAAGCTTCTACCTCAACCTCTGAAAGAAAATTAATTGGGTCATGTGTTAAGTGACCTCCATTGTTATTGTTGTTGTTTCATGATTCCTGGCAGTATTTAATCAGAGCACCAGAGTCTACATGTATACATAGATGAAACTTAATTAGCTGATCAGTAAAAGAAACGGTATGGATGGAGTATAAAAAGTGCACAAAGTTTCAGCATTGGATGAGAGAGTGCAAAGGACTTAGAAAAAGCCAAAAGTTGCCTACAAGTGTCCATTGAATTTGGAGGCCATTGAAATTGGAGTTGGAAAAACTCAAGTTCAATCCATATTAAAACTAAAATCTAAAGATTGTAGGACTATGAAAATTTATAACATATCTAAGGAAAGAAAACATTGCCATGTTGCAAGTGATGAAATTAACAATTAACAAGTTTGTTTGGAAATGGTTCCAGGATATGATTTCAAGGGACATTAATGTCAATAGTCACTTGATCCAAGAATAGGCTTTACAGTTTGTAGCAGATGTCTAAAGTGAAAAAATATACTGCTTATAATGGATGCCTTCAGCATTTTCTTAAATGGAACAATATTGTATTTAAAACTATGTCAAGTGAAAGAGTAGACGTTCAGGACAAAACCATTGCAGATTGATGGGAATTTTGTTCTGTCCCTCAGTTTAAAAACCATCTCTCTTAACAGACCACTTTTGGATTGTTGCTTAAGTGGTCTCATAATAGAGATTTGAATGTATTATTTGTTGACTCAAAATATACCAGCAATATCAATTAAAAACCAAAGACCATTTGCTGGGGCAGTATGTGTCTATTTATCCTCCAGGTTTGTAATATGGAAGGGGGTATAGCTATTGATCTGTCCATCTGTCTGTCCATAATTCATTTGTCTGTCTGTAAACATGTTTATTTCCAGTGAATAACTCTCAAACCATTCAAGGTATCCTTGTGAAACTTTGCAAATATATTGGACAGAGCCAGATGTTTTTTGTGCTGTTCATTATTCTTCAGTTTCAATATTTGATGTTTTTTTGTCCCTATTTCTATATACCCATCCATCCATCTGTTATACACACTTCCATTTCCTGGTAAAAACTCCAAAGCTATTTAAGATATCTCTATGAAATTTGGTACACATATTAGACCAGTGGTCCAGATCAGTCTTTTGCTATTGACAATTCTTCAGTTTCAACATTTTAAACATTTTTATCCACTTGTCTCTTCATCCAGCCATCCATCATTCACACTCTTTGTTTCTTGAGCATAACTCCAAAACCATTCAAGATTTCTGTATAAAACTTGGTACACATATTAGACTAGTGGTCTGCATATGTCTTTTACAAATTCACAATTCTTAAGTTTCAATATTTTTAATGTTTTCATCTATTTTTCCATCCTTCTATTAGCCACACTTTGGTTGCTGAACGAAAACTCCAAAACCATCTCTGTGAAATTTAGCTAGTGGTTTAGATGTACCTTTTGCTGTTCAAAATTTTTCAGTTTCGACATTTGTAACATTTTCATTCATTTTTTCATCCATCTGTCCATCATTAACACTTGTTTCCTGAGCATAACTCCAAAATCATTAAGAATTCTCTGTGAATTTTTGTATGCATATTAGACTAGTGGTCCAGATGTGTCTTTTGCTATTCACAATTCTTCAGTTTCAATATTTTTAATGTTTTTGTCCATTTTTCCATCCATCCATCAATTATCCACACTTTTGTTTCCGGGGCAAAACTCCAAAACCATGTAAGGTATCTTTATATACCATCTATACTCGTGTATAGGCCCAGTCCAAATGCAAACAACATAGACCCTGATCTGCCGTCTCATAATGTGCCGGCAGATCAGGGTCTATCTTGTTTGTTCTAGTAATTAGTCCTTACCAACTGCATAGACCCAGATCTGCCAGCGCATTACGCAAAGGCAGATCTGGGTCTATGCAGTTTGCAGTTAGTATCGAATTATACGTGAGTATATACGGTAATTTAAATTTGGTACATGTATTAGACTAGTAATGTACATGTGCCTTTTGGTGCTATTAAAAAAAAATTATTTTCAATATTTTAAAAAGTTTTTGTTCATTTTGTTCATTGTCCATGCACATTTCACACTTTCATTTCTGTTGCAAAACTTGTGATTCCTATCTGTGCATGTTAAATATGAGGGGATTTACATCAGATTTGTGTGGGCTTGTTACCACTATGAAGGCAATGTTTCTGATCAGATTTTGATCAGACTTGGAATATAGGCTTATACATGTATGAACAAGATCTCACATGAGTTTGATACATGTAATGAGTGAGATCCACATATATTAATAAGGTAATCATGTATCTCATTTTCTCAGCTTATTACCACTCTAGAGACTGTATTTTTGATCCTATTTTGAGTAAACTTGTCAAGTTGTCCAATGAACGAGTTTTATCATGAGCAAGTTCTTTGCATATTGATGATATTCAGTGTAGTTAGAAGTAGTTCTTAAACCATAAGCATGTAATAAGTTGTTTTTGTTTCTTTAAAATGCCAGTCTTTTTTCATAAGAAAAGCAAGGGAAGTAATCCATAATATTGACTACCGGTATTGAGACCCACAGGTTTGGGCATTCACAGCTTTGAGGTCAGTCTTCATGGATCATACCTTGAACGTATACCGATAGTGCTGTTCAGACCACCTCAGTTATTTACAAAACTAGTATTGACTAAGAAGTTACATATACGTCAAACTATTCTTTCCTTTGCAACTTCTTGGTCAGTCCTACAGACAATCCAATCGTAGAAATAGCCAAGGTGGTCTGAGTAGATTGGGGTTTCTTTTTTTGTGGATACATTTCTGGTGAACAAAATGTAAAATTTTTTTGTAAATTACTGCATTGACATACATCCAAGACATATTCTTTTCTTATTGAAATAGCTGAAGATGTTCAATTTGAGGTTTGGGTTACACAAAGTTCTTCCTTTTGCAAAAAATTATGCAAACCAGATAAAAAAAACCTCAGTAAATCTTAGAATGCAAGATGCGCGAATGCCAGAAGAACAGTTTATAGAAATTAGCAAATAATACACCTTAGAGATTTAAATTAATCATTTGTAATTTATAACTGAAGAAAAGTATAAAATACAAATATTGTTAGAGAAAATGTACAATTGCAGTCTAGCATAAACTTTGTGCAGTGTTGTAATTAAGGACCAAAATTTCTGTATACAATTATAGATATTTGTTTGGAAGTAATTGTGTTTTTATACACCTATCGTAAGGCAGTGTTACGACTCTTTGGTCTGAGAAAAATGTAACAGAATGAAAGTGAAACCAACAAATCAAGTAAAATTCAACAAGCAATTTATTTCTAGATAATTAAAATGAAAATCAAAAGACACTTACAGTAACATGAATTAAAATCCAAATAATCCAGTAATCCTAAATGTCCTAATCTCAAATCCTAAATAGAGAATGTTCCAAATGAATTTCAGTATCCTTGAATGTGCTGATATTCCATTATCCTTGAATGTGCTGATGTGCCAGTAGTCTTTAATGTGTTGATGTGCCAAAATGAAGTACTCCTGAATATCTTTGAATAAGTTCTCATAAATCCCAAAATCATCAATTCAAAATCCAAAATCCAAAAGTCTGTGAGCACTTTTATAATCCAATGAATGTTTTAAATAATTCCTCTCTCTGAATTTGGAATGATTTTTCACAACTGTAATGACTCTTTAAAGACTGGTAGTGTCAAAACTGAAAACTGTCCACTAAACGTGGTATATATAAAGATAGGACACAAGATAGAATGTTCTAGAAAATTTTATATGATGCATGTGACTTTTAGCACACAACTCAAAAAGAAATTCTAGTTTTAACTGTAAACAAAATCAACCCTGACCTCAAATGAAATAAACAACTTGTTTACCAAAACCGAACTTGAACTCAAATACTAAGCAAACAACCTAATTCAAGGACAATAGCTAAACATGTAAACCTTATACATAACATTATGGTTTGAGCAAATATTAAAAGTCAATAAACATTTATAATTTCCTAAAATATTTATAATATCATGTAAACATCATACATAACAGCAGAGTATATAATGTTATGATGTTCATCGGTCTGTCTGTTAGAAATTTCATTTCTGCACTAGAACTCGAGTTTTCCACCATCTACAGTTACCAAACTTTGTGAATGGCTTACCCATGTTGCAAGGAAGAACTCTATCAATCTCAGAGATAAAAGCTTAAAGGTCAAGGTCACTGTGATTGAAAGAAGAAAAATGGTTTCAGTGCAATAACTCGAGTTCTCCATCATCTGTGGTTAGCAAACTTTGTGGATGGCTTGGATTTTGTGCAAGGAAGAACCATATTGATTTCACGGTGGAAAGATCAAAGGTCAGTATCACTGACTGAAAAAAGAAAAATGGTTTCCACACAATAACTTGAGTTCTCCATCATCTACAATTACCAAATGTTTTAGATCAGGGATGTCAAACTTATTTGCTATTGGTGGGCTAGATTTGATATAAATAATAATAATAAATATCGAATCTGGTGGGCCGTATCCAGCCTGCGGACAGTATGTTTGATACCCCTGTTTTAGATGGTTTTTACTTGGGGTAAGGAAGAACCTTATTGATCTGAGTATCAAAGGTCAAGGTTACTGTGACTTAAAGAAGAAAAATGCTTTCCTCACAATAGCATTATTTCTACCAGACAGACATGAATTGAACTTTGTGTATGGCTTGCACTTGGGGTATGGAAGTAATCAATTGGTTTGGGGGTCAAATGATCCAAGGTCAAATTTGGTGTGACAGAAAGAAGAACAGTGGTTTCTGCAAACACATTTCAGTATCTACAAAGAGGGCTATATACACCAGGTGGGCATATAATGCTCCATTTATGATACTCTTGTGATTTTACTCAAGTAAGAACATATTTCTTTCAAAAACGATGGCTTAAGTATAGAAATTTATTTTTTCAGAGAATTATTTGTTAAATTTTTGCTGCATTTGAAATTCTTTAATATTTTTTTAAGCATGTTTGGTGAAACAGAGTTTGACAGTTGTTAGTATTTTTTTAATCACATGTATTATGCATTATTTTATGACATTTCATATTACTCAAAATTTGTAAGAAATTTTTGTTGGAATTTTTAGTTTTTAATAAAAAGAAATATCCCAATATGCTTTTCTTCTGAAAACACTTCCAAATTTAATTACCAGAAGTAAAGAAATCTATGGTCTTAAAATTAAAAAAAATAATATGAATTATAATTTCATTTTCTCATTTAAAGATTATGGATAATTATACATATTCATTATGCCCTTATCTTTGGAAAGAATTTTGATTGGACTATAGTAACATAGTAAAAATCAACATGATATAAGTTACAATACTACATTAGCCTTAATAGTGAAATGGTGAACTGTTAAGTTATGTAAGACAGGTGAACAATCAGGATAACTTTGTCTCCTTAATACATGATTCTATCGCAGAATTTTCAGCTTACTGTATATACTCGCGTATAATCTGGGTCCAAATGCAAACAACATAGACCCTGATCTTTTGGTGCATAATGCGCCAGGAGATCAGAGTCTATGTTGTTTGTTCTACTGATTAGTATTTACAAACTGCATAGACCCAGATCTGCCAGTGCATTATGCAGTGGCAGATCTGGGTTTATGCAGTTTGCAGTTGGTATCAGCTTATATGCGAATATATACGGTACTCAACCATAAGACCAAGTGAGGTTATGGTACGGTCTTTTGTTTTGCATTGTCTGTTCACATTTACTATTTACAGCTTCTTCTCAAAAACTGCTCAATAGAGTTTAACCAAATTTTGACAGAAAGCATCCTGGCATGAAGCTGTTTCAAATTGTTTAAATGATGTTGATCTGCCATCAAATATGGTCGCCATTACTAAATATTGAAAAACCTTTAGCTTACTTTTATCTCAAAAACCACTCAACAGAATTTGACCATATCTGACAGAAAGCATCCTGGCATGAAGATTTTTTTTATATCTGTTTAAATGATGCCAATCTACCATCAGATATGGCTGCTGTTACTAAAAGCATAAAAACCTTGAAAAGACTTCTGCTCAAAAACTGCTCAGCAGAATTTGATCAAACTGACAGAAAACATCCTGGCATAGATGGTTTTAAATTTTGTGCATATGATGCTAGTCAGTCATAAAATATGGTCACCATTACTAAAAATAAAAAACCTAAAAACAACTTCTCAAGCACAACTTAATAGAATTTGACCAGATTTGACAATGTATCTTGAGATAGATGGCTTTCAAATTTGTACAAATGATACCAATCCACCTTCAAATATGGCTGCTGTTACTAAAAGCAGACAAAATGTAAAACTATTTTTTCTCCGAAACTGCTCAGCAGAAATTGATAAAATTTGACAGAAAGCATTCTGGTAATAAGGGCTTTCAGATTTTTTAAAATTATGCCAATTTACCATCAGATATGGCTACTATTACTAAAAGTGGAAAATTCTTTTAACGACTTATATTAAAAACTACTGAACACAATTGGACCAAATTTTACAGAAAGCATTCTGGCATGAAGGACTTTTTAAGTTTATACAAATAATGCCAATCTGTCATTGGATATAGCTGCTGTTACTAAAACTAGATAAACCTTTTATAACTTCTTCTAAAACAGCACTTAACAGGCTTTGATAAAATTTGACAAAAAGTGTACCAGCTTGAATGCCTTTCAGATTTGTACAAATAATGCTGTTCCATCATCAGAGGTGGCTTCCATTAGCAGAGGTAGAAAAACATTTAGACAAATTTATCTAAAAAAACTACTAATCAGAATTTGTCCAACTTT
Organism: Margaritifera margaritifera; assembly: GCA_029931535.1. Classification (NCBI taxonomy): domain Eukaryota; kingdom Metazoa; phylum Mollusca; class Bivalvia; order Unionida; family Margaritiferidae; genus Margaritifera; species Margaritifera margaritifera. The sequence goes on along the minus strand of JAQPZY010001636.1, from coordinate 5,991,946 downwards.
GACACAAAACCTCCTGGCACAGGTGCCTTCTAATAATGGATTTATGTTGATGTGCAGTCAGATATGGATAAAGATGCAAAAAATATCAAAACCTTGAAACAATTGTTTTCATAATGTATGCAATCAACATCATTGGAAGAAATTTCATCAGAAAGCATCCTCCTGACCCAGATTTTTTGTTAGAGTAAAAGAAAGGGTAGCAGCCTTTGATAAGGACTATTTAGAATCACAGGTTTGGGGATATGACAAGTTCATCCACTTGCAAAAAAAAGTTTAAAACATAACAATTATTCTTAAAATACAAGATGTATAAATTTCAGTAGAACAGTTATAAAAATTAAATATAATACACATTATGGATTATAACTAATGATTTTTATTTAAGTGAAGAAAAATATCAATTAGTAATATAACAAGTAACACTCTAAGTTGATAATAATTTGATAATATAATTACATTTACAGGACTAGTTTGTAAAATACCAGTGGTTAACATGCTGGACCCCTACACAGGAGTACTGAGTTTGATTCCCAGACCAGGCCAGGTCAACTGCCATGTTGTGTTCTTAGACAATCCAATTTACTCTCATTGTCCAGCAAAAGTAACTAAAGCTACTAGGCAAAAAACCATAAAGCAGGCATAGCCCAACAAAACCAGAAGTGTTGCTGTGTGTCCCCGATGCACACTAATATTTTTATTCCAAGGAAAAAAGCTGTGCAGGAATTTAATACAGCTCTCCCTCATTATAACATACCGTATATAATCATGTATAAGCCGATACCAACTGCAAACTGCATAGACCCAGATCTGCTGTTGCATAATGCGCCGGCAGATCTGGGTCTATGCAGTTTGTAAGGACTAATCAGTAGAACAAACAACATAGACCATGATCTGCTTGTGCATTATGCGATGGCAGATCAGGGTTTATGTTGTTTGCATTTGGATCCCGATTATATGCGAGTATACACGGTAGTAGTTTGGCATTTGGATCTATCACTGCTGACTGTGTCATGTACTGAACTGCAGTATAGTGAGAAATGCAGTATGTACTGAACTATGGTATAGTGGAAATGATTGAAAAGATGATAACTGTGTGTATGGGTGTCAGGTGAGGGGGGAAAAGGGGAATGAGGTTTTAAGAAAGAAATAAAGCTGTAATACTAAGCTTTCAAGTTTTCTTTCAAAACATATTGTCATACATTTGATAGACCAATTCAAGTACAATGGTTGGTCTTGGGAGTCCATAGCAGTACTGTGTTATATCCAAAATCATGTTGTAACAATGCACGTTATAATGGGGAAGAGCTGTTATGCAATATTGCCTACAGGCTGAAGAACTTAAAGCATCTATCTATCATTTTGTATACTAAGGAAAAAAGCTGTGGAGTAATTGTGGCCTCCAGGCTGAAGAACTATGAGCTTCTCTGATGCACGCCAGTTTGGGTAACAAAGTATAAGAATTTCTTTACATACCGGTAATTAATTTTGTGCCAGAAGAAAATTTTGCTTATAGAATAACATATTTTATATAAAAACCAGGTCCAAGTATTTAAATTTATTTGCAGAGAATTATTGCTGAAAACTTGACCTCATTAGTAATTGGTTTAATAGAGTTTGACAGTTGCTTGTATTGCCATATTAAAGTGACTGAAACATTTGTTGTTTATATGTTGTCACATTTATTGTGCATTATTTTAAGGCATTTGTTTAGTGCCATTACTCAGAATTTATGTTAAATGAATATTTTGTATATTTTAGCTTTAATATAATAAAAAAAATACAATAGCCCAATATGCATTCCACATGAAAAACTTCTAAATCTAATTACTTAGAGCAATGAAACTTATGACCTTAAAAGAAATTCAGTATTCAATCTAGACTGATCAGATGGTGGGACTTGAACATGCAACCTTCTGGTCACATGTCTAGTGCCTTATCCTCTGAACCATTGTAACTCCCTTGGATGCTGATCTCAATGATTTCCAAATTATTGCTCCAGGGGCAGGGTCCCAGGTGGGTAAGAACATACCCAGGAAGTTATGCTGGCTGTACAGATTAATTCCCCTTGTAATGGCAAGTTAGTGTATATACTTTAAGGGTGGGGCTATGAACAGTTTCCGAGTTATACAATTAGGGCCTAGTCCCCAGGACAATGCTGGTTGTATAAATGACTGTTTTTGGCTGAGAAAGAGATTCTATATACTGTAGGAAAGAAGATAAATCACACAAACATTAATATGCAATGTAACAACTATGTGCTCCAAGCTTTTCTTTACCCTCTACAGTTTTAATATGTGTGTGTGAATTTGCATTCATAAGCTGACATATGTCAACTACCCAGGTGAGTGATATCATGCCCACTTGGGCCTTTTGTTAATTATTTTAATTGTGCCTAAAATGTGCTCATTTTTTAGCTTGCTTTTATTAAGTACAGGTGAGCTTATGCTATAGCCCAGCTGTCAAGCTGTCATTGGTGTTAGTTCTTTAGCATCATCTGGATTGAGGTTAACAGTGTACAAGTTTTTTTTTTCTTTCTGTCACTGCTGCCAGTTTTATGTATTTGTTCTTCATGGAATTTAGTTATGGTGTTCCTGACATCATTATGAACCACCCAAGAATAAAGTGGATCACAGTAACCTACTTTTTTTTTAGATCTGCTGGTAATAGACCAGAAGAGCTTATGGGATGGTCTGTTGTCTGTTGTCCTTCGTGTGTCATCTGTCCACAAGTTTGTTATCGCTACTCCGTCTAAACTACTTGGAGGATTGTCATGAAACTTTACACACACATTCATCCCATGGTCTAGTTGGTCTTAAATTAAAATGCAGCCGCTCGGACATCCAATATTGCCACCACAATGGCCATCTTGAAAATCTTGTTATTTCTAATCCTCCTAAATGAAAAGTAATAGTGCCATGGGGTTTTCACAAGAAGACTTCTTATAATGTATAGTTGGTCCAAAATAAAAATGCTGTCAATCTGATGTCCAATATGGCCACAACAGTGGCCATCTTGAAAATACTGTTATTACTACTTCTCCTGAATGGAGGTTCTATCAACTTCTCCTGAATGGAGGTTCTATCAACTTCATATGTTGTCCTAATGTTGCCATCCAGACATTCAGTATGCCTGCCATAGTGGCCATCTTGAAAATCTTGTTATCACTATTTCTCATGAATGAATGGTCATATCAGTATGAGGTTTTCACTGAAAGACTTCTTATGATATCAAGTTGGTTGTAAATGAAAATGGTGCTGATCCAACTTTTAATATGACTGCCACAATGGCCATCTTGAAAATCATGTTATCACTACTTCTAGATGGTTGGTCATATTGACATTGTGCTTCAGCCAAAAGACTTCTTATGATGTTAAGTTGGTACTAAATGGAAATGGTGCCAATCTGATATCGAATATGACCTCCATGGCATCCATCTTGAAAATGTTATCATTGCTTCTCCAAAATGGAAAGTCATATCAACATGGGGTTTCCACCAGAAGACTTCTTATGATGCCTTGTTCGTCCTAAATGAAAATGGTGCCAAGTTGACATCCAATATGTCCACCACGGCAGCAAATTTGAAAATCTTTTTATTACTGAAGAAACTCAAAGAAGGTTTTAACACTCCAGAGGTAAAAGGAAGAAATGGTCTTATCTTGAATTCTGGGAAATTCTTTTCAGCCAATAGAGCATATTACTTTGTTAATAAAGGTTAATCTTTAAAGTGTTCTCTTACATTAATGACTGCTGGTTACCTGTTAACCCCAGCATAATAGTTTTGTATTGCTGGCAAATCACCAGCTGTAGGCATGGTGTCAACATGGAACATAGTCAGTGCATTTGTTTTGTCATTCTGAACCACCACAGGTGAATGTAGGTCACAATTATCTACCTTTCTTACACGTATGACTTTGTTATTTAAAGGTTATCCTCAGTGTAAATTGTTGTCTACCCTGCAAATCTCCAGCTGAAGATATGCTGTGTTCATGGAACTTGGTTATGATGTTCCTGGCATCATTTCAAACCACCTCAGGCAAATGCTGATCATAGTGACTTACTTTTCTTACACAAATGATTTTGTTATTTACAGATTAACCCATTGTAAAGGTTTTTTCCTTCTGGCAAATCTCCAGCTATAGGCATAGTATCTACATGGAACTTTTCAGGATGTTCCTTGCATTATTGTACATCTCCCACAAGGGAAATAGGTCACATTGACTTACTTTTTGTTTTACACAAATTACATTGTGGTGTGCAAGTTATTTCTGACAAGCACCAGCTTGGTTGTTTCTATGACAACTTTAGTTTATAACATAAAATAGATGTACCAATCAGCAATATCTTTCCAGAAATGGAATTGAGTGACTCGTTGTGTTTGGTGGAAGTTAAGGAACACTAAGATTGATGCACACTCAAAGAACTGTTTTATAATAGGCATTTTTGGTAACAATCCAAGTTCAGCCTGAATCCATCTCATAAATATGGATTCTGTAGCAATGGTATGATAGGTTGATTCTTCTGCTCTGATTAAACAGTAATAGGAATTATATAGATCACTCACATTGCCTACAGTTTAAATCTTATATAACTAACCAACTTTTTGTTTTAAATTTCATGTCTGCTACCACATTGAACATAAGGGTATCAAAATTTAGGGTAAAAATAAGAATTTTTTTAATTATCCTGAGTTTCAGAGTCATCGTTTTTTTATTTATTTACTTATTTATTTCTTTATTGTGATAATTCAACCTTTTCCCCAGCTGTTATAATTGGTATTGTTTAATAACAATCCAAGTTCAGCCAAAATTTATCGGATAAGATCGGATGCTATGGTATCATGGGATACATGTAGGCTAATTTTTCAGTTTGTGATTGCATGGCATTAGGAACTCTATAATCAAGATATGTACATTCAGCCAGTCTATAAAGACCATTAAAAGGACTATGTCTAGGTTGGTGCTAGAATTTCCCAACTACCGTATTTACTCACTTATAATCCGGCTCCAAATGCAAACAACATTGACCCTGATCTGCCATTGCATAATGCACTGGCAGATCAGGGTCTATGTTGTTTGTTCTATTGATTAGTCCTTACAAACTGCATAGACCCAGATCTGCCGGCGCATTATGTGACAGCAGATCTGGGTCTTTGCAGTTTGCAGTTGATAGGGGATTATACGCGAGTATATATGGTAGTTGCCAGATTATGCCCTGACAAATACTGACCTGCTGGATTATCTTGTGTACCAAAAAAGGGCTGCACCATTGTATTTTCTGTTTTGAGTCAGGCTCCCATTCAAACTTAGTCATTGCCCATTATTAACTAACATTTTCTTTGATAATTTCCCCTTTTTCTCTTATTGTTTCTTGTCAAAGTAATACAAGTGTGAATTATTGTGAAAATTTTCATGCCTGCATATTCTTTTGCAAATAAAATCAGTGGCTTGCATCATTTATACAACCTCAGAAATATTTTACACTGGTGGATGCCAGCAACTTAAAGGCAAAATTTGCAGACCAAAAGGACGAGCACCAAAATGTTCGATCACCAAATATGATACTCTGTCATTATAGCACTGTCCATGGGATCCATAGAGTACTGTCTATACTTGCGTATAAGCTGGGTGCAAATGCAAACAACATAGACCCTGATCTGCCGTCACATAATGCGCCGGCAGATCAGTTTCTATGTTGTTTGTTCTACTGATTAGTCCTTACAAACTGCATAGACCCAGATCTGCCGGCACATTATGCGATGGCAGATCTGGGTCTATGCAGTTTGCAGTTGGTATTGGCTTATACACAAGTATAGACGGTATACTATCTTATGCTGAGACTGCTTTATAATGAAGTACTTCATACATATAACTTTAATGCCACTTAATGAAATGGGATCCTTGACCATACCTGCCTTATAACAAGAACCTCATTATAATGAAGGGCCTTATAGTGAGGGAGTGATGTGTGTTGATTTTATTGAAATGAATCACCATTTGAAATTGCTTTATAGCTTGAGACGAATTGGGTGATTCTTATATTGTGCCATAATGGTGTCTAAAACTCGTCTTTTTCAAGCAGGAGGTCTTTATTATAAAGGTAAAAAATGCATTGATTTACGTATAAATGGGATCAATAAAACCATTTCTTTAGATGCAGTTGGTCCTTATATGATTTGACTGTATATAGTTTAACCTAAGTTTTTGTTTCAGGTTAAAGCATGTCTATTTTTATAGTGGCATTATCTTTGTCTCAAAGCTCAAAGCTCAAAGATGATTTCAGAAATTTTGAATTGATCCAAACTTATTTTAATAATTCTGTTTTTACTCTAGCTGTTATAATAGGCCTTGTTTGATAACAATCCAAGTTCAGCCATAATAGATATTATAAATCATGACTCTTTGTCACACTGTGGTAATATATCACCCAAGATAAAGTAGGTAGAATTATTAATTAACCAAGTTTTGGTTTCAAGTTTCATGTCTGCCTCTATCATCAGGCTAATTGTGGTATTGGGTTGAAAGCTATATTATCATTTTTTTGTCTGATTAAAAGTTTAATTCTCCATATATGTTTTTTCCCTCTTTCTTTCCTACCATTTGTCTTTTTTTCAACTTTTTCCTGAAACTTTAATTATAATAGGCATTGTTTAAATCCAATTTCAGCCATAATCTGTCTCATAAAAAATCTGAATTCTTGGAAGCCATCTCATAAATCAAAATTCTGTGGTATAATAAATAAATGATAAATAAAAAGATGATAAATATATAAATAAAAAATAGATGACGAAATAAATAATAAATCTGAATTCATTGGTGTCATAGGTTGAGTCTTTGGCTCATGATTACACAGTAATGGAAACTATAGGTGGCTCATGTTGCCTGCAGTTTTTGTCTTGTATAATAATCAAGATTTAATTTGCTGTCTACTCTGATTATTTGATTGATTCAGATTCTAAGGCTCACGGCAGCCATCTTGTAAAATCTTGTTCTTGTTACTCCTCCCGAATGGATGGTCATATCAACATGGGGTTTTCACTAAAAGACTTCTTATTATGTCTACTTGGTCCTGAATGAAAATGGTGCCAATCTGAAATCCAATATGGCTGCCATGGCAGCCATTTTGAAAATCTTTTTTATTGCTACTCCACCTGAATGGATGGTCATGTTAACATTTGGTTTTCACTAAAACAACTTCTTATGATGTCTAGTTTATTCAGTGATTTGACAAAGTACTTCTGAGCAATTGTTTACCTCACCACCATCTTGCAGAATGAATGAAATTATGCAAACCATGTGTTTTCATCATTCAAAATGGTAGACATGGTTAAAAGGAAGAAATGGTCTTGTCTTGATTTCCTGAAAATTCTTTTCCCCAGTAGAACGTCAGTACCTTCTAGGTTTTATTCATATATTTATCTTTAAAGTTTCTTGCCATCTTTTGTTTTGTTACTGTGCTTGAAATTTAAAATTCAGAACTTTTGACCCCAAACAGATTGAAGATTTTATGAATATAAGCACATGCCATTAATGTCTTCATTTGCTACTTAAGAAAATATCATGAGGATCAAAAAAAAATTTTTTCTCTCTGCATAAAAATGAATAGGACTTATAATAAATGAAATCAACAAAAAAAATAATAATGAAGATTTGAGATTTCAGTGAAGATTAATAGAGGGTTAATACTCTCTAGTATTTAAGATATTCTCATCTCAATGAAAATAGCAGTATGATTCGTTCGAGTTCTTTGACCACTTGTCTCCGAAGAATGAGAACAAAATATCAACCATATGCAACACACTTGATTCCCCTTCTCTTAACTTTGACAATTAAAAGAAAAAGGAGGTATTAAACAATGCTTCTTCTTTCAATCACAAAGCTTTCCCAAAATATAATACACAGACATCAGTGAAAACACTTAAATAGTTCAATATTGGTATGCAATACGGAAATACAGATTGGACAGACATATTGAAAGCCAGACCGTTAATGTTAGATTAAATTGGTATGTAATAAAAGTTATTGCAGGAAGGGATTTGTAAAATTCAAACCAGTAGCAAGTTTCTTTGTTTTCTTCCTTTGTGTCTCACCTTCATTTGCGACCTGATATTGATTTTCAGGCTATTACAGCATGTGTTTTGTTGTTTATGTCTTTTCAAACTTTTTGGGACTTCATTTTTTTTTTTTAAAACCTTATTAGCATGAATAAGCAAAAAGTTGTCTGTAACAAATTATCACAGAGCTCTATAAATTATGCAGTACAGAGGGGGATGACGTGAAACAGGGACGCAATAAAACACGTAATAAGAAAGGTTAGCGGATGCTTATTGATTCAGTATATGAATGATACCAGTGTAATTGACATGTCTAACAGTTTGTTTACAGTTTGACCTAAATACAACATATAAAGCACATGATGAACATGGAATAAAACACACGTTGTGACATATATTAAACATTTATTGAAAGTGAGCCAAGTTCCTTCATTTTTTTTAGAAATGAATCTGTAATTTATCTATAATCTGTAACAGTTTCAGCACATAGATATTATTGTCAAGTTGGCGCACATGTGACTACAGTATGTTCTGATCAGGGTTTCCCCTTACCAAATAACATCATCTTCTTAAGTTATTATATTTATTGCTGACTTTAGTTTGTGTATTATTGTAAAACCTTAGTTTTGTTTATTTTCCTTATTATTCTATCACCTAGCAACTTGCATTTTCCTATGCTCCTGTTTTAACACTTTTTCTTTTTCTTTTATCAGCTAAGTAATTAAAAGATATTCATTTCATTCAAAATACTTTGAAAATACTGCAGTGGTCCAGTATCAGTATCAATGAACCTGATGATTCTCCATGATAATGTTTTCTTTTCCTTGTTAATATGATGAAACACATAAGATCATGAGGAAAAAACCCATAAATCAATATGAATTTTATTTTAAAAAATTCTATAATAAAAAAATTATATTTTCAAACAAATTTCACATTTTTCCATCAAGTCTATCTTGAGTTCATAAACTAACACCATTTCGGGTAAAGGGGGGAGGGGGAGTAAAGCATTCCCCCTGAACCACGAGAGGAAGGTTTTACTTACCCTGCCCACCTCCAGATATTTTTCCAACTTTTCCCACTGCAAAATTCTTGTTAGCATTATTAAGCAAAAAGCACTTTAGGTGGACAAATGAAATTTAGTATGCATCTTTTTATGCATATGTGGATGACCTGGTTAGATTTTCATTCAGTTATAGTAAAATAGTTCAAATTTTATTTACTTTTGAATATTTAGACTTTGACTTCTTGGGCTGCAGTGTTTTTTATGTTTTACAAACAAAAATCTATTTTTTTATGACGTCTGTTGATATCAAGCAAACCTGTCATAGCAAACATTTTCATATAAAGGACACCTGCTTATAATGTACATTATTAGTGTCTATATGTAATTGGCCATATTCTTTATAGACCGTAGCCATGTATGTTTGACATAAAGTCTGTAAACACATGGCTATGTTTGTAATTGGCTGTATTCGATATACACGACAAATGGTTTATTATTTAAACACGAAGTAGTTAGCTCGAGAACTCTTTTCTGATGTTGCTTTTGTCTTTAAATCCTTTTGTAAATCCAAATGAAGGAAACCAGTAACTGCTAAAGAGGTTGAACCACACATCTGATGATCCGGATTAACATTAAATAAAAAGGAAATCAGCAGGAAAAAATATTAACAAACAAATCAATATTAAAGGTAAACAGCAAAAAAAAGGTGAATGTTTAACATCTAAAGTTGTTTGATACACAGTGATGTTTACAAAAACAGATATAAGAATATTTTATTTTTCAAGGAAATATTATGAATTAATTTTTGATAATCTGAAGATGAACATTTAAGAATTATTGTTAAAATGTTTTTTTTTTAGTTTGACAATTTCAAAAGTGAGACATAATTTCATAGTAGATGTATTGTGTACTCATGATTTTTCACATTGTGAAATATCTATCTCTCAATTATCAGATTTGTTTCCCTCATATCACTCTGACATCGGGTCGAAAAAGGTAGCATCATAAAAAAGCATATTTTCATTAAGCAAATTTTAACTAGGTTTTTCTTTTGAATACTTAGATTTTAGTTCTGTTTTAAGTGAAAAGTACATAATATATATGAAATTTCATGTCCACATTGTTAAATTTGTGCTTGTTAATATTTTGTGTTAGAATAAATATTTGGATTAAAGATATATTTCAAAAGATTGCAATGCAATTTGTATAAAGTCTTTGCTTTTTGAACATTGCATCTTGTTCTTTGGACCTCACCATTAGATAGAGTCAGATTGAAAGAGAGATGGATAAATACAGATGCATTGCAAGACCTAAAGAAAGAAGACGGGTAGACAGAAATGTGCAGTATATAAATAGAGACGATTCATCAAACAGAAATATACTGTGATGGATTGACAGACTGAAAACAGATGGAAAGAAAGGCAAAAGGCTAACAATTTCTGCATACAGAGAAATTAGCAGATTTGCTGGATAGATATGGCAATACCTTGAGGCATTTACCATATATAATCTTGTATAAACTAATACCAACTTCAAACTGCATAGACCCAGATCTGCCGTTGCATAATGCGATGGCACATCAGGGTTTATGCAGTTTGTAAGGACTAATCAATAGAACAAACAACATAGACCCTGATTTGCTGGCGCATTATGCGACGGCTGCGATCAAGGTCTATGTTGTTTGCATTTGGACCCGACTTATACTCAAGTACAAACGGTATATACTTCTAGCACCCCTTACATTTTAAGAACATAATGTATGACAGATTGATAATGTCTGTCACCTTCCTGATATCATCCACAAATACATTTAATCAAGTTGAAAAAATATTGAAATGGTACCTACCCTTAGCCCTCGGCCTGAAAGTGCTGAAAAAAAATGTGCTGAAAAAAAATGTGTATCTATGATGCTAGCCTGTTTCTATTATTGTCACACGTTCTACTGGTATTTTTCTGTGAAAATACACACCTCTAATCCATGTTATGTATGGATACACAATAAAGCAAGAACTGTGTTATATACCAATTCATAGTACTGCATAGCAAGAATTAATGAAAATTCAATGAATGTGGATGTATGTCTGGGGAAGGAGTAATCAAAACACCAGTCATACATATAGTAATAATTTTAGTTTATGTAAATTAAATATTTGATGTTGTGGTATTTGTGCTTTTAATTGAGTCAAATGATATTTTTTAAAAAGGAAATAAAGATATAATAATAAGCTTTTTTTCAACCCATATTGTCATACATTTGAAAGACCATTTCAAGTACAATGGTTTAATTTTGGTGAATGGGTCCATAGCAGTACGATGTTATGTCCAGAATTACATTATAATGTAGGGCATTATAACAAGGGATACTGTAGCTGTATACATATTTAACTTGAACGTCAGCATACAGTTCATGACCAAGTAGAACATTAACTACACTATAAGTTTTCTTTGCTAAGGGAAGATTGCTTTTGTCAATCATACTTGTTTCATTCAACCAATTTTAGGTTTGTTCATAATGTTGAGATAAATTTTAGAAAATTGTATTTTAGTGAGAAAATGTTTTCCCTTTTTTTTCAGCATGATTAGGAAAAATTAGTTTGTAATGCAATGCAGAGGTAGAGAACTCTTAAGAAGTGGAGACCTTTGTCATTCTTTACGTAATACATAATTAAATGGAATTGTAAATTTAAAAGTATAATCAAAAGTTAAAATATGTACAGTTAATACAGTACATATTCCACAATTTACCGTAAATACTTGCATATAATTCGGGTCCAAATGCAAACAACAGACACCCTGATTTGCCATCGCATAATGCGCCGGCAGATTAGGGTGTGTGTTGTTTGTTGTACTGATTAGTACTTACAAACTGCATAGACCCAGATCTGCCGGCGCATAATGCGCCGGCAGATCTGAGTCTATGCAGTTTGCAGTTGGTAGGGGATTATACACGAGTATATACAGTATTGATTCCTTTAACAGTATCATAATGTGCTCAAAAATATCCCTAGCAGCCCCTTCTATATTTTATGGAAGTTGCATGCAGTCATACTATTACCTCTGTCTTTGCATCCTGATATCAAACCCATATATCTGTTTCATCTTTTCAATAACTTCAGAAAGACTTGGTGGACTAAGATCATATTTGGAGCATTTATTGAAAGCATTCATGTCATGACCAAGTTCCATTTTGCATTTTATGCCATTATTATTCCAACAAGTTATTTAACCAGTTTTGACTATGGTACTGTGAGACTTATTTTCTGTATCTATTTAATGAATTTGATTGCAGTCCAAATATGCTTTCTGAAGGTATTGTCTTACCATTGGCTTAATGTGTTTTCTGGTGCTTCTTATTGCCTTTATAAATACCAGCTTTACACCTTTGTCTGAAGTGGCCAAAGTAAAGAAGAGCGACACAAAGCTGGTGTTGGGTTTGCCATCAAATCACAGTTAGTCAGCAAGCTATCAAATTTCCCAAAGGGCGTGAATGACAGGCTAATGCAAATGAGACTCCCACTGTCTGAAAAAGACACGCAACTATCATTGGTGCCTATGCACCCACCATGACCAAACCAGATGAGATTGAGGGCAAATTTTATGAAGACCTGGAGTCTCTTATCCCAGAAGTACTGAAGGCAGACAAGCTCATCATCCTTGGTGAGTTCAATGGTAGAGTTGGTACAGATCACCAGACATGTCCGTTATTGGCAAAAATAGCTTTGGCAAATGCAACAATGATGGACTCCTCCTAATTACCAACACAAGTCTTCTGTCTGCCAAACCAAAACAAGACGTCTTGGATGCACCCATTCTCCAAGCACTTGCATCTCATTGACTACGTCATTGTCAGAAGAGACAGACAGGATGTCCAAGTGATGAAGGTCGTGAGAAGTGCAGAATGCTGGACTGACCACAGGGTCACAGTCTCCAAGCTCAATATCCAGATACAGCCTACCAGATGACCATAAGGCAAAAAAGAGCCCAAAAAGCTTAATGTCTCCAAATTGAAAGAGGAGAATGTGAAACAGACATTGGTCAAAGAACTGTGTTGATACAATTGGTATGAACTCAGAGAATGAGAAAGGAAGAAGGAAAACTGGGCATCCTTCAGAGAATCTGTGTACTTGACTGCATCCAAAACCCTCGGTCCCACCACATGCAAACATCTAGATTGGTTTGATGAGAATGATGCTGCCATACAGAGACTTCTGAATTAGAAACATTGGCCACAAAAGGCCTGTTTAGAAGACATCACATCATCATCGATGATGAAACCAACACCAGAACAGCTAAAGTAAGTGTGGTCTTTGGCAGACTACACGCAAATGTGTGGGAGCACAGAGTCATCAGTCTACAAACAAAACTGAAGGTCTATAAAGCCATTGTGTTGCCGAACTTGCTGTATGCTTGTAAAATCTAGATGGTTTACAGATGCCATGCCAAGATCAGAACCATTTTCACATGGGCTGCCCAAGGAAACTGATGAGGATAAGATGGCAGGACAGTGTCCCAGACACTGAGGTTCTCACATGGGCAGGCATTCCAAGCATCCACACTCTGCTGATAAAATCACAGTTGAGATGGGCAGACCACATCACCACGATGTCAGAAGAGCGACTACCAAAGAAGATTTTCTACAGCAAGCTGAAGGAGGGAAAGTGAGGTGGAAATGCTTCAAACATTTTGTTAAGTCATCCTCGAAACACTGCAGCATTGACCCTGAGTCTTCAGAGATCTCGCACAGGATTGCTCCACCTGGTGAAGTCTCATCCATACTGGAGCTTCAGACTTTGAACTGAGAATTGCAGAGGCAGTACAGAAGTGTGAGCAGCATAAATCTCAGAACTGCAGCTTGTCCTTTGTTGATCAAGTGTGCCACAGACAGTTGAGAGCACAAATTGGCCTGATCAGCCACTTGTGTACTCACAGAAACCAAACTAGTTAGTGATGTCATGGTCATCTTCAAACTCGAAGGACAAACAACAACAACATAAATACATTTATAAATGCAATCTATTATTTAGTACATGAGAGTATATAATAAATACATTATAGTGTTTGTAGTGTTGAATATTGTGGTCTTGCCCAAAGCTCTGCCTGCTGTACTTTGGTCTTGCCCACAATATCCAACATTACAAGTGCTATACTCTGTAAACATTTATAGGTCCCATTTCTTAAAGCTTTGATAATTTTAACCCATATAGAAAGGACACCTTCCCATAAAGGACAATGCTTATAGATCCCATTTCTTGTTAACTCTACTGGTCAGAGACCAGAAAAGCTTATGGTATTGCACTTTACACACACATTCATCCCAAGTTTTAGTTGGTCAAAAAAAAAATGGTGCTGCTTAGACATCCAAAATTGCAACCACAACAGCCATCTTGAAAATCTTGTTATCACTACACCTCCTGATTGGATGATAATATCAACATGGGACTTTCACTAAATGACTTTTTATGATGTCTAGTTGCTAGTTGGTCCTAAACGAAAATGGTTCCGCTCAGACATCTGATATGAACGCCATAGTGGTCATCTTGAAAATCTTGTTTTTGCTACTCCTTCTGATTGGATGGTCATATCAGCATGGTGGTTTCACTAGAAGACTTTTTATGATGTCATGTTGGTCCTAAATTAAAATGGTGCTGATCTGATGTTCAGTATGGCTGCCTTGACAGCCATATTGAAAATCTTGTTATCAATACTCCACCTGAACGGAAAGTCATATCAGCATGGGTTTTCACCAGAAGACTTCTTATGATGTCTAGTTGGTCTTAAATGAAAATGGTGCCACCCAGGACATCTTGTATATCTTCTTATCACTACTCCACCTAAATGGATGGACAACATGGGGTTTTCATTTAAAGATGTATATATAGTTGGTCCTTAATGAAAATGTAGCCAGTCTTACATCCAAAATGGCCACCACAGCAGCCATCTTGAAATTCCCATTTCTTATATTTATGATCACATTTCACTTTCATATAAAGGACATCTCATAAAGGACAATGCTTATCAGTCCATTTTCTTATATTTATGATCATATTTCACTTGTATACCAAGAACACCTGCTCATAAAAAACAATGTTCATGAACCCCATTTTTTATATTTATGATCATATTTCACTTCTATGTAAAGTATACCAGATCATAAATGACCTCGTTTAGGGGTCCCATTTCTTATATTTATAATCATATTTCACTTGTGTATACAGAGCACTTGTTCATAAAGGATAGACTTTATTGACAGATTTTACCACTATTTTGTGGTTACCATATATTTGAGATCAGTGACCTAAATAAGCCCTTCCAAATAAAACTTGATTGTACAGTGAAATTGTATACTTACATACACAGCTTGTGAATTATTTTTGATATATATTGTGTTGCATACTAGATTTCATCACACACTTATCATAAGTTTTGTAAAACACAAATGCTACACCTATGCACAGATGTTTCTTTGTAACATAATCACTCATTAATACATAGACACCCATAAATTACTTATTGTGTTTTCACATTAATTCATAACAAAATATATAATAAGGAATCAAAATGTGAATGACTTGGGTGATGCGCCAGCAGATCAAGGTCTTTTGTTGTTTGTTCTACTGATTAGTCCTTACAAACTGCATAGACCCAGATCTGCCGGCGCATTGTGCGACGGCAGATCTGGGTCTATGCAGTTTGCAGTTGGTATCAGCTTATACGCGAGTATAAACAGTAAGCCACCCTCTTAAAATAAAGACTTTATTATTATTATTATTATTATTATTATTATTATTATTATTATTTATGTGAGAGTTGATCTGTGTCTAGTCTATTCACAATTGAAGAAATTCAGTAACTGCAAGTTTAAATCAAACCACATGCCAAGGAAGCAAATAAAAATTCCAAAAATAGCTGTAGTTGAGCAAAAAAAGTGTGAAATCATTACAATGTTTGGCACATGCAGCAATTACACTTTTTCATTTTGCTACCAATGGTCCATGAATATTTTATGACCTATTATACTCATACACCTAAGTAATACTTATTAACACATCCATCAGCTTCTGTCAGAGATCAAAAGTTAGAGAACTACCTTAGGATTGAGGGCAAAAAAAGGGAGAGAAAAATAATGTTACCTGTTTATAACACCAACCCAACTGCAAATAGTTTAGACCTAGATTTTCTGTTGCTCAGTAGATCAGGATTTGTATGTAGTGGTCCTTCATTATAAAATCTCTCAGTATACTGCTGTCTCTCTTGTAATTTGGGGGATTTTCAGGGATCCCATTAAGCAGGTTCAATTTATGTTACCATTTCTATTAAAATTTTATTTCACTAGATTTTAATGTTTGGCTAATGAGAACCAATTACTGTATGGTGTAGCATTAAATATCCTTTTTTTGAGTTTGTATACAGTGTTATGACATATCCTTGTTGAAGCGTACCTCAGTATAAGGTTCCCTCACTTACAACGTGGGGCCCCAGGTGGCCAAATGGTCTAGGGTGCTTACCTTTACATATCTCTGACATCTCACCTCTGTCTGTGTGGGTTCGAGTCCCGGGCTCAGCCAACGTGGGTATGTGAGAAAACTTGCCAAACTTGCCATTAGCTTCCAGTGGGTCGGTGGTTCTTCCAGGGGTTTTCCTGGGTTCTTCCTCCACAAAATATACTGACTGCCATGTATAACCTAACATGTGATGAAAAATGGTGTTAAACCCATAACCACCACCACTTACAAAGCAAGTCACTTTTATGGTTTTCATCAACAGTGTTATATAGAGAATGCAGTGTATATAATTCCTCAATGCATTCATGATATCGAACCACCTCAAGGAAAGATAATGCCTTTCATTCAGAGGACTTACTGTCCTTGTCTTGTCATTGTCAAAATAGCATGTATAAATGAGAAAAATGAGTCAGAAATAGAAATCTATACTTCAGTCTAATATTATCATAATTACTTATTAAATCTTCTATTTTTTTCCTACATTTTGAAACTAATTTTTCAAAAATAAAATGTGTGCATACTATCCTCTGACATATTTTTGGTAAAAGTAAAATCTCAAAGAATAATATACAAAGGAAATACAGGAATCCCGCACTGTAAGGTGCATCAATATAAGGGTGTTCTCTTGTATATTCGATAGGTACGGTCATTGATTTCATTTATTATTTAATTGTAATGTTATGTATAAACTACCTCGATATATGGTGGTCTCTTATATTAGATAGGTATGGTAATTGATTCCATTTATTATTTAATTGTAACATTATGTATAAAATACTTCGATATATGGTGACCTCACCTAAAAGGTGGTCCACTTGATCAACATTATAGTGAGAGAACACTGTATGCATGTATGTTACTAGGAAATGGCTCTTATAAGCAGAAATTCAATATTCTATTACAAAGATCAGATTTATTGTTAAACATATGTTCCCTTTCCCTTTAAGTTTCTGTTGAAATCTGAATCCTGAATATTTCTATTGTAATGGCTGTCATTGTAACAGAAGTTGATTGTATTGTACATGTATAAAGCATGAATTATAGATCTGATAGTGTTGTACACATTGTATACTGTATGCTTACACTTAAATACCAATGCACAAAGGAATACTCAGACCCTAATGATAACTGACCTTTCTTTGAAGATCACAGGGATAAAAACAGATGCATAAAAGGCCTGCCCCACTTGTACAGCTCTTATCATAGTAGTTTAAGATGCTGTGAAGAAATGCTGAACTTATGATTTGGAAATGCTGATGGTGTGATGCTTGTCGGTGCTATGATTAATGGCATTAGGTGTGTGAACACTTGAGAGCAGACGCAAGTAATTTATTAAACCATTACCTGTAACCTTTACCTATAATCAGACAAACAGGATTCTGATTAAATTAATTTTTTCG
This sequence comes from Margaritifera margaritifera, assembly GCA_029931535.1. Classification (NCBI taxonomy): domain Eukaryota; kingdom Metazoa; phylum Mollusca; class Bivalvia; order Unionida; family Margaritiferidae; genus Margaritifera; species Margaritifera margaritifera. Next base: position 5,973,988 of record JAQPZY010001636.1, on the reverse strand, counting down.
AAATGTCAAAATTATAGACAGAATGAGATATGATGAAGTGGGCTATTCCATTGATAAAAATGTCCAGTACGGTATAAGAGACAAAACAAAAGCAAAAAATGCCTTACCAGACACCTACTGTAAAGGACACCTGTTCATAAAGAACAATATATTTTTAACAAATTTAGTTCATTTTCTTGACACAGTTCACTCCTGTGTTATGGACAAATCCTCAAAGGACAGAATTTCATAGTCCTTAAGTCATCTTCTCAATCTCATGTAATAATCTCTACGACTTTCTCAAGCTTGTTTGATCTTATTCAATTTGCCTCTTTGGGAAATACTTTTCATGCCTTTATTGATAATGAAAATAATTGCATTTTCTCAACATTTCTGTGAAAAAGTGATTATTGCTTTAAATGGAGTCAATCTTAGAAATATTGTTTCTTGATTTATTTGGCTATGCCCATCACAATTTGATAGATGTCAGGTGTTCACTGTAAGGACCACCCATTTCAGCATCTTCTATTTTAGAGTCTGATGTACATGTACTTAACGGGGCCCCGGGTGGTCGAGTGATCTAAGGCACTCGCCTTTATAGATCACTGACATCTCACCTCTGTCCGCATGGGTTTGAGTCTCGGGCTCGGCCAGCATGGGTATGTGAGAAAGCTTGCCAGTAGCTTCCCGTGGGTTGGTGGTTCTTCCCGAGGTTTTCTCGGGTTCTTCCTCCACCAAAAATACTGGCCACCATGTATAGCCTATCATGTGCTGAAAAATGGCATTAAACCCATAACAAACAAACAAACATGTACTTAACAGTGCAGCTGTTTATTACTTGGCTTGTGTCACAATCAGTCCCTTTTTAAAAATACTCCCAACTTTAAAAAAATAAACTAACTCGTATTTGATGATCTTTTTTAATAGAATGAAGGAAGTCCAACCAATATTTATCACACATCATCACTTTTGTCATATATTTTAAACCCACCTAATATTTTTGATATTACACCACATTGTTCACATGGCATAACAACACATGGGTATTAGATATTTGAAAGTTGAAGCCTAAAGTTTAAGCATGTTGCTAGATAACGTTGGATGTTTATTAAAATGAAGTGAATGTAACACAATCCAAAGAAAGAATATTTAAATTTGATTGTGCACTCAACTTGAGAAGTTTCATCAATACAGGACCATATTATTCATTCGAAAGATTGCAACTGATCTTTGATGGACTAAATAAAAGGTCACCATTTTTGGGGAGAGAGGGAATGGGAAGGGACAACATTTGTTTTACTGATGAAATAATTCTTTGAGCCTTTGATGTGGTATATGTATTGAGGAAGTTTATGCAATAGGCAGTTGAACAGGCATTGTTTTATGGAGGTAGATTGTTATGTTGCAAGTTAAAGAGAAAAAAAAACTGAACTGCAATACAGGTCGAAATTGCATGAAAGATGATAACCAGTCTGGGTTTTTTTAGTTCAGAAGCCACCTAATGTTAGATGCATGTAATTCTTTTAGTAGAAACCCTTTGCCATTTCAGCATGGTTTGTAGGCATATCCACTGAGACCATAATAATTTGTTAATTAAATATAAATGAGAGGCTTACTACATTCTAGGTCAATTATGGTGATGCAGGATTCAGACTTATTATATTTATTGTACTAATGGGAAAAAAGTGATCAGTAGCCCCATAGTCACAAAATTGGCAAATTGCAGAAATTAGATCTAATATTCTTAATTTAAAACCATGCTTGAGTCTCTATACAACTTTGAGATTGTTCAAATATGTGCAGCAAATTTACAGTAATTTACAGTAAGTGAATTCTGAAATCTTCCAAGCTGTACCTTGCTTCTCAATCACATGTTTTGTGATCACTAGGTTCAGTATAATTTAATCTTTCTTGCACCTGTATGCTCAAAATGTCATCGTTTCAACCCACATTCTATTTCTTTTACAAGTAGGTGTAATTTTTAATATATTTATCCCCATGCTTTACCCTCAATTTGTATGTCCGTTACCACATCTTCTCATAAACTGCTGGGTGGAAATTCACAAAACTTGTTAGTTATGTTGCACATGGGGTAACATCCTTCACCCCTGCCACAAGGATCAATGATCAGATATACAACAATTTAAATTCAAATATTTTTTCGATCAGACTTTATATACACAGCAATAGCAGGATTATGCATCCTTTATTTGATAGATTTTGCATTATGACCCCTGTGACACTGTTTTAGGATCAGGATGAGTACGAGGGTGTCATAATGAATTTTTGTATGGTATCTTTCAACTGAGATGGCATTGTCACATTTCTGAAGTAAATTAAACTTCTAAAGTTTGCACTTAATCAAGTAAGAAAACAATTATTGATTTTAGTTTTTGGTGAATATGAAGTTTTGTGAACCAGTAAAAGGGTTCTCCCATGTTTTCATAACCAGTGGGCCTTTGTGGTCAGTGGCCCACTTTCATATTTATAGCAAAACAAAATTAAGAAAAACCATGGGCCATTTGAAAGTTTTAGGGTCCACCAAGAAAATTGGATGGGACGAGTATCTCTTAATATTGCTCTTGGAGCAAAACAAACATTATATTTCAATTGGTCATATAGGGGGCCCATTCAAAAATGAATTCAGTTTAACTGCATCTGTTATACTTTTCTTACAAATTTATGGCGGCCCCATCCAAAGGAGATCCCTACAGTGTAAACCTATGATACTGATCAAGGCGGAACAGAGGTTTACTGGCACATAAAATTTAATATTCACCTAAACAAGAGTCTATAATGGTACAAAATTGGCATTAATCACAGGTAATCCTTGCTAAAACACATTTAATGGTTGATTTGTTTTTGTTTTAATACATTATTGGCTATATCATGCCAAGAAAATGGGAGCTAAGTGCCGTTTCTAAGGACACACTGAGGCAGCTGACCCGTAAACACATTGCAAGAGGTCCATGAAATGGCATTGCTCTGACGATTATGATGCTGTTAAATTTTAATCTTATTTTATAAATTTTACACATGATATAGTTAGTATGAAGAACAAACAGTAGTTCCAAAGATTTGTTATTAGTCTTGCTAATTACAATGATGAAATTGACTGCCATCAGGGTAAAGGATATATTCAGACCTCAAACATTAACAATAGTACTGGAGGTAGTTGACCATCACTTTAGTTACTTGTTGTCTAGACTCAATACTGCCATTAGACAGTGAGGATTAGGTTTTTACCACTTTATTACTCATTCTGGATCAAGAATTCATTGAAGATTGAATGAGATGGTGTGCTTAATTTGCCATGAAATGATTCTGTGGAAATAAAATTCCTTTTATTTGCAATTTTGTACATAATATTGCCAATATGCTATTACTTCATTGAATAATAGAAAATCAATAACCAGTTTTACGTCAAAATGCCCTTGCCATGTAGTCAAATAGAAAAATGAAAATTAGCAACAGATGCTTGTACCAAATATCTCAGAGTTGTCTAGTTTTAAATTCCAATACTCTTTTAATTACTTACCTTAGTAACTAACTTCTTATTTTGCCATATTGCATGATATGTTGCATAGCATGATAGCATTACATGTATGTGGTCCCAGACCATTGTGTTATACTGTCCATACTACAATGAAATCCCACTATAACACGATGGTCTGGGACCACAGAATGCTATCTTGCTATGCAACATATCGTGCAATATCCAGACAAGTCAGTTAACTGAAAAACATATTGCATGTATATTCTATTGGAGTCTTAGTTATACAAGACAAAGGAGGATGGGGATACAAAATCAAGGGCTTCATTGATGCATTTTCCAGCTTAAATTGATGCATGTTAAACGATAAATACTTAAAACAGTGATTACATATTTGATATTAAAACCATGCATTGGTACATAGATTTACATGTATAAGAAAATTGGCAACTGAATATTGTGTATTGTTATAGTACTTGTACTCACCAACTGATCTCATTGTATCCATAATAGTAATTCCATCAATAATGTGCATAAAGAAACATAATTTCAAAAATTCCTCTACTAGATTCCATTGAATCCAAATACTTAATTTCTTGCTAATACACTCATACTAACTTATGAAACAGTGTATTTTCCAAAACATATATGCTGGACGTGTCCAAAGGGATTGATTTTTAACTGACAATAAAATGCATAGATCAGACATTGGTAGTTTCAAAAAGGAAACTTTTAATTAGGCTTGAAAAGTACATGAGGTCGAGGGTATTGACCTCGTAATGTACATGAGATGAACAATGCAGTCAGTGCAGAACTGCCTGAACCAAGTTTTGGAGTAAACCATTCAATTTCATGAGTAATGAGTGATCTCAAAAAAAAACAACAACAGTGGAGTCATTCTCTAAAAGACAGAGGAAAAAAATAAATAAAATAAGCATTATATTCATTTAAACTTGTGTTGATAACTTTAAATTTTACCACTGCATAACAAAAAAGGGAGTAGTATATAACAGCAAATCCCTCCACCCCTACAACTTAAATGGTTCTGTCCCAGTCATTTAAAAAACGGTACATGTAACTTCAGCATTACAATGACAAGTAACCTGTGTATATCTGAGTGATTTGAAGCTGATGTCTGCATTTTTGACTAAAAAAAGAAAAGGACCGAGTCAGATTTTAGGCATATGGGTATAGCCATATGATGGCTTCAAAACTTATATGAAAGACATAATGTGGGGTTACATGTATATTTATATTTATGGAGTTAAATGTGGTAATATGAAAAGGGGGGGGGGGCTACATATGTATGACCAAAACTGATCCTGACAATTTCGGTGATAAACTTATTTCAACATTGGCATTGTTTGGTTCATGGGTGTTTATGATGGTTGATTGAGCTGGCATTGGTGGCCTATTGTTTCCCCTTAAATAGGTAGGTAAATTAATTGTTTATAAATTTGAGAAACTTTTTTAGACCACTGCATTGTTTTGTGCTTGGTTGTGTATGCCAGATAACTGAGCAAACATTTGTTGGCTGTAGTTTACCCTGGATTAAGCAATGATTGTACAGAGAATGCATTGAACACAAACACAAAAAAGACTTAATGACTTTATTGTTGATGGTTCAATAATAATTTTATTAACAATAATCAGCTTTTTAAAGAGCTAACATCTTTAAAAATAAGCAATAAGAAGCGATAACATACTTTATTCGTCAAGAATACAGCACATCTTGCCAAATTATTAAATAAAACTTTTGTTTATTTTTTAACTAAAGCTTCTGGAAATTGGTGAAATTATTGTAACATTTTCAGGAACCATGCCATGACCGTGTTATATCTGAATTCATGTGATAACAAAGCATGTTATATCAGTGTCTCACTGTATGTATGTATGTTTCTTTCTTTACTTCTTTATCTGTTTGTTTTTGGCTCTATCTCTTCTCCCTAGTATAAAATCATGTGCTTACAATGCAGGACTTGTGACTAGAAGGGTGAGGGTTTAATTCCCACAATGAGATCAGCCCAGATTTGGCTACTGTGGCATGTCCTTGGGCAAGGCACTTTGCTCTGCATTCTTCAGCAAGATGTAATCCTCCATATGTTGCAATGCTGTAAAATTTCTCAAACAAAACAGATAATGTTCTTTGCTCATAATAATATTTAAAGATTAAATCCCAGGATTAGATATAATCTTTACCACTCTTTAACCCAAATTTATTTCCTAAAAAGGGTAAACAATTTTCTGTCTATCACAATTCTGAATTAGGTATCAACAGGATTTTCTCTTTGCAGATCTGGGGTCATTTATCTTCAAAGGGCATACAAGGATTCTATTGGTGTAGCAAAGTTCTATGTCATTGGTAGTGCATGATGAAGTTATTCTCAAGGATTTTCTTGAAATTTTGAGAAATCCTCTGGTAATGACATTTATCATGCAACTAACACTTTATCAGGTAGGTTGATTTTTCATTGTGAGCTAGAAGTCAAGGACTAGAAGCCCTAATCAGGAATATTATAGGTTTTGAGTACAAATTCTTGTAGAGGACACTCCCCTCACCAAGAAAGAGAAAAGACTGAGCAAAGATTACAGGGTGTTGGTCTGTAATTGTGTAGAAGGGCAGCAGTAGATTGAAGGTCACAATTTCTTAATTAACCAGCCAACATTCTCTCTGGACAAAATGACATGCTGGAAAAGATTTAGAAATTGGAAACAGTTGTCTCTGAATTTGATTTTCATCATTATCAGTCCCCCTTGGATTCTTATAGACCTTCATCATTATCAGTCTGGCTTGGAATATTATAGACCTTCGTCATTATCAGTCTCCCTTGAAATCTTATAGACTTTCATCATTATCAGTCTCCCTTGGAATCTTACAGACCTTCATCCTTATCAGTCTCCCTTGGAACCTTACAGACCTTCATCATTATCACTCTACCTTGGAATCTTATAGACCTTCATCATTATCAGTCTCCCTTGGAATCTTATAGACCTTCATCATTATCAGTCTCCCTTGGAATCTTGTTGACCTTCATCATTATCAGTCTCCATGGAATCTTACAGACCTTCATCATTATCAGTCTCCCTTGGAATCTTGTAGACCTTCATCATTATCAGTCTCTCTTGAAATCTTGTAGACCTTCATCATTATCAGTCTCTCTTGGAATCTTGTAGACCTTCATCATTATCAGTCTCCCTTGGAATATTGTAGACCTTCATCATTATCAGTCTCTCTTGGAATCTTATTGACCTTCATCATTATCAGTCTCTCTTGGAATCTTATAGACCTTCATCATTATCAGTCTCCCTTGGAATCTTATAGACCTTCATCATTATCAGTCTCCCTTGGAATCTTATAGACCTTCATCATTATCAGTCTCCCTTGGAATCTTACAGACCTTCATCATTATCAGTCTCCCTTGGAATCTTACAGACCTTCATCATTATCAGTCTCCCTTGGAATCTTACAGACCTTCATCATTATCAGTCTCCCTTGAAATCTTACAGACCTTCATCATTTTCAGTCTCCCTTGGAGTCTTACAGACCTTCATCATTTTCAGTCTCCCTTGGAATCTTACAGACCTTCATCATTTTCAGTCTCCCTTGGAATCTTACAGATCTTCATCATTTTCAGTCTTCCTTGGAATCTTACAGACCTTCATCATTTTCAGTCTCCCTTGGAATCTTACAGACCTTCATCATTATCAGTCTCCCTTGGAATCTCATAGACCTTCATCATTATCACTCTCCCTTGGAATCTTATAGACCTTCATCATTATCACTCTACCTTGGAATCTTATAGACCTTCATCATTATCAGTCTCCCTTGGAATCTTACAGACCTTCATCATTATCAGTCTCCCTTGGAATTTTATAGACCTTCATCATTATCAGTCTCCCTTGGAATCTTACAGACCTTCATCATTATCACTCTCCCTTGGAATCTTACAGACCTTCATCATTATCAGTCTCCCTTGGAATCTCATAGACCTTCATCATTATCACTCTTCCTTGGAATCTTACAGACCTTCATCATTATCACTCTCCCTTGGAATCTCATAGACCTTCATCATTATCACTCTCCCTTGGAATCTTATAGACCTTCATCATTATCAGTCTCCCTTGGAATCTTACAGACCTTCATCATTATTAGTCTCCCTTGGAATCTCAGACTTTCATCATTATCAGTCTCCCTTGGAATCTTACAGACCTTCATCATTATCACTCTCCCTTGGAATCTTATAGACCTTCATCATTATCACTCTACCTTGGAATCTTATAGACCTTCATCATTATCAGTCTCTCTTGGAATCTTATAGACCTTCATCATTATCGCTCTACCTTGGAATCTTATAGACCTTCATCATTATCAGTCTCCCTTGGAATCTTACAGACCTTCATCATTATCAGTCTCCCTTGGAATCTCATAGACTTTCATCATTATCAGTCTCCCTTGGAATCTTACAGACCTTTATCATTATCACTCTGCCTTGGAATCTTACAGACCTTCATCATTATCACTTTCCCTTGGAATCTTATAGACCTTCATCATTATCACTCTACCTTGGAATCTTACAGACCTTCATCATTATTACTCTCCCTTCGAATCTTATAGACCTTCATCATTATCAGTCTCCCTTGGAATCTTATAGACCTTCATCATTATCAGTCTCCCTTGGAATATTATAGACCTTCATCATTATCACTCTACCTTGTAATCTTATAGACCTTCATCATTATCAGTCTCCCTTGGAATCTTACAGACCTTCATCATTATCAGTCTCCCTTGGAATCTTACAGACCTTCATCATTATCAGTCTCCCTTGGAATCTCATAGACCTTCATCATTATCACTCTCCCTTGGAATCTTACAGACCTTCATCATTATCACTCTCCCTTGGAATCTTATAGACCTTCATCCTTATCAGTCTCCCTTGGACTTTTATATACTTTCATCATTGGATATGGATTTCTGTTGTTGCTATTAGCATTGTATATTGGGCAAGTTGGGGGATCCATAAACATTTCAGCTCAGTAGACTTACTGTTATTGATAATTTGTTAAAAATGTATTTCTTGTTCGATTTTGGTTTAAAGCCAGCATAATTGCATTGACATGAACAAAAAAAGAAATATGTTAAAAATTACATAAATTCTTTGCAAATTGTACAGATTCAACTGCCTTCATCCTAATTTTTTTTTTTTTCATTATTTTTGTAAGTACATATTGATATTGATATTCACAAGTGATCTGTCTCATGATCATGACATAAATATGTCACACAAAGGTTTTATTATTTCATTTGTAACTAATTTTTGTCCCCCCCCCCCAAGTGACAGAATTGCAAAAGAAATTATCACCTGCTTTAAAATAAATGTGTTCCTACAGTAAGTGCCGTAAAATAGATGGACAATAACAATGCAGATGTTATTCTCCACCAATGTCATATTTCTAAAACAAAAATGTGTTGATGGCAAATGATTGCTGACTTGCTTTCATCAATATCAGCAACAGCAGGAGGGATATAAATGAATCATTATCTAAATGTACTAAATGGATAACATGAGAAGTATTTCAATACTTCCTACCACATTTGCTGTGAAAAATATATATACAATGACATGTCCGTGTCTACACTCATGACTTTCTGAAGACTTCAAGCAAAGAAAAGCATAAACCCAGTCTGCTGGTGTATTTTGCAATGGCTGATCTGGTTCAACACTGTTCATAGGTATTTGCTAAGTGGATAAAGTCAGAAGGCTTTTAATATACTTCCTAATTGATTATGGGTTGTCAAAAGGTTTCTCTTAGAATTCTGCTCTACTCTTCAGGTGGGTTGCTATAAATGTGAGATATTTACTTCCACTTGTTTGTGCAGTAGGATAGGCTTCTAAGTACAAAAGTAACACATCCATTTTCTCTAGAATAGTGTTAACAAATATCGATATACATGAATTATTTGCAAATATCTTTGCATTGTAACTATGACATGCACTTTCTCTCTCTCCCTCTTTAGTCTCTTGGTATGTTCAAAATAGGACAGTGTTATGAGAGTATAACCCCAAATAATGCTTATAATAACTTGTATATGATGCTTAACAGCATTACGGGGTAGGTTGGGTTAAGCCTACACACCTGCTCGAACACTATGTGTGATGCAAAATACATGATTATTTACTCTAAACCCTATGACAATGTAGTGTTTATAAAAACATGATTTTCAGTAATCTTATTAATAAAAGAGAGAGAGAGAGAGAGAGACCTTTCGTGACACCAAGATATATGCCCATAACCTGTAGCCTGTATAAACAGTAAACAGTCGTGCTTAATGCTTATGGAAAACTATCACTCCTGATCAGTTTATACAGTTGATTATCGTAGAGGGGATTAAAAGGTAAGGGTGGTAAGAGATAGACAACCACCATTGCACAGATTACTTAACTGAGAGACAGTAGCTAGGTGATTTTTTTTTGAGGACTCTCCTGAGCACTGCTGTGCAAGAGCACATTAGGCTAATTTGCATAGGTAAAGTACACAAAGTGGAACAACCCAATTTATTTCAAGCTAGGTAAATCAAAGAGATGAGTGCTGAAGAAACAAAATCTAGTACACTTCATTGCCTTGATTGAGAATGTTTAAGCCACCTTTGTTAAAGATCACTGGTTAGTTCATGATCACCAGCATCATTTCTTTGAAGTCCGATTGTGGTTCATATATAAAATGCAAAACATAATTATTTCAGTTGTTGGAGTAGTGTGGAAGTGAGATTCATTTTTTAAGGTAAAATGTTGAAACACAGCTGTGATTCAGGGTAGCATCAGCCATCTGTGAAGTGAGCAAATTAAAGAACTACTGGTTGAGTTTAACTTTATGCAGCACAGCAGTGAGGGGCAGCATTTTATTCTTTTGCACATACTGCAAACACCATATCTACATTTGTCATTCTGGAGTGTATGACATCCATCGACATAGTAACACCACCTAGCATCAGAAAAACAGTAGCATCTAGTCTCTAATGATTGCAAAGATGAACACTAATGACACTTGCATCACCTTCAAAACCCCCACTGTACTATTGACTGCAACCAAGTTTGCATTTAGTTAAGACTGTATTCTACTGTCCAGTGGATTTTAAAGACAGAAACTTGGTGTATTTTTAACTCTACTGGTCATAAACCAGAAGATCTTATGGGATGGCCTATTGTCCATCACCCATCACCCGATATCCATTGTCTGATGTCTGAATAGAAAGATATCTCGACATATGGTTTTAACCGGAAGACTTATTATGATGTCTACATGTCTAGTTGGTCCTGAATGAAAATGATACCAATCTGAGTTCCAATATGGCCATCACAGCAGCCATCATGAAAATCTTGTTATTGCTACCCATTCTGAATGAAAAGTCACATCAGTATGGGTTTTCACCAGGAGACCATATGATGTCTAGTTTGCCATAAATAAAAATTGTGCTGATCTAATATCCAATATGGCTACCACAGCAGCCATCTGTAAAATCCTGTTGCTACCCCTCCTAGATGGAAAGTAGTATTGACATAGGTTTTCATCAGAAGACTTCTTATGATGTCTAGTTGCTACTAAATGAAAATGGTTCCAATCTGACATCCAGTATGGACACCAAATCAGCCATCTTGAAATCTTGTTATTGCCACTTCTTCTAAATGGAAAGTCATATGGGCATGGGGTTTTCACCAGAAGACTAATTATGATATTTAGTTGGTCCTGAATGGAAATGGTGCTGATCTGAACTCAAATATGGCCACCATCTTGAAACTGTTCTTGTAGCTAATTCTCCTTAATGGAAAGTCATATCAGCATGCGGGTTTTTATCAGAAGACTTCTTATGGTGTCTACAGGGTTAAAGATAATGTGGAAGAGTATACAATCTTTATTTAGGTATAAGTAGATTTTACAAGGTGTCTGATTACAAATTAAGATTTTATGTACCTATTCCAATAAATTTCGGAATGTAATGTGCCTTATGATTGGTGGAACATAAACATTTGGGAATGTTATGTGCCTTCTGATTTGTGGAACATCACAATGTGGGCATGTCATGTGCTTTCTGTTTGGTGGAATATCAAAATTTGGGATTGTAATGTGCTTTCTGATTGGTGGAATATCAAAATTTGTGTCAGTAAAATCCCTGATATAATGGTGGCAACATTGACATTATTGTGATTTTATGATATTCATTGTAAATTAGTACCATTAAAAATTAAATTCTGTACAATTCTGACAAAACTTTCAAAAGTACCAGAGCTGTAGATAAGAATTTTTTAATTGGGTATATTACTCCCTGGTTTGGAACTAACTGCATTGTTTTAAATCAGATGGGTTACTTTGTAAACACTACAAAACAAAAAACGTGCACACCTACAACAGGATGTGAATCATGCCTTTTTGAATGGGTATCATGCCTTTTTGAATGGGTATCATGCCTTTTTGAATGGGTATCATGCCTTTTTGAATGGGAATCATGCCTTTTTGAATGGGTATCATGCCTTTTTGAATGTGAATCATGCCTTTTTGAATGGGTATCATGCCTTTTTGAATGGGTATCATGCCTTTTTGAATGGGTATCATGCCTTTTTGAATGGGTATCATGCCATTTTGAATGGGTCAAATAGCTTAGTGACATAAAGACTCAAGTTCAGGGTGCAGTTTATTATATGGCTCTGTTTGAGTGCGAGTTCTCACAGTGATCAAGTACTGTTATTTCAAACATGGAAGGAACATCTGGAACTTGAACCGATCACATAGTTTATATTGATCTCCATCATTCAACATGGACTGTGCTTACAGCAGGAGGAATAAGCTGACAACTTTGCACCAAATGCTTAAAATTAAATTGTTTTTTGTTATTTGTACACATTAAAAATTTTCTCAAACTTCTTTTAGTTGTATTATCTGCATAAAATATGCAAATATACTACTTATATGAGTGCATTAGAATGGTGATAACAGTTAGGTGTTTGAGAATTTGAGGACATTAGTTCTAGTTTTCTTCTCAGCTCAACTGCTGTCAACCTCATATAACTATTTGTAACAGTAAAACCATAATTCTACCACACATACAACATGCTTTCTGATTGGTTGAATATTATATTGTCTGTAGTAAAATTCACATTATACATGTACTGTTTCACAAACAAATGTAACATGCTTTCTGTTTGGTTGAATATTAAATTGTCTGAAGTAAAATCCACAATATACTGTTTCACAAACAAATGTAACATGCTTTCTGATTGGTTGAATATTAAATTGTCTGTAGTAAAATCCACAATATACTGTTACACAAACAAATGTAACATGCTTTCTGATTGGTTGAATATTATATTGTCTGTAGTAAAATCCACAATATACTGTTTCACAAACAAATGTAACATGCTTTCTGATTGGTTGAATATTAAATTGTCTGTAGTAAAATCCACAATATACTGTTTCACAAACAAATGTAACATGCTTTCTGACTGGTTGAATATTATATTGTCTGTAGTAAAATTCACAATATACTGTTTCACAATCAAATGTAACATGCTTTCTGATTGGTTGAATATTACATTGTCTGTAGTAAAATCCACAATATACTGTTACACAAACAAATGTAACATGCTTTCTGATTGGTTGAATATTATATTGTCTGTAGTAAAATTCACAATATACTGTTTCACAAACAAGTGTAACATGCTTTCTGTTTGGTTGAATATTAAATTGTCTGTAGTAAAATCCATAATATACTGTTACACAAACAAATGTAACATGCTTTCTGATTGGATGAATATTATATTGTCTGTAGTAAAATCCACAATATACTGTTACACAAACAAATGTAACATGCTTTCTTATCAGTTGAATATTAAATTGTCTGTAGTAAAATCCACAATATACTGTTAGAAAATATGATGATATTTTGATGACATGACACTCCTTGTGACATATTAGTGCCACAGAGAATTATATTTTATGCTGTTTTTTTACAGTATTTTCCAAAAGTTTGCTATAATGGGGATGGAAGTCTTGTGTTTGAGAATTTAACATTGTTAATTATGGTTTTATGGTCTTGAATAAGCATTTTTCTGGCTCTGCTGAAGCATTGCTGGTAACATTTAATTTGGGACAGTAATACCACCGTTAAGATCCTCAAATTCTCGTCCTGGTGATGTGTACATACTGTAGAATTGATGGTTATGATTTATTATGATGTGTGACAATGTATTGCTAATTTTCATGTCGTTTTGTGTACATGTACCTCTTTCGAGAAAATTTAGTAATCTGGAGATACATTAATAAATAAAGTGTGTGACACGAAGCTTTGCTGTATTTATTTTGTAAAATATTCTTTGTAGTTAGTATTTGTAATGAATTGAGAAACCAACTTTTTTTATGTCGTTTAGATTTATGACAATTTATACTCGGGGGTCTTGCTTTGAAGAAATTGTCTTCTATTTTCAGGAAAGTGCATAGATTCTTTAATTTGTAACACCACAGTTATCTTTTTTCTCATTGAAGCTATGTGCTAATTTGACATTGCACTTAATTTGTGCCATATAATGGGCATAATGTAATGGGCTTACTTCAGTCCTACCTTCTGGTACCTGAGTATACTTCATATGTTTTCCAGAATTAAAGAATAGCTAAACATGTGTATTCATCCATGCAGCTGTGTACCTAAAAACCTGAATAATTATGAAAACAGTTGGTAAAGATGGAGAAGTCTGCCTTAAATGTCAATCACCTGATAATCCAATATTTTGATGATGTTAAAAGATTTACATTCTATAAATGTTACGAAATCTTCTCAGATAACTTGATTATCTATCACATTGATGTTACAATCTCTATCCAGAAAAAATGCGATTTGTCAGCTGACAAAGTTATTATCCATTAGAGGTATTTTCCTTTGCAGTCAACATGGAGAAAGGTACCAAATATACTCGCTTATAAGAGGGGTTCAACTGCAAACAACATATACCCTGATCTGCCGTTATGTAAAATGGGCTGGCAAATCCGGGTCCATTTTGTTACTGATTATTCCAAACAAACTGCATAGACCCAGATTGGCCGGTGCAGATCTGGTTCTATGCAGTTTGCAGTTGGACCCAACTTATAAGCATGTATATGCAGTACTTGAAAAATCTAGTGACATAATTCATAGGTTTCTAAGTAATGCAGAGACCATCTTCAAAAAATGTCTATTAAGAATGAAATGAACCATAATATTTTATTGACAATTTGATAACATTTCATAACTTACAGGAGAAAATTTTGTGTTTCTTTTCTTGTTGAATTTATTTTTTTGATGCTCACAGGATATAAGATTAAGTTTGCAGTTTTACAAGACTTCTTGTGGAGGAGTCGGAATGGAAAGGAATTAATTTCCTGATCTGTATATGTAAGGTATCTGTTTTCATTGGAAGAGCAAATTGGTTAAAGCAAAAAATACTTTTCAGGTTAATTGGTCAAAGGGACTGAAGACTGTACATAAACACGTGTCAATCATGTGTCATGTAGAAATTAACAGTTATCATATAGACTCATGTATAAGTCAGGTATAACTGCAAACAACATAGAGCCTGATCTGCCATGTACATTGCATCGACAGATCAGGGTTTATGTTGCATCGACAGATCAGGGTTTATGTTGTTTCTTCAACTGATTACCCCTACCAAATTGCAAAGACCCAGATCTGATAATGTATTACGCAACAGCATATCTGGATCTATGTAGTTTGTAGTTGGATTTGACATATATGCAAGTATAAATGGTATCTTTCTGGAAATGTATTTATTTTCTTTGTTAAGTCATAATAAACACATGGGAGGTTGAACTTTATGATGTGATGTAATTCTAATCTAGTTAAAGGTTTGCTAAAATCTTTAATTTAAGTTTACTCTTTGCGATTTCAGTTATTTTTAGAACTGAATAAATTCAGTGGTGCTTTTGCCAACTTTAAATTAAATCGTGTCACTTGAAAATTGCAGCAGCAAGTTTTTTTCTTCAGGATTTGTGAAATCATTCATTGTATGCTTGACGTCATGGGAAGTTAAATATCCTCAGAGGTGTAGTGTCTGTTCTATCATCATCAATGCCTCAAATTTACGGCAAATTGTTGTTTACACTCTGGTCTAACATTACATCTCAAAGTTTGAAAATGACAACCATAAATATAATTGCTAAATTTGACACAGTTAATCCTATCTATACAGGACTCATTGGACCAGAAACTTGTGTCCACTGTACACAGGTGGCATTGATATAGAGGTTAGGTTCATTACTCCATCACTATAAGGCATCTGTATATAAGGAAGTCCCTTTTATAAGGTGGGTATGGTAATGGATTCTTTTTCATTATTTAATAGTAATACATGTAGTATGGATAAAATACCACAATGTAAGATGAGCTCACCTTTAATGCAGTCCACTTTTATGTCTCCGATGAACAGCATCGTAGTTTTGTTTGGTTTGGTTTTGTGGGGTTTAACGCCATTTTGCAGCACATGATAGACTATACTTGGCGGCCAGTATATTTGGTGGAGGAAGAACCACCGACTCACAGGAAGCTACTGGTAAGCTGTCTCACGTACCCACGCTGGTTGAGCTGAGATTTGAACTTGCGCAGTGAGATGTGTGAGTGATCTGTAAAGGCGAGCACCTTAGACTGATCAGCCACCCAGGGCCCCACCATTAAAGTAGTTGAGTCAAGTATATAAGTAAAATTGCAAATAGGGATCAATAAATACAGTGAAACTCCTCAAAACTGAAACCTCAGTATACCAGAATCCCCCAAGACCGAAAGTTTTTTGAAGTCCCAAATTTTTTCTTTTTTATTATTATCATTTTTTTCCCAGTAAGCTGAAACCACACAACTCTAAATTCTGAAACAAATTTCGATCAAAATTTTAATTTCATGCTAAAAAAACCCCATAAAACCAAAATTCTCTTCAAACTTGGAAATGTATTCTAGCTGCTAAATTCCTGACACATGCTGGAACAGATTAATTATGGTTAGCAAGTACTGTAGTAGACTTATCTGTGAGACAAAGACCCTGAAAATGTCCCAAGGGCACACGAGGTTAAAACAATACTTTACACACATGCCAAAGCACATTAGGGCTGACAATGTGCTAATCTGAAGTCCTTGCACCATAAAAAAGAGCCAGCATTTAAGGTGAATTATTCATAACTAAATGTTTGTAGGTAAGCCATTTAAAAAAGACCATATTTATCAGCTTTTTTTCTAACTGTGATTGATGCTATTCATTCGTATACATGATCAATAGAACACTTTTTGCTCATTTTTTAAATTAAATATCAGGGCTTTATTAACCAGGCATGTGGCCTTGCTTTTGATGCTTTGCTGACGGAAACCAACAAAAGATTCACTCAATTGATTTTCAAAGGAGAAAAATCATTACATACATGTACATGTATTTAAGTAGCCACGACTGTCATTTGCCTTCATGTGCATGTCAAGATGTCAGAATGACCCACTGAGCATTGCAGGATTGAACTATCCTTACAGGATAATATTAGTTTGATCAATGAATCTGTGCCAAAGCCTACATTGAAGAAACTAGGGGAAAAATTTGGCATAGGAACATCTACCGTTTCAGATAATCTAAAGAAAATTGAATTCTACAAGAATGAATTTGAAAACAACTGATGCAAGCAAGCATTGTTTGAACAATGCCTGCAAAATTTGACAAAATGAATGATCTTTAGTGGCACTGGTAAAGCCAGAGTAGGACAAAACACATTCCAATATCAGGCCCTATAATATATAATCTCTCTTTCTCTCTTTCTTCACAGAAGAGCTTAGAGAAATACATATTTTTTCACATCTGCGAAAACCTCAGTAAACCCAAAACTTCTCAAAACCAGAATTTGTTGCGGGTCCCAAGGGTTTTTGGTTTTGAGGGGTTTTACTGTATTATCCCTTACATGAAGTTATCCTTTATATAAAGGCATCCACTAAGACAAATTATATTGTATTCTGAAATGGACTAGGTTGATCTTGAAAATATTTCAGTAATTTCAGCACAGGATGTAGTCATGCCAAGCTTTTCATTTAATACACACGAAGCTTAGTATTTAATAGAAAGCAAACAAATAAACAAATGCACTGTAAAGTACATCATCAAAGATGGCAAATATACCAGTCAGCTTGAAAAAAATGGACTATGTAAGGTATCTGTTTTCCAGAAATTAATAAATCATCTGTTGAAACCAATTTTTCTTTCCCAATTGTCAGCTGAGCTTATGATGTATGGCACAGGTGTGTTTGTACGTGGCCTCTTAACCACCCACAACGTTAGTTCTTAGTTTTGCCATTTGATGATTTTGTGTAGGTAGAAAATAAGAAAGTCGTTATGATTTTTTTTTTTTAACTGAGTTTTTTTGAAACACTTTTTCCATTCTGACTTGCATTGCAATGATTTAAAAAGTTAGGGTGTTAAAACAACATGTATATCAATGTTCATTTCTAACTAAACACATTCTATATCAATAATACTCCCTACATCAACTACATGATTTTTAAATCAGAGTTAATTTGATGAAAAAATAAATAAGTTTTGAAGGTTTACTTCCAATCCTGAAGTTGCATGTATGAAATTATCTTTCATAAACTAGCCAAATAATATTACCATATTTCATGTGGTATCTGTACATGCCTTAACAAGCACATACCCTCTTGTTGATGCAAATAATATTACCATATTTAATGTAGTATCCATATATGCCTTAACAAGCACATACCCTCTTGTTGATGCAAATAATATTACCATATTTGATGTAGTATCCATATATGCCTTAACAAGCACATACCCTCTTGTTGGTCCAAATAATATTACCATATTTGATGTTGTATCCATATATGCCTTAACAAGCACATACCCTCTTGTTGGTCCAAATAATATCACCATATTTCATGTAGTATCCATATATGCCTTAACAAGCACATACCCTCTTGTTGGTCCAAATAATATTACCATATTTGATGTAGTATCCACTTATGCCTTAACAAGCACATACCCTCTTGTTGGTCCAAATAATATTACCATATTTCATGTAGTATCCATATATGCCTTAACAAGCACATACCCTCTTGTTGGTCCAAATAATATTACCATATCTGATGTAGTATCCACATATGCCTTAACAAGCACGTACCCTCTTGTTGGTCCAAATAATATTACCGTATTTGATGTAGTACATGTATCCGTATATGCCTTAACAAGCACATACCCTCTTGTTAATCCAAATTTTAAAAAAACATGTCCTTATTAAAGTGCACACATCTTGGTCCCAGTATGGCTTGTGCAAGAGAAGCAGCTCCTATCATCTGGCTATAATGTCATGATTTTCTCAGCACTAACTATCATGCATGCCTGGTGTCTTGTTACTACTTAACTTTGTGGGTTAAATCAGTGTAAAAAAATGGATGATACATGTGTTTTATTCAGCACGGCCATATTGATAGAGAGAATGCATTTCCAAACAGGAGAGCTTTCAATGAAGTCAAAGGAGCTAACTCTTCTGATATGTACATGTGATTGTGACATTGTTTATGATAATGTTGGTGGACAATTTCCCAAAATTTACATGTTAAATAATTTCTTAAGTCCATAATGTGGGTATTACATTGAATATGGTAATTGTGCACAAAGCAAAAAAAACCCAACAATTATGAAATGCACACTCTGCAGCACCTCCTGTCCTATTAACAGTACCGTATGTACTCATTTATAAGTTTGTATCCAACTGAAAACTGCATAGACCCTGATCTGTCATTGCATAATGCACTGGCAGATCTGGATCTATGCAGTTTGTTAGGAGTAATCAGTAAAACAAACGACATAGACCCCAATCTGGCTACGCATTATGCAACGGTAAATCAAGGTATATGTTGTTTGCAGTTGGACCCGACTTATAAGCAAGTATATACAGTACATTTTTGACTTGTGAGATGTGAGTGGGCTAAAGGTAAGGCTGTAACATTTACACATGTAAATGGCTTAGTTTACTTTATTGCCTTTAAATGTTTACAAAAGTGGTAAACATGTAAGCAACATGCACATGGCTGTCAGTGATGCAGAATTTACTACCCATTCCAAATAAATGATATATTTCCACATCTCTGCTCAAGTGGGCTGTTTAGTAGGATTTTTGTGTTAATTCTTTTCTTAAATTATGGATGATTTTCACACCAAATGTGGCATCTTGAGGAAAAAGTCCAAGTTGATGAAAAGCAGTTGTGGCACACAGTACACAACATTACACATCAGTTTGATTTACTTACAGCGCTGATAACATTTTATTTAAACTACATTATTTACCTTTGAAAAACATATTTGCTAATGGAACCTTTGATTAGTAATATTTTATTTTTAAGAAATGCTGTTTCAAGTTTTAAGCCACCCTACAGTTTATTAGTCATTGTAGATCATACAAAAGTTACCCATGCACATCTCCACACAGCACATCCGGTTGCATTATATATTTGTTTCATCATGTACATATATGTAGCAGTAGGAAACAATATCAATGATTCTAGAGATGTTTTACCAAAATTGTCAGATATATTCAATAAAGATGTATCTTGCTTCCTGAATCCTATCATAATAAGTAGTAAAAGATGCACAGCAAACAAAACAATCACAAGTTATCGTGCATATTGAATCCTATCATAATAAGTAGTAAAAGATGCACAGCAAACAAAACAATCACAAGTTATCGTGCATACTGAATCCTATCATAATAAGTAGTAAAAGATGCACAGCAAATGAAACAATCACAAGTTATCGTGCATATTGAATCCTATCATAATAAGTAGTAAAAGATGCACAGCAAATAAAACAATCACAAGTTATTGTGCATACTGAATCCTATCATAATAAGTAGTAAAAGATGCACAGCAAATGAAACAATCACAAGTTATCGTGCATACTGAATCCTATCATAATAAGTAGTAAAAGATGCACAGCAAACAAAACAATCACAAGTTATCGTGCATACTGAATTCTATCATAATAAGCAGTAAAAGATGCACAGCAAACGAAACAATTAGAAGTTATCGCGCATACTGAATCCTATCATAATAAGTAGTAAAAGATGCACAGCAAACGAAACAATCACAAGTTATCGTGCATATTGAATCCTATCATAATAAGTAGTAAAAGATGCACAGCAAATGAAACAATCACAAGTTATCGTGCATACTGAATCCTGTCATAATAAGCAGTAAAAGATGCACAGCAAATAAAACAATGACAAGTTGAGGGAAGTACACATTTTAATAGCAGTTAGCTGTTCAGTAAATCTAATGGGTAAATAGGGATAACGGTTGAATTTCTAATCATTTTGATTATATGGCATTGTTTCGGTTATTGTAAACCATGTTCACGTTTGGAAATTTTGGTAGAGGTTGCAGCCTTAGTCTAAAAGGAATATCTCCGAATTGGGCAAACATGGGATCAAGCCCATAAAGTTATAATGTGATATTTTTTCCATGCCTTATTGAAAAATTAGGTTCCCAATTCACTATTACAGGAAGAACAAGAATCCATTGTCCTCAGAATGCTTGGCATCACAATCAATGGATTAATCAAAGTTTACTGCTCCAGAGATACTACAACGTTCACCCTTTCCCCCGTAGTGAGATATAATGAATTCATTAGGATCTTTAGGTGCAGTTTTATTTTCAGGTTTGTTTACCAAAATCATACTATTTAATGACCACTGACATAATGACCTATGTATTGAATAGTATTGATTGAATCCAAAGAGGCTTTTTCTTAATTCATTCCAAAATACACTATGTACACACAACTAATCAGTTGAAATACTCTCTGGGATTTCATAAGTTATGGAACATTGAAATTCAATTTATTATCTTTGTGTTTTAATGAATGTTGTGTTTACACTTGATTAATAAAAGACAGCCTTTCTACTTTGTGCCTATTTTTTTTAAATAGATTTTTTTTATAGAGTACTATCTCATTTTAATGCTGTTCATGGAATCATTGAGTATACTACCTTGTAGTGAGACTGCCTTATAATTAAGTAAAGGATACCGTACTCCCTCATTATAATGCTCTGCATGGGAGCCAGAGTGTGCCATCTTATAGTGAGACCACCTTATAATGAAGTACATAATACAATACTCCCTCATTATAATGCTGTTTATGGGAGTTATAGAATATACCACCTTATAATGAGACCACCTTATAATGAAGTATATGATACAGTACTTCCTCATTATAATGCTGTTCATGGGAGTTGTAGAATATACCACCTTATAATGAGACCACCTTATAATGAAGTATATGATACAGTACTCCCTCATTATAATGCTGTTCATGGGAGTTGTAGAATATGCCGTGTTATAATGAGACCACCTTATAATGAAGTACATGTTATTTATAATTTTTTTTACTACATAATGGAATTTGATCCATGACTAGACCCAGCTTACAACAGGAGCAAAAAAATGTAATGGTAAAAGTATCATACCCAAACCAGTTGATTTTTTTCTCCAGACAAATGCATCCACACTACGGTAGGGTGCTGTTTCAACAGAATCCAATCAGTCTGTTTGTGGCCATTGGTCAGTTGAAGAATTCAATTATCACATCAATTATTTAGAACTTCTTGGTATCTTCCATGCATTGAGATCTTTTTGTAATCTGGTTAGGAATAAACGTGTTGGTATTCAAACAGACAATACATGTGCATTGTCATACATTAATAATATGGGTGGAATAACATCTAAAGAAATGGGTGATCTTTCAAAATATATTTAAGAATGGTGCCTCACAAGAGACGTTTACATTTCAGCCATCTGCTTACCAGGAGTTGATAATACTTCTGCCTATTTCTATTCATTAAATTTTTCAGACTCTACTTAGTGGATGTTAAGAAGAGACATTTTTAATAGGCTTTGCACTCACTTTTTTCAACCAGACATCAACTTTTTTGCTTGTTGGTTAAATTTTCAAATTGATCAATTTGTTTTATGGAGTCCAGAACCAGGATTATTTAAGTTGGA
This sequence comes from Margaritifera margaritifera, assembly GCA_029931535.1. Lineage (NCBI taxonomy): Eukaryota > Metazoa > Mollusca > Bivalvia > Unionida > Margaritiferidae > Margaritifera > Margaritifera margaritifera. The sequence goes on along the minus strand of JAQPZY010001636.1, from coordinate 5,951,444 downwards.
TGCTTTGACTTTTTCCTGGCATGAATTTCGACCTTACATTTTTCCACCTTTCAGCTTAATAGGAAAAATTGTGAATAAGATCACGAGTGACAAGGTTGACAAAGTACAACATGATAATTCCATATTGGCCATCGCAGCCTTGGTTTCCTTTACTTATGGCTTGTATTGTTGATATTCCTGCCAGTCTGTGCCTCGACACAAGGACCTGCTTATACTCCCACACTCCAGAGAGATTCATCCTCTGAAGGAAAAGTTGAAGTTGATAGGTGTGGTTGTATCAGGGCAAACCTCCAAAGTAGAAGACTTCCATGGAAAGCTATTGAACTCATCTGCAATTCCTGGGGAAAAGGCACACAAAAGCAGTATAACCTTGCATGGAGGAAGTGGAACATTTGGTGTTCTGTGAGGAAAAACAATCCCTTTAGTGCATCTGAAGAAATAGTAGTGGCATACTTGAGTTATCTTGTATCCCTTGGTAAATCATATAGTGTTGTGTTGTAAACACTAACAAGTCAATGCTGTTACAAACTCAACAATTACTAGGTCAGAACTGGTGTTCTAAGCCACTTTTAATTATAAGATTTATGGGAGGTATTTTCATTTTGAATTCACCTCAAGCAAAGTATGCATTCACTTGAGATGTTGGACAAGTGCTCAAATAAGTTGTTTCCCCAGCATGATGTAGATTTTAAGTTGCTGTTATTTCAAATTGTGACTCTTCTAGCACTTTCCACAGCAGCAAGTGCACAAACATTGATTGCCATGAATATTCATAATATGTGTATATCAAACAAGGATATTCAGTTTTATTTCTCTACTCTACTTAAAACTTCCTGACAAGGGAAGAGTTTGTCCTATGCACACACTTTTACATTAACTTGACACACACTTTTACATTAACTTGACACACACTTTTACATTAACTTGACACACACTTTTACATTAACTTGACAGAACATATAGTCTTAGGAAGTGTGATCAGTTAATTGTGTCTTTTCGTACTTTTAAAGCAATTACAAGTAGCACATTAGCAAGGTGGTTGAAAGTGGTGCTACAGCTGTCAGGCATTGATATCCAGTATTTTAAAGCTCTTTCATATTGCTCAGCTTCAACATCCGCTGTTCTTCTTAAGAATTTCCCAAAGGGAACAACCTCCCCTATGGAGGTTGTTCCCTTCGGGAAATTCTTATAACAGCGGATTGGTCCTTGGCCAAGAATTTTCATTAATTCTACTTACTTGATGCAAATTTCAAATAAGACTTTTGTAAAAGCAGTTCTAAAAATGAAATGAATGTGTTGAATTTGAGTGTTTTTGTTGTCTTTCTTTAAAGATGCCAATTTATACATGTGAAGCCAAATGCTTACGAAAAATAATGGGCCCCCATCCAAGCATACTTTAGATGTGATGGATGGGGGGCATTATTGGAGTAAGCCAGAGGCTGAGCATGTATAAACCCTCCCAATGATATTTTCCCACTCTATTATGAGGTAATATAGCCAACAAAAACAGGGTTAAAATACGACATGTAGGATAAAACAGCTGGTTATATATGACCCTATTGCCGAATGCTCTCCTCCAACCCGCTCTGATGTCCTGGCATATTCATTGTCTGTGAAAAAGATGACCCTTCTACGCATGTACCATGCGAGGTGCACAAGTGGATTGTGTCATACCAACAATTCTCCACTCTGTGGGAGGATGTATTCACAACAAATGAACGGTGGTTTTTTGGCATGAAAAAAGTAAAGCTGCACAATAGTGACAGGTAAGAATTGCATAATTAAAATTAGTTTACCCCCCCCCCCCCAAAAAAAAATAAATAAAATAAAACAACTACATTTGACCTCTCTAGAGACATTATTTCCCATCAAATTTTGACAGATCTTGTCAAATAGGCTTATATCATCATTATGTGGATGAGTTTGATTATGAGCAAGATCTATGCATATTAATTATGCCTTTATCTTCGGAAAAAATTTGTATCAGACTATGGTAGAATATGTAAAATTGACATGATATAAGGTTGGGAGATTACATTGAGTTGTGTTCTCAGAATACTACATTAGCCTGCTTAGTAAAAATGGTCAGCTGGGTTACATAAGCCAGGTCTGCGATTTGTTTTGTTTGCCTTGGCTTTCATTTCTTGAAACTTAGGATTAGAACATATTATTTTGGTGCATGGGAATGTATAAATATGGTAAATGATTGAATCTTATAAATGAAGATATATATAGTAGTCTTGAAATTGAGACAGATTTTTCATTATGATCTACTCCATGTGTTTGCTTTGGGTTATGATTTGTCTGATGCTAAGGATCAGGATGGCAGACTGGGCTAAGGGCAACAAAAGATGATTTAGACATTTTCAGATATTGGGCAAAGGTCAGACAGGAAAATAGAAGTTTTGATAAATACATTTTAACCTCGAGAAATTCCTGGGTGATTTAATTGAAAGGCTTGGTAAGTTTAGGTTAGGAATTGTCAGTTGTGAAATATTTGATGTTACTAAGTAACAATCAAGGAAGTACAATAAAAAAATGAAGTTTTGATAAATATGTTTTGACTTAAAGAGTTCAAGAAATTCAGAGACAATTTAAATTTTTGGTGCAAGTGGGGTTTTTTTTTACGAACTTTAAAGTTTATTTTTTAAATGAGATTGAATTTTCTGTTCATCATTTATCTAGACTGAAACAAATAATGTATTGTTTAGTTTTGATAAATATTTAACAGTAAGTGAAGGCTTTCATTTAAAAAAATCGAAGAATAGAAGAATTTGATGATACACATTTAAGTGTCTGTGTAGTGGAAAAATGTTATATAAATAGAGATATTTATATGAACATGTTAAAACAAAAATACACACAAAATAGAGCAAAATGCCTAATACATAAAAAATAGAGAAAAATAATATGCCCAATTGTTAACCATCCAGCAGAACAAAGACACAGCCAGACAATATTTTTGTATTGAAGTTACTGACAATTCCACTCGTGTAACATATTTGTGAGGTTATATAAATGATGTATGGAACTTAACATCATAACAAAGGAACATGCAGAAATGCATAATTTAAGAATAAATTAAACTTTTAAAAATAAAAAAAATCTAAGTGAAAGAGAGCAATGAAAAAATAAATCTTGTTATGTCTGTACTCTCTTATAAGTAAGATCCAGCTGCAAACTGCATTGACCCAGATCTGTCATCGCATAATGCGCCAGCAGATCTGAGTCTATGCAGTTTCTTAGGACTAATAAGTAGAACAAACAACATAGACCCTGATCTACTGGCACAGGTCCAAGGTTGTTTGCAGTTGGATCCATCTTGTAAGTGAGTATGTACAGTAATGACTAATGTTGAATAGTAGTCCAAATTGGAACGGAAAATTCCAGAGTGCATATCTTGTATGGTACAATAGATAATCAAATAAGGCAGTACTTTTAAGAGCAAAATTTGGCAATTTAGCAGCATGTTCGGGGTGAGTGAGATTTTTTTAAACCTGGAAACTTCAGATTTGTTTGAGCTTGAGCAGTTTAATACTGAAAATATGTGGATGATCGGCATCTATATGATAAATAAAAACCCATGGGTCATTCAGGATTTTTAAAGGAAAAATAAACACATATTCATGTGTAAAACAAAAATGAAGACTACGAGGCAAACAAAAACTGCTCTTCAGACAATTTTGTCTTCCTTTAATAAATGAACAGAGTAAATATTAATCTGTTTACCTGCAGATCATTCTGATTCTCCCATTTACTTTATAGAATCTTTCCTTGTTGTATAATCAAACATCAGTAATATACCGATTAGTGTTAATATATAAACTGTACAAATGGTTGCAAAAATAAATAAATTTATTTTATGCTAGTCCGTGAATTAATGGATTTTTCAAGAGAAATAATTTTGATAATTCACTCCATATTTTGACTGCTGTCAATAGACATCGATAACATTATGACCAAGAGATATGATATGCCATTTTGTCACTTGCTTGGTCTAGTGGTAAGTATGAGCACCTGTCATGCAGGAGTACCAGGTTTAAATCTTCAATGTGCTTATGATTTGTCTTCAATTTTTTTGTTTCTTTATGTGCTTTTTATTTTTTTGCCAGTTTGCTTTGTCATCCAGCACAAATGCCAAAGCTGAACTCAATAAACATTTTATTTTCTGTTTGGACTTTAATGCTGCTTTCTATTTAATGCAAGTAATATTCTTCACTGTTAGCAAATTTTCAGGAAAAATCAGAGAAAATATATTAATGATTTTCTTGGGTACAATTACTGTAGTGATACATGTACCTGTAAATGTGATAAAAGGTTTTCTTGGATAAAAATGTGCCAAACTTTTGTAAAAGTTTGTTATGAGATTATCATCAAGCATGGACTTATCATTGGAAAAATACTGTATTTCTGTTAAATAATTAGTTTTTTTTGTGCAAAGCTAGCTTATAACCAAGTCATGCAATATAGACAGATTTTTCATGATGATATACTCCATGTGTTTGCTTTGGTTATGATTTGACTAATGCCCAAGACCAGTGGAGTCAGACTGGGCCACAGGCAACAAAAGATGATTTAGAGCATTTTCTAAATCAGGCATAGGTCAGAAAAGGAAATAGAATTGTTGATCAATATGTTTTGACTTTGAGAGTTAAATTTCTAGATAATTTCATTCTAAGACTGTATCTTCAGGTCATATCTGCCTGCATGCAGTGTTGGATACTGGGAGTTCATTTATTTTCATGGATTATCAATATTTAGTTGTTGTGCAAAAAATGATATTTTCATCGGTATGGAACATACATGTGACAGAATCAGGACATCAAATCAGTAGATTTCAAACTTTTGATCAGTAGATTGGCTTCAAAATTAGTAGGATTTTTAATCGTCATAAATTTTACACATTTTAAGGGTATTGACAACGTTTTTGAACAAGAATCAGATTCTGATGGCAAATGTTACAATAATAATTAATTAACATGAGTCAGAGTGTTTTCAAATAAATGAAAAAGGATGAGTTGTATATCTTATAAATCATTGCAAATATTTTTTTAATAAAATCCACAAACATTTTTAGTTTCCTTCATAAGTTCACTGTCTGGTGACCACTGATGACATTCATTGTGATTATTAAGTTTCACACTTGACAGGCTCACCTATGCGATGGTTACTGCATATGCCTAGTGATACTATTTCTTCCTCCAGACACTATCTTAAAGTCCACTTTGCATGAAACACACAATGCAAACTCGGGACCTGTACAACTCACCTGCACCCACTTAAACTCTGATTTCCAAGCATTGTTGAACTTGTTGTAATTTGTCTTAGCTGGTGTTTTTTTAGCATTCAGAGAATGGACATGTTTTGGCATTTTGACATAAATTGACCAGCATAATATAAGAGATACCTTTAAATATTCCTCTTAAAACATCTTGAAAAACACAATAACAATTAAACAAAGCAAAAAATTGAAATACTTACACAAGTGTTTCTGCCAAAATAATTTTTCCGGATGGTTATCTCACCTCTGCCAAAGGTCAGCCAATCTTTAATCAAGCCATCATGGACTACCTTTGATCCCTTTATTACTTAAAACACCTCAATAAATATCCCGGCCTTTGGCCTTAAACTCTCCAAATTACAACAGTACGGTAATCAATTTACAGCTTGTTGTGTACACATGTCAGCCATAGTGTAACAATTATTAATTGGATTACTCAGCACGTATCATTGCACCATGCAGTTGTTGCACTGGTGGAACAGTTCCAGTCCCCAGTAGACTGGTTGGACCGGTTTATGTAATGTGTGGATAGAACGTATAAAAATACCATTTTTTTTCTTTCAGGTTATTGTCAATTGTTAATTGGCAGGTAGTAAAACTATAACTATATGTTTGAGTTGCATTTTGTTTATTTTCCCCCACCCACCACCACCCCTTGTACATGCATTCATTTAATCAGTACATAATTAATTCATCTAATTTTCAATTAATCTTACTATAGTCCAGTTAGGTACATAACACATTCATCGATCTGTCAATTATTCTTGCTATAACGCAGTTCAGTACATAATGCGGTTGGCAGTCATGTACCCGAGCTACTGTGTTATAATGAGGTTCCCCTGTTGCAACCACAAAATAAAAAATTGGCACCCCAAAAATAACAGTAAATTCACTGTACAACTTTTCTTGAATGTTAATTTATTTATGTATTTCCTTGGGCATCAATTATTCATTGGCTTGAACAAATTGCTGTTTTCATTTTGTGTGGGTATACCTTACATTTGTGGATATTAAAGGGGGGTCCAGAATGCCTTAATAGATTTACCATTGTTCATCAAGGCTTTAAATTTTTGGTAAGGAGCAACCATGAAATCCACCAAAATTGGTGCCCCACAAATAATTGTGACTTCACAGAAAGTAATCTTTCTTGCTGGTTGACTCCTACAGTCTATTCATGATTATCTGAAAGTCAATTGTCTAAATGTTTGGTTCATCCAAAACAATAATTATGCCCACCCCACATTTCTAATATACTGCAGTGTCTGTAATTTTTCATGCATCATCAATCCCTACAAATTATAATTATTTTTAATCCTCCAACTTACAGAGAGTGTTTTCTTGTAATAATTTAGCAAATTTTAGGTACCTAAGTATAAAAGTGGTTCCTCTAGGGCTCAAACAATTTTCAGTTGGTTATTTGTCCTGCAGGACATGTGACTTTGGAACTCTTGTCCTGCATCAATTGTACTCATCCTGCACTGCACATAATATTAAATCAACTTAAAATGCCACTTGTTCAATTGGACAAGCATCTTGAAAAAGTGACTTGTCCTTCCGCAGTTGCTATTCATAAATATGAGAGGACAAGTGGAAATAGAGGACGAGTGGAATTTATGAGCTCTGCCCTCACTTGAATGCTGTCGAGGGGAGCCATAAATGTGTACTGTATTATACACCCTTCTGAATAAAATTAAACATGTAATCGTTTTAAGATAGAAGTTAAAGATAAAGATGTACAAATTAGTCCTCTAAAAGGATATAAAATGAAAGGTAACGGCACAAATATAGAATCCTTTAAATATAGTCAAAACTTTTTTTTATATACCGCATTATTTTAGAAAGTTTAAGTTTCTTTTCTTGGTGGCACATCATCAGAAAGCTTCTTCATTGAGTTGACATTAAAAAAATCTTTTGTCTCGCAGGCTGGAAGTCTGTACACTTGACAAGAATGTGCTCCACTGTCAGTGGATACTGGAACGTATACACTCTAGTTGAGATTCACCCTTCAGGAGGTAATCATCGGTCAGGTCTGTGTGCCATATATGCAAGTGACACAAGACTACCTCATCTCTGCGATTTGTTCTATATAAGGAATGTGTGGCCCCAATAGGAGTACAAAATTTCTTACCTGTGCAGTGTAATCTGGCTTAGAATTTTGAGAGCGTCATCTCGAAATAGTTAGCAATGAACAGTTATGGGTTAAAGAGGAAGTTTTATCAAAGCTTCAGTTGACAAAGGTGTAACAGAATTGAAACCGAGTGGGCCTTGGATTAAATTAATTCAACAAGCACAATGTATGTGAATGACGATATTTATGTAATGCACAATATGTCGATGGCACAAAAATAAAATAAATGAAACATGCTATACAATATCAGACTCTTGCACCTGCCATACACACATTCACAAACAAAAATATATATATATATAAAACGATAATGATGAGGATAGGGATAATGGCAACACAGTACTGAAAATAATAATGATAATGATGACGATAGTGATAATGGCGACACAGTACTGAAAATAATGATAATGATGACGATAGTGATAATGGCGACACAGTAATGAAAATAATAATGATAATGATGACAATAGTGATAATGGCATCACAGTATTGAAAATAATAATGATAATGATGATGGTTCATATAACTGATATGATATGGTTCATACAACCAAGATGACAGTTAAAAAAAAATATTAAAAAAAATATCACAGTTCCAAAACACTTTGTGGCTGCACTGCCTCAACCCATGCCAGGTTTACTCTGGTTCAACTTCCCAGTTTCACTCTGGTTCAACTTCCCAGTTTCACTCTGGTTCAACTTCCCACTTTCACTCTGGTTCAACTTCCCAGTTTCACTCTTACAAGTTTACCTTCCACCAGTTTCAGCTACAAATAGATGAAACTGGTAGCGTATAATACAAAATACGCTATCACACAAAATACTAAAATATATCTATATGAAATATATGTATGGTCCACTTAACAAATGTCTATAGTCCATTATATCAATATCCCTAATGAGTTATACAAAATACATAAAACCCGCACTCTACGTGTAACTTTCTACTCGAATCCTACACATGAAAAGGAATAAATTCCAGGAGTGAATTGTCTGTTAAACGTGGTTATTTTCTCTATCGAAGCTTTATCCAATTTATGATAATGATAAAAATAAGAATGTCACGAACACAGTAAAAAGCATAAATGAACAAGGGAATCAAATTTATCTTAACAGTTATCACTTACCCCTATGGCTGTAGTTTTGTGGTTCCAAGACCGACACTCCGTGACAAGATCCAAGCGATGATGTACCTCTTATAGTAAAAACCTACTATTTATACTATATATATAAAAAAACAAGATGTTCAAGACCCAAGGGTAAAGTACCCGTGCATGTCGAGAAACATGGGCATCATGCTGCAAACGACCTACAACGAGATGTACTCATTCAGTAACTATATATCAAGGTAGAAAAACAAGCTACTCTAGTTAACGCTGTACGCGTCGACAAAGTCAAATATACGTTCTCATCGTTTAATGCAATACCAAATTATTTTCTTGCCTTATTCCATGACAAAAGGTTCCATGGAACTGCTTCTCAAACTACATCCATTTTGTTGATTTCCATCCCCCCACCCCCAAACCCATAACTGACTTGCACAAACCTTAACACAAAACTTTAGCACTAATGTTAATGTACATTGACGCTTCTGCCATCGTCACTAGAAAAGTGACACTTCACTTATGTTTCAACAATCTTATGCAGGTGAGACATTAAAAATAGATTACCAAGATCAGCAGCAACAACAACAACAACATAAAGAAGAACAACCTTTGGTTCTCATTGACCTGTGTGGTTTACAAGTAAAAAAGAGAATCCTTGAATATCTCAGGGTGTACACATTTTAATATCATTATTAATATAGCCATTGCTCTGCAAACACCGAGCCGTGGTGGCCCAGTGGTTAGTGTGCTGGACTCACGACCGAGAGGGTGTGGGTTCGAATCCTAGCCTGGGTCAGCTAAAGTGGTGTGTCATTGGGCAAGGCACTTTACTCCAATTGCCTTGGGACTAAATAACCTACATGTGTTGCTGTGCCGTAAAGCACCAAACAACAAACAACAAACTCTGCAAACACATTGAAATGTCATGGAGGAATGAAATTTATGCAGGTCAGATTCATTTCCATTAAAAACAAGAGGAAGTTTGTATTTAGTCTTGAATAAAATGAGAATGCACATTGATTGAACTGGAGAAATTTGTCTTTGTTATCCAACCAACAGGTTAGAGAACTAATCCATGCTCTGTCATGCAGTTAGTTTTTTTAGATAGGACTATTGGAATCATCTTGAAAGACACATTAGTATCAAGTACAATTTTTCAGGGCAATAAAAGAGGTTTTTCAGTTTGGTTTTTAAGCCACAGCAACACAAGTAGGCTATTTAGTGCTGAGGCCAGTGGGTTAAAGTGCTTTGCCCAATTACACACCATGATAGCAATCTCAAGCTGATCATATGGTAGGATTTGAACCTGCACGGTTTTGGTTGTGAGTCTGGCACTCTAACCACTGAGCCCTTACAGCTCCTGCCTCCATTAGAGTTACCTCTTACAACATGAAGGGGGGGGGGGGGGCATTCTATTCTACATCCCGATATAAAGGGAAGGACAAATTAAAATTTCAGTTTTGGAACATATGCTCACAACAAGATGACATTCCATGTTTCTTTTAAGAATGATTCATCAATTAAGTGTAAAATAGTAAAATCTTGTGGCATGTGTACATGTCGTAAGTATACTAGTGACACCAATGAAAATGTTGACTATTTCTTGAACAAATGTAATCAGTATTCTCTCACAATTAGGTTGAGGTTAGTTGGGTGGTATGTCTCTTATTTCTTTTCTTAGAAACAGTCGACTGGTTTATTTCTCCTTTGAGAGCTGAGATTAAATTAGCTCATAGAATTAACTTGAGAGCATGACTGTCTGACTTTGTGCTTTTTTTTTTTTTTAATTGACGCTACCAGTCTGAACTCTTTCATTCCACTGAAACAGAAGACTATTAATTTCTCATGCAAGTGATGAGGTGAAAAAGAAATGGTCCAAAACAAGGTCAAAGTAGACCAGTGTATTGGTGTATTTATTTTATCTAATAGAACTACTAGTCAAAAATTGTCACTTTAAAAAGCTGATAGCAATTTGACTTTCAGTAACCTTTAGATGTGGGAGATCACTTTTTATTCTTTGGTTATGGTGCTGCAGTGGCTTAGTGGTTAACATGCCGGATTTGCAACAGAAAGGGTATGAGTTAGAATCCTACCATAGGATCACCCCATTTGGCTACCATGGTGTATCATTTGGCAAAATACTTTACCCCTTGGCACTAAAAAACATACTTGTGTTGCTGTGCCATAAAACACTACCCCCCCCCCAAAAAAAAAAAAAAAAATACTGATAAGTATTGCTCCTACATTGATGTACAACTGATTTGTCCGATGTACCGTATTTTATCCTTATAAAGGTAGGAAACAAACTGAGACTCTGTACAGTTAAAATTGGTTATATTTACTTGTGCTACCAGTCTCCTGTAGTAGTCTTCTGGCACCTTTAATTTGTCAGAATTTTAGGAGACATTTATAAGAACACAAAAGTCACTTTTACACTGAGACTGCTGTTCTGCATAGGAAGGTTCTACAGTTCATTTCAATTACAACTTCAACTATTTCCATAGCTCGCCATGGCAGATACCCACACTTTTAAATATATGTTCTCCCCTCCTCCGTGGTGTCATCCCCTACTGGACTCTGATCCATGTGTTGTAACCCCAAATCCATTACAAACCATATATATTCACTTTAAATTAGGTCCAACTGCAAAGAACATAGACTATAATCTACCGTCACATAATGCGACAGCAGATCTGGGTCTGAGCAGTTTGCAGTTGGACTCTACTTGTAAGCGAGTATATACGGTATCTTATATTCGGTCTTCCTCTACAAATGCGTGTACAAAGTTTGGTAAACAAATACATGTATTAAAAAATGTCACTGTAATTGACACTGTAATTTCAATTTTTGTATCCAGGCTGTCGCTTTTTAACCCCTACAGATATTTTGATGAAACTTTATCAAGGTCCACACCTTATCACAAAATACGTCTGTAACTCAACCATCAGTCATTAGTTAGCGAAAAGGTCATGACAGGGCAGGTGTATCATGTGGTTGTGTTACTCTTGTTGATAATTAAGTGCCATTCTAAATAACCAGACTACATAATAAATAAATCGTTGTTTATGTTTGAAAAGAGGACTGAACATAGACTGGGTGGCTTTATATGTTGATAATAGACTGGTTCTTTGGCTTTTATGTATACATATTTTACTTGTTCCCTGCAATTTGTCTTTTGCCTGTCTGGTTCATTGATGTTTTACATTCACAGACAATCAGATTGCTCCTGTTTTCATTACTTTGTGATAAAAAATTCTTTCTTTGCAAATTTGTCATTGTTTATGAGGGCAAAGTTCTGCATATAAATCAATTTCTGCTAGACTTTCCAAGTTTGTTGTTCCTATACATTTAGAATTTATGTTCAACATATCAGCTTCTTTTGCAGTAGATACGTGCTTCTGGTTGAAGTAGACTCAAATGCTGGATCATAGTCTAAAGGGAGCCTAGAACATTTTGATTGTGAAGTGAAAATAAAAGGGAAATATAGTACCTTAAAGGGAGAATTTTGCCTTTGGGCTTGTTATCACTACATGTATATTCAGATTTGTTATAACTATATTCAGACTTGTTACCTCTATATTATTCATCATCGAATTATGAGCTATTGTACCAATTTTCAAAGGTATGGCCAATCAAAAAAACAAACTATAGGCCAAAACTTAATTACCGTATATACATGCGTATAAGCTATGTCCAAATGCAAGCAACATAGACCCTGATCTGCCATCGCATAATGCGCCGGCAGATCAGGGTCTATGTTGTTGGTTCTACTTATAAACTGCATAGACCCAGATCTGCTTGCGCATTATGCGACGGCAGATCTGGGTCTATGCAGTTTGCAGTTGGTATGGGATTATACACAAGTATATACGGTATCACAAGGCAGCACCATGTTGGCTCTATCCAGATACTCTGCAGCAAACTGAATTAACTCCCTTTCTCTTCCAATGATGTTGCACCAGCACATCTCGCTAGTGATAATGGTTGGGATGTACACTTTTCATTCAAATCTACGTTCATCAGATTGCTTCTATATTTTTGTATTTAATAAATTTGTGCATACTATTTATTAAGACGAATATGTACACATAAAAACTCTACATTTTTAAGATATAAATCTATTCTTCATGTAATTTATACAAAAGCCATTAATGTTAGCTCAGTAGTTAGCATGTCAGACTCGCGACTGAAAGGATACAGGTTTGAATCCTACCACAAGATCAGCCTGGAGTCAGCTACCATCGTGTGCCCTAGGGCAAGGCCCTTTACTCCAGTAGTCAAGGCGATAAATAACCTACTTGTATTGCTTTGCTGTAAAACATCGAACACCAAACTTATTCAGAATCTTGAAAATGTTGGTGACTGATTAAAAGAAAGAAATGTATAAATAGATAAGTTCATTTATAATTGAAAAAATGTACAAATGCTATTAATGCTATCTTTCTTTGAATTGTTTTATTAGTGTGAGTCAATGATGTAATATGTTTAATTAAATATTACAAACCCTGGTCCATATATTTATCAAGGATGGAACATGTCACTATGTGTCCTTTACAGTACATGACACAATTAATTTTTAATGAGCATAGACATCATGAATAAGATGTAGATTACAGTTTTTAACTCTGTACGTCATGTTCATTATTTTATAAAATGACATAATTTGTGACTGAAAATGCAGTGAACGAACTTACTTGTACTTGAAGTATTATTATACATGTGTTCTTGCTTTCTCACATGCACACAATGATCAGGTTCAATTCTATACACTTGAAAGTGCTAACGTGGCAATGACAGGAAGTTCTGGTTACATGTCATGGTGCAGTGCCCTCTGCAAGAAAATGGTGAACTTCCTGTGTCAAATCATTGTGAAATTAAAGGCTTATTTCTCCTAAAATGATGGGCCTGTTGTGCTCATATTTTACAAATGTAACAAAATAAAGCAAACATTATCGATTAAGTACAAAGTTTACCTTAGTGCATATATTCCCTTTAAATCCTCCATTTAAAAACAATCGATTTTAGTTTCACATTCTCACTTTATAAAAACAAAAAAATCTTATTGCATTTTGCATAAGTCTAGCTGGCTGTAATTTGTATGACATTTTCACACTCTATGAGTACCAGTATGTCTAGCTGTCTGTAATTTGAATGCATTGTCACACTTTATGAGTACCGGTATGTCTAGCTGGTTGTAATTTTTATGACATGGTCACTTAATGAGTGTCTTGCTGGCCTTTATTTGTATGACATTGTCACACTTTATGAGAATGTCTAGCTGGCCGTAATTTGTACGACATTATCACACTTTACTAGTATGTCTAGCTGGTTGTAATTTGTATGACATTGTCACACTTTATGAGTATGTCTAGCTGGCTGTAATTTGTATGACATTGTCACACTTTATGAGTGTCTAGCTGGCTGTAATTTGTATGACATTGTCACACTTTATGAGTATGTCTAGCTGGCTGTAATTTATATGACATTGTCACACTTTATGAGTATGTCTAGCTGGCTGTAATTTGTATGACATTTTCACACTCTATGAGTACCAGTATGTCTAGCTGTCTGTAATTTGTATGACATTGTCACACTTTATGAGTACCGGTATGTCTAGCTGGCTGTAATTTTTATGACATGGTCACTTAATGAGTGTCTTGCTGGCCTTTATTTGTATGACATTGTCACACTTTATGAGAATGTCTAGCTGGCCGTAATTTGTACGACATTATCACACTTTACTAGTATGTCTAGCTGGTTGTAATTTGTATGACATTGTCACACTTTATGAGTATGTCTAGCTGGCTGTAATTTGTATGACATTGTCACACTTTATGAGTGTCTAGCTGGCTGTAATTTGTATGACATTGTCACACTTTATGAGTATGTCTAGCTGGCTGTAATTTATATGACATTGTCACACTTTATGAGTATGTCTAGCTGGCTGTAATTTGTATGACATTGTCACACTTCATGAGTATGTCTAGCTGGCCATAAAATTGTATCACCTTGTCACACTTTTTCAGTATGTCTAGCTGGCTATAATTTTGAGGACATTTTCACACTTTGTGCTTCAGAGATATCACACATGCTATTTTCAGATTGAAACCAGTTTTGAAGGAAAGACCACCCATTGTGTGAACAAATGTTTTTCTCTCAAGTCAGGTGGACTCTCATTAGAGGTCATCATATTATATAACACTTGATCCAGGCATGAAAGATATGGTCTTTCATGATAGATGGTCTTCCAAAACTGTCCTTTTAAGTCTGGTTTCGCTGTAGAGGCTCAATAAGACAGCAGCAGTTATGTTGGCGAGGCATTTAAGAAACTTTACATTTTATTTGTAAACAACAGAGGGATTGATATTTTTCTTTTGAAGGGCTCCGCTGTTTTTTTTACCCATTACCTCTCTTTTTATAGTGAAAGTAAAATACAAAAGAAGGATGTCCAATTTAATTTAACTTCCTCTTTAATAATCACAAGCAAGTCTTGGAGAAACTCAAGCATACAATTGCATTCTTTCATTGCCCTTCTCTGTATTTACCATATTTTACATGAACCAACTGTCAACAGTATATAAACAGGCATGGGGAACACAAAACTCAGAACTTGAGTTTGAGATCGAGTTTCACTGCCAGCCAATCAAAAACAACCTTTCAAATGTAACATTGTTTGTGATTGGTCAAAAGAAAATCTCAAGGTTAAACTCAAGCTCAAGAGTTTTATGATTTCCAGGCCAGACCTGCCATCTCATAATGCACCAGCAGATCATGGTGTATACTGGTCACTTAAAATTATAAAGCACAAACAGCATTGACCTTGATCTACCCACACATTATGCAATGGTAGATCTGAGTGTGTTGTTTGCAGTTGGGTTGATGTTAAATATTTACATTTATGCTTATTTGTATTATACACAATAGTACTGTATTTATTCAATGAAAAGAACATGATTGGTAAAGTATTTACCGCATTTTCCTCTGTATAAACTCACCCCCACTTTGGATAAAATTTGGTAATTATTTATCATATTTGTCTCTTAATAAGCCTGCCCCATACTTTAAAATATCTTGCTTTTATTTACTGTATTTGCCTGTTAATAATCCCACCCCCACTTTTCATAAATTTTGGTAATTATTTACCGTATTTTCCTCTTAATAATCCCATGACTACTTTTAATAAATTTAGTAATTATTTATCATATTTGCCTAAAAATAAGCTCATTCCCCTTCTTTGATAATTTTTAAAGGCAGTCACCCAGGGCTTATAGGAGAAATACTGTAGTGCATAGTTTGCAATATATGTAATGCCAGTATTGTCTGTAATTTGTGTACACTATCAATCCAAAAAGACATAATTTTTGTCCATCAGGTTTTTGTGCAGAGAATTTTATGTTTTGTTAAGATTTTACAAATATCTATACTGAAAAATGATCTGAAAATTATCATGAATATTTTTACCTATGATTACAGAGCCTAAATATATGGAAACAATGTGTATGAAAAGTTACAGATAATATGGTAGACGATGTAGATAATTTAATGAAGGGAAGGCCAAGTTCTGTTATAGACTGACCATTTCATTGGGTTGGGGTGGGTTGGGGGCTTGTGATTTTTTTTAAAAACAATGTCCGGCCCCCGAAAAGCTTAAAAAATTCTTGTTCTAATTTGTAGAAGAAAAGCACTGATTATATTTATTGTATTAGTTCAACAAATAAATTATCTTGAGGTAAGAGAACAAAAATATCCAGGTTAAAAAAAAATCACAGCGACACCCCCCCTCCCCCTTCACCACCACCACCACCACCACCACCACCACCAATCTAAATGATTTGTTCCAGTTCTATGATCTAGCTGAAGTTTCAGGATTTAGATATAGTGACATTTTTTCTGTCTGTTTTATCACCAGCATTTGCTGGTCTTCTACAATTCATTTGAACTCTATAAGTATTTCAGCATGGAGAACAAAGGTCTCCAGCATTTTAAAAACAAATGAAGCAAAAATCATGAAGTAGGAGATGCTTATATAAGTTTGATAAAATCTGTTGACTTTGGGATGTTAAGTTTTATGCTCTTATTTTCATTACACCCACACTTGATCCTCATATGTTCATTTCTTTCTTTGCATCTTTTGTCTTAGACTTTGGTTGGGTCTTTTTTGAAGGTAGGCTTTGTATTTGAGACTTCCAGGGTCTTCTTTTGTACTAATGTATTGTTTTTTTCTTGTGATACTATAAGTCAAAGGAAATTATTCTTGGTTCCATTTGCAAATGAAAAAATTAACAGCTTTTTTTTATCTTTTTACTGGTATTTTCTAACCTGATCTCCAACATTTTTCTTCTGAGTGTATAACAGGTAGGGATGATCCTGCTGACAGGTCCCTATTCTGGGAACTGTACAATTGTTTGATTTTTTTGTTTGGTGTTAATGCTAGACAGGTCCCTATTCTGGGAACTGTACAATTGTTTGATTTTTTTGTTTGGTGTTAATGCTAGACAGGTCCCTATTCTGTGAACTGTATAATTGTTTTATTTTTTTGTTTGGTGTTAATGCTAGACAGGTCCCTATTCTGGGAACTGTATAATTGTCTGATTTTTTTGTTTGGTGTTAATGCTAGACAGGTCCCTATTCTGGGAACTGTATAATTGTCTGATTTTTTTGTTTGGTGTTAATGCTACATCAACACTTGAAAGGCTATACACTGTCATGGCAATGGGTGTAAATTCAGTACTTTTTTGTCCAGTCTGTCTTGGCAGAAGTTAAACACAGTGATCACTTGGACATCATTGTGCATGTCTGTCTATATGTCCATCTGTAGGTCCATCTGTCTGTCTATACCATAGAATAACTTCCCATGTTAAAACCTTTTATTATCCTTTTATTTCAGTGACATTATTCTCCCCCCCCCCCTTTCAGATTTGAAATATGTTTATCTAACTAAATAAATGCCCTTATTGTTGTTGAAGCTCGGGGGCGGCATTGATATGTAGACCATTGCTGCCTTATGTGCTACTAACCATTCCAATGATGACATCTTGAAGAAACCAAAAGTCTAATTTATATGTATCAAGGGATTTTATGGTTTTCCAGTGGATAAAATGGGAAAGACAATGCCATTTATCTTGATCTGCGTCAATAATGTCAATGGACAAAAACCTTTCCTATGTTGAATTTATGCTGCTGCTTAAATATTACATTAAAATGCTCCGATTTTGGACTTCAAGTAGGAAAAGCATTTAGAGAAAAGCAAAAAATGCAAATTTTATTGATAAAATGCATTTAGTATTTAACACAGGCACAAGTTTTTAATGGAAAAAGCAATTGTAGCTTCTGAAATGAAGAATTTTGGTTGTTCTGCAAGTTGGGTTATGTCTATAGTTATACAGTTCAGAGTTTTAACTTAATGGCAGAACAATCAGGCCCATTTACCTTATTTACAATGGAAGAACAATCAGGCCCATTTACCTTATTTACAATGGAAGAACAATCAGGCCCATTTACCTTATTTACAATGGAAGAACAATCAGGCCCACTTACCTTAGGGGGCGCTCTACAGATAATACATGCTTCTGAGTGAGTGACAGGTGTAAGATGAAGTATTTTGCATTTGCAACAAGCACAATGGAGAGAATGTTGGCATACCTCTATGTTACTTTCATGTACTGTGGCTGAAATTTCTTTACATTTTGTACTTGTGAAAACTGGAAATGATCTAAGCACACAGCGGACAAAATGGCCGCTCCAAAGTACTCGAAAAATCAGCCTGAATTAGTCAAAAGTGCACTATTTTCAGCAGTTATTAAAATAGGGAAACAAATTTTGCCAGAGCAGACAATACCAGCCTCTGAAAGAACTGTGAATGAATTAAAAAATATCCAAAAAGTAAAAAAAAGTTATCAGCTCTTTGTTTTAATATTTACCTTTGAAGTACAGGAAGTGAAAATGACCAAGCGGAGCTAGCAGTTTTTTGAGAGGTGCACATCTTAAGTAAGACCAAGCTGTATACTCTATAACCCAAATTTCACCCATCAATCATACACCAAAATTAAGGGAATTCAAAGTTCTTTAACAATACATAAGATATACAAGGTCTTTTTTTAAATAGCCAGGACATCCAGTGAGGAAAACCTGGGTAATTCTTTTTCTTTAAAAATCTAACCCTATGCAAAGTACGAAACTGGAGAGCACCACCTTATTTACAATGGAAGAACAATCAGGCCCATTTACCTTATTTACAATGGAAGAACAATCAGGCCCATTTACCTTATTTACAATGGAAGAACAATCAGGCCCATTTACCTTATTTACAGATGTATTATGTACACTCAGCTAGAGACAGCAAAGATCCCCTGAGTTTCTGTTAATTACCATATATACCCAAAGATAAGCCTGTGCTTGATGATAAGCTCACCCCCTTTTTCTAACAGAATGTTGGCAAATTTTTACTAAGTATAGTAACTGGGGCTTGGTCTCTTTACATGAGCAACCATATCATGGTCTTATCATTGGAGAAACTGTGGCCTGCTTTTATCATGGGATAAATTGGGAATTTGTCTAAACTGGGGCTTAATCATATCATGGAAGTTCTGAGGTCTGGTCTTACCATTGGAGAAACCTGACCTGGTTTTATGGAAGAAGCCTTGGCTTGATGTTATCATGGGTAAAACTCTGACCTGGTCCTTATCATGGGAGAAGCTGGGGCCTGTTTTTTTTGGAGAAATACTGTAATGCACCAGCAGATCTGGTCTATGCTTTATTGCTTACAATCATTGATTTATCACTTGCTGAGTGAGGGAATTTGTGTGCTAAAGTGATAGGGAATAAGCTCACAAAGCTGAATTCTGCTTCAAGACATATTTATTAACAGAGATTTTATAAATGAAATAATACATTAACTGTCCACCCAATGCTAGGCATAACAAATTTAAAATACAGGTTCTCTTAGCCAACAAATTATATTTCATAGAATTTCACCATGTCTATTGTCAACATTTTGTAGTATATTAAAAACTCCTTCATGTCCAAGTTATACAACAGAAGACTTCATTCAGGGTCATCACTCTGCTAAACTGAACAGTTTGCAATTGGTATTAGCTTATATGCAAGTATATATGGTATCTTGGATTAATGATGTGTGCAGCCATTCAGCCATGTTTGTCTGTCTCCCTGACTACACTCATCATCAAATTTTATATTCCAAGTTTCATATTGACCTTTACTGATTGACAGATTACAATTCTGGCTATAATTAATATAATATAATATATTGGTCAACTCAACTTAGGGAAGGAGAAGTTACTATGCTTCCTAAGTAAGAGTTCCATATGTGTCCCTTACCATCTGTACACCCTAGAGGTAGCCTGACCACATGGGAACTTGAACTTGGTGTGACCATATGATTGGTGTGTCCTGGCCACTTACTTCTCCAACTGAAATGCCCAACATCCTGCCTAATACAGACCCCTACAGTTACCACTGGCCTACAGGTTCTTTAATTATTGGTGTGCATCAGCGTGGCATAATATCATTTGGGTTTGGTTGGGTTCAGCATGCTTTAATGTGTTTTGCCAGGAGGATTTGATTAGTTTTGTTGGGCAATGACATTAAAGTTTCTTGCCTAAGAACACAACATGGATCTTTACCTAATATAGCACACATGTAACACCTTGTCATCTAACACTGCTTCTATAGTATGGCAGATATTTGCACCTATTTACCCGCATGTGGAATACAGATCTTAAGTGTTTAGTAAGTCTTATCTAGAACTGTAACATTAATCACATTTAACATTTAAAATTATCATCTTTTCATTTTATCCTCAAAACTTGTAACAAAAACATTTAATAATGTAACTTATATTTTTTGAATTATTACATAACTCTAACTTTCCCAAAAATCCACTCTGTCATAGATTGAACACACAGCATAGACTCTGATCTACCAGTGCTTTATCCTATATCTGGGTCTACAGTACTTACTCACTATAATATAGATCAAATACACAGCATAGACTCTGATCTACCAGTGCTTTATCCTATATCTGGGTCTACAGTACTTACTCACTATAAGATAGATCAAATACACAGCATAGACTCTGATCTACCAGTGCTTTATCCTATATCTGGGTCTACAATACTCACTCACTATAAGATAGATCAAATACACAGCATAGACTCTGATCTACCAGTGCTTTATCCTATATCTGGGTCTACAATACTCACTCACTATAATATAGATCAAATACACAGCATAGACTCTGATCTACCAGTGCTTTATCCTATATCTGGGTCTACAGTACTTACTCACTATAATATAGATCAAATACACAGCATAGACTCTGATCTACCAGTGCTTTATCCTAAAGCATATCGAAGTCTACAGTACTCACTATAATATAGATCAAATACACAGCATAGACTCTGATCTACCAGTGCTTTATCCTAAAGTATATCAAAGTCTACAGTACTCATGCAAATATAGATTGAACACACAGCACACTCTGATCAACCAGCACGTTATCCTACAGCATATCCAAGTCTACAGTACTCACTCGCTCTAATATAGACTGAAAACACAGCATAGACTCTGATCTACCAGAGCTTTGTCCTACAGCATATCAAAGTCTATAATACTCACTCAAATATAGATTGAACACACAGCACAGACTCTGATCTACCAGCACTCTAATATAGACTGAACACACAGCATAGACTCTGTTCTACCAGCACTTTATCCTACAGCTTATCCAAGTCTACAGTACTTACTTTAATGCCATAAGGCACTTTCTTTAGGGAGAGAAATTTTTTACTGTTGGGTGTACATTAAAAAAATAAGGTCATATTCATGTAGTTTAGGGACATTTCTATCTTCTATCTGTAGGCCAACTCTGTTTGGTATTTGCAGAGCACTAGAGATTTTCTCTCGGGAGTTTTCTTTTCCAACAGTGTCTGCAGACTTCATTACTATTTTACATGTGTGCAGACATTTCTGCAAGGTGGATATTAGTTTGCTGTAAGTTTAATAAAGAAAAAGGATGGTTTTAAATCAATAAATATAAAAAACTGCTGATGATAACAAAATTAAAATATATTATAAAGAATAAAATAGAAAAGAATTATTTCAAGATTCAGAACGCTAGATGTTGTAACTGATTGACCCTCACTCATATTGAATCTACCAAAGCTGCATATCCATGCGATATAGTGGATCATTTTAAGAGAAAAACATGTAGAATGTTAATGAAGATGACAACTTTAAAATGAATTGAAATGAATTATTTAAAGCAGATAAGAAACAAATGATCTCATATTTTTAGGTCCAAGTTGTACGAGATGAGTAGCGGCCGATGTTGAATGAATCAGATTGTTGGCAAGTCTGAAACTTTGGGTGTTCCACAACATGATGGGAGAAAGAAATTAAATAAGGAGAAAATAGTTGTGATAACATCAGATTGAAGTTAGACTGGTAGGTACTCAGGGAATTACAGTTTTTGGATGGATTTTGTTATAAGAAACAAATGGGATAAAACCTTCCATAAACAATTTTTCATAGACAAGAAATTCTTTACCAATTCCAGGCTTTGCACCTCATAATGAATCAAATGCTAATCCAGGCTAATGAATCAAATGCTGTATTTTACAAAGAAGTTATTCTAATTACTCATATGATTTGTTCAGTATGTTTTTTTTTCATAGGCAGGGGTGGGGGTTGGAGTTTGAGGATTCTGGTACATGTACTGCCAAGTATTGAAGTTGGAGCAGGTAGTGTGGCGGGTGTAACATAGCAGTACAAAAACATTCTAACTTCTTAAAAAATGTTTTGAGCAACATCTGTCTTAGCGAAAGTATGTCAACCTTATGTACATCTTAGCTTTTTTATGGTAAGCTGCTATAGAATTCCAAGCAATCATTTTCCTTTTTGCTGAGCCAGTGAATGGGTTTGGGATTGGTTTCGGAGTAAAGTACATTGCAGAAGGACACACCATGGTAGCTGACCCAGGCTGATCCACTGGTAGGATTCTAAGTGGCACCCTTTTAGTTGGAAGTCCTGCAAGCTAACCACTGAGCCACTGTGGCATCTGCCACCATTAGTCACCACTTATGACATGCAGGAGTGCGATAAGCCTCCTCTACATCCCCAAACACAGGGGCCTGCAAATGTCAAGACATAGCTATCATTTTTCTGGCAGCAATGGTGTCATCATCAACAATGTTATGATTTTACATTAAAGTTTTAGCTCACATGGCCAAAGGCTATGTGCGCTTATGGCATGGCCCTATGTCCATCGTGCATCTGCCTTCTGTCCATCCAACTGTCCACATTTGCTATTTTTTGACATCTGAAAAACTGCTGGGTCAGTTTGGATCAAACTTGGAAGAATGTTTCTTAGGACATGCTCAACCAAAATTTTGTTTGGGGTGGCTCCCCTAGCAATGGTGTGGTATGAATGTTTGTTAGTACATGGTTTATTTATCAAAATTGTGTCTGGGGTGGCTTCTCTAGCAATGATATGGTTTCCTTTGCAACCAGTTGGAAAATCTATTTTCGACTTCTTTTCTAGAATGGCAGAACCAGTTGTGATTAAACTTGGTAGGAGTGTTTCATAGGACTGGCTTTATGAAAATTGTGTCCAATGTGGCACCCCAAGCAATGGTATGGCATCCAAAGCAAACATATGGAAAAACTATTTTCAACTTCTTGAGAATGGTCAAGCCAGCTTCAACCAATATTAGTAGGAATGTTTTTTAGGACATGCTCTATCAAAATTATTTTTAGGACTCGCTCTATCAAAATTATGTCTAGGGTGACTCCTCTGGCAATGGTGTGCCTTCCATACGACAAGCATATGGGAAACCTATTTTCAACTTCTTCTCAACAAAAACTGAGCCAGTTTTGATTGGATTTTGTAGGAATATTTGTAAATACATGGTCTGTCTAAATTGTGGCTCCCCTAGCAATGTTGTGGCTTCCTTAGTAACCCGGTAGAAAACCTTTTTTCGACTTCTTCTCTGGAACGGCTGAACCAGTTTTATTAAAATTTTGTAGGAATGTTTGTTAGGTCATGCTTAATCAAAATTTTGTCTAGGGTGGCACCCCTAGCAGTGGTGTGACTTAGCAACAATATGGAAAACCTATTTACAACTTCTTCTTCAGAAAGGTTAAACAAGTTTTTATAAAACTTGATGTGAACGTTTCTTATGGAGTATTTTAGACATAAAGATGCATGCAAATCACACAAACCATAGAGACATTAAGCTGCAGTATACATAACATACATATTTAAAACAACAATTAAAACAGACATTAAAACATTACTTTAAGACCCATATAAAGATAACATACATACAATAAATGGATAAGGTGAAACTTAGTCTTATATCTTCATTTCCTTTTCAAAATAATATTATTTAAAAAAAGTGTATAGTCCTGGCTTTATCATGGTTCAATTTATTACGCTATTCTCAATATATTGCGGTTTCATAGATATCGCGGTTCTCAGTAAAACACAGATTCGTACTTAACGTGGTCAGTGGTAATAGACCCTGACTACCGTGTTATAAAGAGGGAGAGCTGTACATAAATACATACATAACTTTTTGTTGTTGTTGTTGTTGTTGACAAAACTTGAATTCAAGGCATGCTACACTGTATTTGGCTTCAGAAAATTCATAAAGTTAAAAATGCATATCATGAAGAGAATGATCACCACTGAGAAATTAAGACGTTAAAAAGATCCAATCTACATATAAACATAGACAAAAAATAGACTAGTGGCTAAATTAAGCACAGAAAAACTATTAAAACTAATAACTAAGAAACTAGGCTGCAAGTACTGAGAAAACAGTTAGTAAAATTATAACAGAAAGCTGAATGCTGAATAAAACTAAAAAAGTGTAAAGAATAAAAAAATTGAGTACATTGGCCACACTTACAAGTCAGTCCCTCCCATGTCTGCAAAAACCTGCAGGAAACTACATAATAATTTACACAACTAATCTCGTTTGGCAGGATGTTCCAGACCTTGTGATCAGCAAACCTGAATGATGCCTTGACATATTTTTCTGTTTTCAGCCTAGGTGGATCCAAAATATTATCATACCTGAAATTATAATGAGAAATTTGGTTGGGGGGGGGGGGGGAGGATGGGAACAAAGTTTGAGAGATATTTTAGTGCCATGCCATACCATGTACAATTTTAGAAACTTCTAAGTCCATGATTCGAAGTCATTTTAAATGGCTGAAACACAGGACTCGTCATTGTATTTTTTCTAACTTAGGTGCTTGTTATAAAAATGCCATGCTAAAGGACAGTAGTTAAAGTTAGAAAGAATAAAAGAGTAAAAGATTCCTAATTTCCCATTTAATGTTAGATAACTACCTATGCACTTAAATACACCTCTCCCTCGATAACTCGTCACAATGGGGTCCAAAAACAAAGACCGCACTATAAGCGAGGGCGCGAATTACCGAGGGACCTAAAAAAAATATTAAGAAGAGGATGCCATCCCTGCTGGACATCGAGAAAACTGCAGGTGGGGTAATGGGGATGTTTAATGGCTGAATACTCGTTTTACAATTGCACTGGGAATAATTGTCAATAAACAGCTTTTTTTCTAATGTAGTTGTTTGCTTTTTGTATAAATTACCTTTATTTTCAAGATTCCTAACCTGTGAAAGATCATTAACAACATTTGTCCAAGCGGTTTCAACAACATGTGTATGCGAAAACATTGTGTATTTTGTTATTGTTGATTCACAACAAAACAAGATTCCTTTTTTTCAAAACTTAATGACACTTTTTTCGTGAAACAACCGTCAACATCGAAACTTGATTTGTTTATTGTTCTATTAATAAGATATGGATGCCGTGATTTCATTGCAAGTAACTGTAAAGCTTCTTCTCATCCTTGAGGAAATCTCTGAGTGGCAAGTTAGAAATTTTAAGTTCAATACAAACTTTGGAACTCGCTTCTATGTAATGAACCATATCTGTAAAACAAAGCTTTTTATTCACCAAGTACTCATTTTGCTTGATTACTTTGCTATCGTTGATCACATTTGTGAATAAGTAGGCTAAGTTAAGGTAGTTTAATTATATTACTTACATAATAATATTTATAACAGTGTTCGATTGATCAATTGAAATGAGTTGACCTAACACACGGCCGTGACCACTAGCTCTTATGCAGGTAGGATTTGCATGCCTTTTAACTTTTAGTTTATTCCACCCCCTTTATTTGATTTGATACAAAAGACATAATTAACGTGATGAGACAAAACAGGTCTGCTATTAATTGAGTGTAAAAACACAACAAATACTTCTGCAAGTGAGAGATCAAAAAACTGTCGGCACTTAATTAGGTTCTCACGTAAATGCTCAGACATAGCTGGGACAGTTGAATTGTATTTTTCATGTTTGAATACAAGAGGCCATATTGCATTTATGATGATTACACTGAAACTGAATTAAAAGATAGAACTAAAACACAAATTTCACTTGACAAAACTTATTTAATTGGTATTTATTTTTTTAAGTGTTGCCACCAGTAGGCATTAGTGACATTCTCATTGATCAAAATTTCATCAAATATTGTTATTTACAGTGTACTGAGAATGTTGTTTGGAAAGAAAATTAAACAAAATATATGCCTTCTTATAAAAGTTGAAAATTTCATGATGTTGATTCAAATTTCTGGGTACTAGCCACTGTTTTTGACGATAAAACGAGCGATATATCGAGGTTTAATTTACTAATTTTGATCACGATTTTTTTTTCACGTTCAACAAATAGGAGCTAATTTGTTGGGTATTTTCTAGTAAAAAAAAGTGGAATCCATGCCTGACCCCGCATTTGTTTTACATATTTTCCATACATCCTCATCAGGTTTCATAAGGAAATCTTATATCAACTCCAAGCAACCATAGAGTGTTGTCAGAGTTGATCTTATTACCCCCTATAATTTTTAGGAACATACTCTATCAAAGTTGTGTCTGGGGTAACTCCCTTAGCAGCGTTGTGGCAAACCCACAAATGATAGTTATCTCCCATTTAGTGTGGCCATTGTTACTAATATATAAAAATGATTTTCTCTCCATATTGGACCAGATGTGATAGTGATAGGCAGAGTCCATGCATGAACACCTTTCATGTTCATACAAAATATGCCAGTGCACCATCTAGTGCAGCTGAAGTTACTCAAGTAGAAACACAGTAAACAAAGTGTCAGTACCACCAGTTTCTACCAAATAGCTGGAGATTATTCTTACAGTGGTGTCTTCCATCCCAAGTCACCTGCCTTATTACTACATTTGCCCTTTAGACAATCCATGTCAGGTAAGTGGTATCAGCACCGCTTAGGTCTCTTGTCGAAAGTCATATAAGTTTTACACCAGTTACTGAAATTTTGGGACAATATTGCTATAGATGTATATGCCTAAAGTTGGTACTGTATATACTCACGTATAAGATAAGTCCAAATGCAAACAACATAGACCCTGATCTGCCATCGCATAATGTGCCATCAGATCAGGGTCTATGTTGTTTGTTCTACTGATTTGTCCTTACAAACTGCATAGACCCAGATCTGATGGCGCAGTATGTGATGGCAGATCTGGGTCTATGCAGTTTGCAGTTGGTATCAGATTATACGCGAGTATATATGATAACTGATATTCTGGGATTTGTGTCTTCCCTACTTAATGGCTCAGAAGCTTGACAGTAGCTTGCAATTTGTGCAAGGAAGAAACATATGGTTTTCAGGCTTGAATGGTCAAAGGTTATGATCATTGGGACTGAAAAGAGGAAAACTCTTTTCCACACAATAACTCGACTTGTATACCATTACCAAACTTTGCAAGTGGCTTGCAGTTAGGGCAAGGAAGAAACATATCGATTTCAGGTTCAAAAGGTCATAGGTTAAGGTCACTGGGACTCAAATAAAGAAAAATGTTTTCTATACAGTAATTTGACTTCTAACCAGATACCACAACTAAACTTTGTAAATGGCTTGCACTTGACTTGGGGTCAAAAGGTCAGAGGTCATGGTCACAGTGATTATAAGATGAAAAATGGTTTCCACATAACATCTTGAGTTCTTTATAACCTTCTTTGACCAGACTATGTTGATGGCTTATGTTTGAGATGAGGAAAACACCTGTTCATTTTGGGTTAAAAAGGTCAAAATCATGGGGATTGAAAGAAGGAAAATTATTTCCACAAAACTACACAAGTTCTGTCCCACATGTTTTGACTAATCATTGTAGATGGCTTGCCATTAAGACAAGGTAGACACATATTGATTTGAAGGTTAGAAGGTCAAAGGTCAGAGTGACTCCAAGAAGGAAAATGTTTTCCACAAAGTAACTAATATCCTATGGCATAAAGCATGACCAATATATGCGGATGGCTTGCATCTGAGACAAAAAGGCACATATTGATTTTGGGGTCAATTCAAGGTCACCAAGACTGAAAAAAATAAATATGGTTTCTGCAAAATAACTTAACATGGCAGGCATATAATGTACTGTTTATGATACTTTTGTTCATTTTTTTTTCAAAGTTCCATGAAATATTTTGCAGCAAATTTTGTGTTACTTTAACCAGCCAAGAGGATGCAATTAAATTGTTTTTGTTGCATCTTTAGCTCTTTCTTTCTTTTTCCTTGTTTTCCATTGTGGTTTTGTTTTGGTTGCCTCTTTAACTTTGTCCAGGGTACTACTCACCATGGGTACAAAGTACATAATGCTGATGTACTTTTCACATTCCAGCAATTAGATTATGAAGCAAGTAAGAAACAACATTCTGCAGAATTCTTGTTTTCAAGATTCCCAGAAATATTTTGCAGATAATTTTGTATTCCTTTAACCAGCCAAGAGGATGTGATTTCATTGTTGGCACTAATGCCACATGTTGTCTCAGAATAACAACTTCTTTTTCTGCAACATATCATTACCATCTCTATCAGCAAAACAAGTGATCATGATCAAGAGAGATTATTTCTTTCTTTATAGGCAAAACAAGCAAAAATAACTGGTAAAAGTTCATTGTGTTGTTTTTTTAGGCAATCCATAAAACACAATAGTGAATGTTGGCAATGTTTATTAGCAAAACTAACAAACATTATAGTGATATGAAACCAACTGTCATATCCGTGGAATTACTAATGTTAAATAAATATTCTCAGCTGCAAAAGGGTAAAAAGATATTTTGGGTCAAATGAGAAAGTTTATTGATACAAATTTTTTATGCCATGTTAGCTAGTTTTTTCCACAGAGTTTGAGGTAGCTAAGTTGGTAGAGCATCAGACACCTAAACCGAGGATCACATGTTTGATACCCTCCAAGGCCATCATGGGTCAGCTGCCTTGGTATGTCCTTGCAAAAGGCACTTAGCTGCCATTTCCTTGGCATGATAAAGTGTTGAAAGTACCAACCATCACCTACTCGGACATTGGGTTAGGTATATGCTACAGTTAATGCACATGCTAGAGCATCTGCCTGCTGAACCCCACTCACCCATATAAAATCAAGTAGTTTTTTTGCATACACAGTTGTAATAAATTTTGAACCTCTGTACCGTGTCTTAAAATAATGTTATTTGCCTATTACACTCTGTTTCATGTCCTCTATCGATGCAAATAAATTTTATTTAATTAACATCAACTGCTTAACTAGTTCTGCCAGGTTATTCAACATGCTCTCGATGGTTCAGATGTTGGTGTAATACTGCTTGGTCTTGAAGGTGGAGAAAACTGGAGAAAACCACTGAACCTGGATGGGTAACCACTGATCGGCAATTACATGGATGGGCAACCACTGATTCAATCTATCAGTAGGGGAACGATTGTTTAATTGGTACCTTGGCTGCAGGTGAATCTGTTATTCAGCTATTGCATTAGAGAGATTTCAGTGGACTCCCCCCCCCCCACCAATCCAATAAGCATTTCAATGCAGGGATTTACAAATCCACTTGCCTGACTCCTGGAACCAGCTCAAATTCAGCTTGGGCAAGCTCAAAGTTTGCAAGGCACTTGCCCGCAGGCAAGTCCAAAATAATTGAGAGAGAGAGATGTAAGAAACTTTATTTAACATCGGTGGTCTGGATAAAATACATTCGTAATGCTTTATGTTCTGCAAGTTTTATACACTGCCATCTCACAACAGTACGTATATCAGCACCTTTATTTAGTGTTTACATGTATTGCATTCTTCTTCTACATAACTGTCCACAGTTTCTTTCATACATGATGTATAGTATGTCATTTCCATCGTGTAGTCAATGTCAAGGTCAATCTCACATTTTCTCACGCAGACATGATAATGTGAATATTTACTATTTAAGACAAGTTTTGACAAATAAGGAATAAATATTTATATTTAACTTACCAGTTACATTTTAATCGTAATATTTGTACGTATCGGGATTCGCCGACTTTTATGTCCTAAGTTAGCTTCGGGCAGTTTGTCGGCTTGCCGACTCTAAACAATCAGCTTGTCAAAGATTGTTTTGATGCATGTCACCGATTTTAAGGTGAGTAGGTGTTAATTGTTAATAATATAACTCACGAGATTTCTTTGATGGATGTGTTTGGAAATAAAAGGCACTCTTCTCTAACGATTAACCACCAGGAGGAATTCGTTCAAAGGAATATTAAGCACCCACAAGCTGTGTTTATGATATGTTGTTTACCTGATAATTAAATGGATAATAATAAGTGTTCTCAAAATCATTCTGAAAAGTTGGCTGGTCAAATATTTGTATGCATGTCGCCGGTTTCAAGATGACGAGATGATAATTACTAATGTGATATGTGGAGGCAGATCTGAGTGGACACAACACACCCCAGAAAAAAAGCAGGGAGTGAAATTATTGATACTTATGGAATATGTTAATAATGGATTAATTTCACCTTCTTTTTTTTTTTTTTACTGGATGGATACTTAAATCTGCATGATCATTTGAACTTAAATGGAAAAGTAGATAAAGAAAAATGTAATATATTAAAACATGTTTAAAATTAAGTTAATGCATATCTGTTATTGGTTGTTTAATTTTTCAGTTCAAGGTCTTTTACCTAAACATCTCTCTCTTACTTAAAAATCTAGCTATTTCCAAAAAATTCTTTTCTACTTAACCATTTACCTGTCTATATACATGTACCTGTCTATATACATTTACCTGTCTATATACATGTACATATCTGTTTTTGCTCTTCTGGCTATATCTGCATTCTAATTCTTTCTCGTCTACATATCTATCTACCTGTACATGTATTATTTACATACATATTTTTGATAACTTTAATTATCGGCATATGGTTTTAATGTGCCAACAAAGATAAAAGAAAACAAAAGTTAAAATAAATATTTCCTTAAAATATCCCATATTTTATTTTATCTTATTTTTTCACTCATGTTGGGATATTATGTTTGAGGCAAGCTCAGATTTTCCAAGGGCAAGTTCAATTTTCCAGAAAATGTACTAATGCCACTCATGGAAATACTTATAAAATTTTTAAATCCCTACAATGTGAATCATTATGTAATTGCATTTTGATGCTTAGTGTTTTAGCGGTTGGTCAAAAGTTTGTCCAGTGGATTACCTAGATAGTTTTTGTTGCATAACGTATACAGTTTCAGATCTTTATAATATATGTTTCATTCACTTTTCAGGTATACTTTCAATTCGGGTAACACTCACTAGTATTTTCATTTTTTTTTATTGATTTTAAAGGATTTTAGTTACTACAAGTTCATGCATTTTCTTGGAGAGAGCTGTATTGGCTCAGAGGTTAGCATGTTGGACTTGTGACCAAAAAAGTATGGGATGAATCCTGCCCAAACCAGGGTGTGTTGGCTACAGCGCAGGGCACTTTACCCTAATTGCCTTGGCACAGTGTAACCTTTCATGTGTTGATATGCTGCTATACACCAAACAAACAAACAAATATTCTTTTTCTTGCAGATCATTTTTTGTGTTTTTACAGAAAATTCCATTTTTGTTGGTATGGATATGCCACTTAGAAAGAAGCAAGTACATAGAGGATATTTGTTTGAAATGGGTGAATAACATATATTTCATTGAGTGGTTGAATAACATATATTTCATTGAGTGGGTGAATAACATATATTTCATCGAGTGGGTGAATAACATATATTTCATTGAGTGGGTGAATAACATATATTTCATTGAGTGGGTGAATAACATATATTTCATTGAGTGGGTGAATAACATATATTTCATCGAGTGGGTGAATAACATATATTTCATTGAGTGGGTGAATAACATATATTTCATTGAGTCGGTGAAAAACTCAGTATTTTCAAGAGTGGCAAGGCCATGAGTGAAAATACTTAAGTTTTTCACCCACGAGATGAAATGTATCTGTTATTCACTCAGAGCAAACAAATTTTCTTTTTATTTTATGCTCAAATGTATTGTCTAGCAATTTGTATAACAGACTGAAGTAGCAGATTTCTTACTGTATCCCGCGTGATTATGTCAGCAGTTTACTGTTTATGTTTTGCTCTGTTTTGTGTACATTCACACATAAAATATCAGTTTCACATAATGCTCCTTCCCAATTCAAGGTCAAACAGCAGATAAAAACAAAATAAAGAAAAAATATATATTTGCTCATTGCTGGATTTTAACCCGGTTCATCTGGATGCGTAGCAGCCCTATTTACTTTTACACCAATTATTTCACTCAGAAAATCCAGTAATTCACGGCCTAGCATAAAATAATTCTTTTTTTTTATAGGTTGCTTAATTTTGTCTTGCCTGTGTAAGCACTGTAAGATGTAGTAGTCACTTACATGGAGGTGGCGGTGTCAACAGTGTGGTTTCCTCATTAATCCTCACCTGAATAACTCATGAATTTGCATATAACATGATAAGATCAGTGGATTCACCCCTTTTTTTTAAGCTGGCAAGAAAATCCCTCGAAGGGACTGACTCTCTATTGACTGAACAGAATTTCAAGGAATAAAAAAAAGACCATTTCTTCTTTTTAACTGCTGAGTGTTGAAACCATCCCTGATATTTGTTAGCAATAACAAGATTTTCAAATTTGCTGCTGAGGTGGCCATATTAAATGTAAGATCAGCACCATTTTTATTTAGGACCAACTAGACATAATTTAAAGTTTTTTGGTGAAAACCCCATGTGAATATGATCATACATTCAGGAGGAGTAGTGATAACAAGATTTTCAAGATGGTCACATTGGATGTCAGATCGGCTTTCATTTGGGCTCAACTAGGCACCACAAGAAGTCTTCTGGTGAAACTCAATGCTGCTAAGACTTTCCATTTAGGACAAGTAGCAATAACAAGATTTTGAAGATAGCTACCATGGTGGTCATATTGGGTGTCAGATTGACACAATTTTCATTTAGGACAAAGTAGATATCATAATAAGTCTTCTCATTAAAGCCCCTTGTCATAGTGATAAGATTTTCTAGATAGCAGATTTTTTCATGAAAACCCAAAGTCAATATGACCATCTATCTAGGAGGAGTAGTGATATCAAGAATTTCAAGATGGCCACTGTGGTGGCCAAATTAGAGGTCAGATTGGCACCATTTTCATTTGGGAACAACTAGACATCATTAGAAGTCGTCTGGTAAAAGCCCATGTCGATACGACTTTCTGTTCACGAGGAGTAGTGATAACATGATTTGCAAGATGGCTGTTGTGGTGACCATATTGTATGTCAGATTGGCATCATTTTTATTTAGTACCAAGTAGACATCATAAGAAATCTTTTATTGAAAATGTCTTGTTGATATCACTTTCCATTTAGGAGAAATGTCATATTGGACGTGCAAGCAGCACCATTTTCATTTAAGACCAACTAGACATCGTAGTAAGTCTCATGGTGAAAAACCCATGTCAATATGACTTTCCATTCAGGAGGAGAAGCAATAAAAAAAAAATTCAAGATGACTGTCATGACAGCCATGTTGGACCGCCAATCAGCACATTTTTATTTAGGACCAACTAGAAGTCTTTAATGTGAAAACCCCATGTTGATATGACCATCTCTTCGGGAGGAGTAGGAATAAAAAGATTTTCAGAATGGCTGTTGTAGTGGCCATATTGGAAGTCAGATCAGTATCGTTTTCATTTAGGTCCAAAAATAGACATCCCTAAGAAATCTTTTAGTGATAACCTCATGTTGATATGACTTTCCATTCAGGAGAAGTAGCAATAACAAGATTTTCAAGATAGCTGCTGTGGCGGTTATGTTGGATGTGTGAGTGGCACAATTTTCATTTAGGACCAACTAGACATCATAAGAAGTCTTCTGGTGAAAACCCCATGTTGATATGACTTTCCATTCAGGAGGAGTAGCAATACAGTAACAAGATTTTCAAGATGGCTGCCATGGTGGCCATATTGGACATCGGATCAGCACAATTGTCATTTAGGTCCAAATAGTCATCAGAAGTCTTTTAGTGAAAGTCCCATGTTGATATCATCCATTCAGAAGGAATAGTAATAGCAAGATTTTCAAGATGGCTGTTGTGGTGGCCATATTGGATGTCTGAGTGGCACCATTTAAGACCAACTAGACCATGGGATGAATGTGTTTGTAAAGTTTCAATGTAATTCACCATGTAGTTCAGGAGGAGTAGCAATAACAAACTTGTGCTAACAGGCCATCTCATAAACTCTTCTGGTCTATGATCAGTAGATATATTAAGAAATAATTTGCAAAGTTCTAATTATATGCATATTTTTGTCTGTTCTCTTTTTGGACATTTTTTTTTTCCTCAATCCAGATGTAGTGTTCTGGGACCATGCTACTGCCATATGTAATTTGTGGTTATTAGTACAAACAACATGGAGTTGTGCTCAGTCATTGCCATGTGCTATCGATGAAGAAGTGTATCCTGATATATAAAATCACTATCTTGAGGAACTTATACGTGCAGAAGCATTGATGTGTTTGTCTCCAGCAGTTTATAAATTTAATTCTAGCTATGAAACTTTTCTATATTTGTGTTAGCTTCTGATGGATACACTTGCCATGATCTTTAATGGGAGACACAAGTGCACGAATTTGTGTGTACTGCATGTCAACTGGATTAACATTTAAAGTCTGTCATCAATTTATTGACAGTGATTGAATTTCAATGATAAAATATCAATGAATATTAAAATCAAAGATCAAATATCCATTAATATTAAAATCATTTTGGATGAATATTTATTTATGACTTTGGAGATTATAATTCTTGCTAGCATTCCCCCTTCCCCCCCCCCCCCCCCCCCCCAGAGAAAAAGAAGCTGTTAACCATCATTTTAATCTCCCTCGCTATCTCATGCCCATGCTATGCCACAGGCAATGTTCATGGACCCTATTGCTCGTGAAGGTTAATGGGAGATGTGTAGCTGGAGTATTCTGTTTTTCCAAGGGGTCAGTTAGAAGATTGAGCCTTTGTAAGTAATTTTCAGTAATTATTGCATGTTTGAATTTGGAGTTGAAGTGTTAATGACTGTTGTTGTATTCAGTACAGTGCTTCCATGCCATTACTAAGCACACAAATATTGGAGTGTAGCAAGCAAGCAATGTGGACCACTAACTTGGTACCCAATGGTGACAAATATTTCATCATCTCATAACTTCATTATTATCATGAGTGATTCTCATTTGTTATAATGAGGGACTATATCCAATTGCAGATTGATTTAGAGGGGTTCAGAGATGTGAGGGTGGGTGTTCATTTGCCCCCCCAACACACACACACACACAGACACATACACAGACACACACACACAGACACACACACAGACACACACACACACACCATTTCCAGTTAAAAATTGTAAATTAATTTAATAGGGGATATGTTTGGAATATTTTAATTAATACAAGTATGTTTGGGCTGGAAATTTGGCCACCCAGGATAGTTATAGCCCATTTTCCTTTTCAAATGGTTGCAGATGCTGGCAACAGATCTGTGGCCTGTCTGTTTTCTTTGATAATGAAGACGTTCAGCTGCGCTGCATTGCAAGAAGTATGCAAGAATTCCTTTTCTACTTTTGCATACTAATTATTATTCAAGAAAATACATCAGACTTGAGAAGAAAAAAAAAGTTTGATCAGGTCAGATTTGGAAATGAGAAAGGTTGATGAAGTACATTTTACTCCAAAGATAGTTTAATGATATATCAATAATTTAGAGTGTAGTTGTAAAAGAGAAAGTTTGATGAAGTACACTGTTATACCAAATACATCTCTTTACAGAAGTACACTGTTACACCAAATACATCTCTTTACAGAAGTACACTGTTACACCAAATACATCTCTTTACAGAAGTACACTGTTACACCAAATACATCTCTTTACAGAAGTACAATGTTACACCAAATACATCTCTTTACAGAAGTACACGGTTACACCAAATACATCTCTTTACAGAAGTACACTGTTACGGTGCACCAAATACATCTCTTTACAGAAGTACACTGTTACACCAAATACATCTCTTTACAGAAGTACACTGTTATACCAAATACATCTCTTTACAGAAGTACACTGTTACACCAAATACATCTCTTTACAGAAGTACACTGTTACACCAAATACATCTCTTTACTGAAGTACACTGTTACACCAAATACATCTCTTTACAGAAGTACACTGTTATACTAAATACATCTCTTTACAGAAGTACACTGTTATACCAAATACATCTCTTTACAGAAGTACACTGTTACACCAAATACATCTCTTTACAGAAGTACACTGTTACACCAAATACATCTCTTTACAGAAGTACACTGTTACACCAAATACATCTCTTTACAGAAGTACACTGCTATACCAAATACATCTCTTTACAGAAGTACACTGTTATACCAAATACATCTCTTTACAGATATGTACTCTTCAATTTTGGAGAACATTTTTAGTCTCTGAGGTACTGAAAGGTACGATTGCAGAAATCCTACCTAATTGCTCATGAATCTGACACACAGTTTAGCATTATGGGGTACCAAACAGGTAAAGGACTATGGGTACCATTGCGATGGTATGCCAAATTTAATTATTTCAGGTCAGGTGGTATTGTAGTTATCTATGTCTTAGATGAGAACTTACATTTGTATATATATCTCAAAATTCTCTTGATAAATTTAATTATTGTTTTTCTATAATAGATGGGTAAATTTGTAGTTACCGGGTACTGTTAATTATATTATGTGATTCCAGTTAAATATGGTGTTAGCCACTCTAGCCCAGTAGGGGGGAGGTTACATTCAAATGTCAGGCAGTTGAAACGAAGGAACCCATTATTGGGGTCTAGCTGTATTTGTAAACTTGCAATAAATTAATGATAGCAAGTTTCGTTTTATAGCTAAACATTTACTGTCGATGCCCATTTGTTGTGAAATGTGTAGCTCTTTAAGTAGGAGTAAAATGCTTAAAATAGAGTTAATTAGCAGTTACATTGTAATTTGGAGTTAATTAGCTCATAAGGATATATTCTACAAGTAATTTCCCAATTAATATGATATTTTTGGAAATCCCAATACACATTAAATGTTACAAAGGAGTGTGTGTGGAGAGTGGATATATGGCTACAATTTGGTTATAGAATTTAGGTTTTGTGCATTTTAGTTTGTTTACTAGACTTGGATAAACGTCAGCAATATTAGCACAATCATATTGTAAGTTAGCTCCATATTCAAGTCTAGTAGGGTCTATAGGGAATGCTTTCTCTGAGGTGGGCTAGGAGACATTATAGGATAGGGTCAAACATAGTGCAGGGAGTCAGCATGTAGAACTAGAAGGTTTAAGATCTAATTAAATGTGAAAAAGAAAAACCCTCTCGTTTGTCTACTTCCCTAAGTGCAGTTATCCAAAATATCATTGCAGTGGTATCCAGTTATTGTTGCAATGCTAAATTTTGTCAATGCAATGGTAATTTTTGTCAATGCAATGGTAATTTTTGTCAATGCAATGGTAATTTTTGTCATTGCAATGGTAATTTTTGTCAATGCAATGGTAATTTTTGTCAATGCAATGGTAATTTTTGCCATTGCAGGGGTATCCATTTATTGTTGAAATGCCAGATTTGATGGATGCAACGGTGGCAATGCATCAGAATTTATAATTGTTGCAATAGTATCGATATACTGTTGTAATGATATTCTGCTATCTTACCTGCAATATTGAAATATTAGTGCAATGAAATCTTTGTTTTTTCAACAGAATATTTTATCATTGAAATGGTAATAAAAATTATCGTTGCAGTGGTAACATGACCATAACTTTAAAACCGTTTGAGATTAAGGGATGAATGTTGATATACTTATACATCATCACTAGAAGATGTTGTGGAAAGAGGGGTGTACGATTTATTTGGTTATCGTTATCTAGAGGATGATCAACCTCGCTGTTATTGCCCGAATCAAGTAAATAATAAAATAAATTATGAAACTTATAGATGGAATAAATAGAGATCTGAGCAGATATATAGAACAGAATAACACGAGCCCCCGTACATGAAATATAACAATTTAATCAATTACATAAAACAAACTGAGATAATACATTACATTAGGAAGATAAACTTCTTTTTCAAATAAATCATTTACTGAATTTCAGCACAAATATACTTATGCAAATAGCCGATCTGTTTTAAACGATAGAATTAGTTCATCATAGAATCGAGTGAACAATCGAAGTCATTGCCCTGCCTGCCTGCATGACCTGCGATAAGCTGGTCACTCCAACTTCGATGCTGCTGTCCGGTCAAGATTGATGTTCTCCTCTTGTTTTTCTTCTTTTCCTTCTCACGCTCTCTTATCTCGCCTCCTTTGGCCCTCAAATTTTGTGTGGGTAGGTAGGTGGATGGAGCTATTTCCCTTTGTGCTTTCAAGACTCGCTCGCTTCTACCGCCAGAATTGTGTCTGTCAACTTCCAGACATCCGGTCCCTTGAATAATTGTTTATACGAGAGAATTTCACCTAAATTCTACCTCGGAGTCAAGACCTTTTTCTCTTGCAGAAAAACTTAGACTGATTAAATTTTGTGATGGGGCATATTAAAAACATGAAATTTCGCCTGGGAACACACCCCTTATTTAGCGTAGCCAATCAGGATTAAATGTATCTACCACCTTTTATAAATACGCGACAAACATGCATAGCGTACCCCCTTGATTGTCGTGCGATATTTAAATAACTGATTCTGGAGAATTTCCAAAAGATAATCCTACTTTCACTTGCTTCATATCTAGTCCTGCAAACACTCGACTTTGACATTTTTGATATGTAGACCTCCAAATAACCTTCTCCTTCCAATCTGTCTGACCGTTAAATAAATAATGCTTAATTAAGAATCAATTTCGCCCCCAACAGGGACATTAAAATCATTGCAGTCTAGCGATTTAATACGGTATCTTTCCTCATAAATCTAATTAATTGTTCTCTGCCAACTAAATGTGCTCTATTTTCTCTGCTGTGCTCTACCGAATACATTGACAGAAATTTGCACCCTTACAGATGTGTTACACATATCACATTGAGAGTGATATGTTCAAGGTCAAGGTCACAGCTAAATATTTTCTGTTTTCCATTACACTTTCCCTTTCAATCTATAATGTTAAAGCCATTTTAGATTAAGGGATGAAACTTGATATACTGGTACATTATCACTAGAAGGTGTGTCATGTACCACATTGGGGAGTCATATTTTTCAAGGTCAAGGTCACAGCTCAGTAACAATCACACTTTCCCTTCAACTCCATCAGGCAAAGTCCATTTGCAAAAGAAGTATGGTATGCATGCATCTTGCTCACATGGTATGGAGGGGTTATCTCCAGGGCCGGATTAAGACCTTTAAAGGCTCTAAGCACTGAAAAGATTATGGTGCCCTACTCCCCCCCCCCCCATGTAATTCAAAATAAAAACAATACTAAACCGTAATTTCTCTTTTTTTTTTTTTGGGTGCCCCTGCTTTACTGGTGCCCTAAAGCACGTGCTTAGTCTGCCTATTGGGTAATCCAGCACTGATTATCTCTCACATCAAACATGTATGATACATGCATACTAGTGTACCTTTATCTCCAGTGGGCTAGGGGAAAAATCAATATAAATTTAAAGGTTGCAAGGACAGTTTTTGTTTTGTTGGTTTTAACGGCAGTTTTTACACATTATTGACTATATCATGCCAAGGATATGGGTGCAAAGTGCCTTTCCCGAGGACTCACTGTGGCAGCCAACCCAGGCTGGACTTGGCAGGTATCGAACCCAAACCCTTGGATTACAAGTTTGACACTCTACCAACTGAGTTACCATGGCTCCCTTACAGGGACACACAATGCCAGTCAAGCTATATTCAGTCATTGACTGTCTCACAGGAACTTGTGTGGAGTAAGTCTGTGATTATGTAAAAATCAAAAATGTACTAAATATTTTTTATAAAACTACACCAATACAGTCCTTGTGAACTGTCTGTGATGAGGAGTTATTAGCAGTCTGTCTACCAAGATACAATGAGTTGCCTGGAGCTTAGCAAGAAACAGGCTCAGTTAAATGTAGATCCCTAATTGATTTACAATAGTCAGAATCATCTATACCAATTTAACAACCCAATTCCCACAGCTAAGAGCAGTAATCAAGAAACCTATTCCTAGCAGCTTATTTGAATTTTATTTTGGTATCAAAATAGTTTTTTTCATTCTTTTGCTAGTTAAAGTTCCAAGATAAGAATAAATATCCTGCCATTACAATTAGGTAGGGTTCTGCCACACCTGCCTATTGCATACATCAAATCTATATATTCACTTCCATGTATTTATTATATTCAGTACTTGCATTAGTGGCTTTCACTGTATTTCTGCTTATCTAGAACTGGTTGTATCAGCATGGGAGTTTGCACAAAAACACTATAGCAATATGTAACTTGTTCTGAATGAAAATGGTGCTCATCTGACCTCCAAAATGGCACCATAGTGGCCTTGAAGATCTTATCACTATACCACTTGCACAAATGGTGATATTGACATGGTGTTTTCACTAAAACATTTCTTGCAATATGTAATTGGTTATGAATGAAAATGTTGCAAATACAGCATTGTATTCTGTTTCTTCATTGTTTATTTAAATTTTCTGACACACACACACACACAAAGATGGCATTCATATCTTTATCAAAATATAATGAAGGTTCAATTACAAATCATGCACTGGTAACAATAGAGGTTAAAGTACACATTGTATCAATACAGGAACATGTAAAATAACTTGCATGAAAATGGTGGTTATTCTTCCACTTCTTGTTAAAACTGGCTTCCTCAAAAATGTTTATTCCAAGGCTTTACTGGCCAAAGACCAGTTCTCTCCACATACCAATTGTTGCCATATGGCTAATATTTTGTGAATGGACATAAAACTTTTATTTATTATGCATACCTTTAAAAGTAACTCACAAGACGATCTTTTAAAGTTACCATATGTACTTGCTTATAATTCAAGTGCAAATGCAAACTGCACAGACCCAGATCTGCTGTCGCATAATGCGCCGGCAGACCTGGGTCTGTGTAGTTTGTAAGGACTAATCAGTAGAACAAACAACATAGACCCTGATCTGCTGACACATAATGCGACAGCAGATCAGGGTCTATGTTGATTGCAGTTGGACCGAACTTATAAACAAGTATATATGGTATATCTTGATCATGTGAATAACATCAATGAGTTTTGTTGAAATTGTAGTCATTTGGAATCTAATTTGAAGAAGTGACTCAGTTTCAGGATTCCTCATAATTTTGAGACTTGTTATGTCAATGCATATATCTGAGCAATGGAATAACTGATATTGTTTTGTGATAAAGGTTTCTTGGTTCATTTAACTGTTTATCTAGCTTGTCATGTTTATGCATTATCTCTAATACCTTTTGATGAAGTAAAGAATTATAAGAAAACTGAAGAAAAAGAATCAATTCTTGATAGGATTGAGGTCCATTGCAATCCCCAGTACAGAT
Organism: Margaritifera margaritifera; assembly: GCA_029931535.1. Classification (NCBI taxonomy): domain Eukaryota; kingdom Metazoa; phylum Mollusca; class Bivalvia; order Unionida; family Margaritiferidae; genus Margaritifera; species Margaritifera margaritifera. The sequence goes on along the minus strand of JAQPZY010001636.1, from coordinate 5,909,929 downwards.
ATGAATCCAGACTGATGGTGATGATGATTTCTAATGAATGGTTCACAAACTGAGGCTGGTTCAAATAAATAATACAATTATTTCAAACTTTTTTGTTATAGCTAAACTAGTGAGGTTGCTGAACCTTCAGGTGTCCCAATCCCTCCCTCCATCCCTCAACCTTTTAATGAATCCATGGCTGCAAAATAATTCATGGAAAAATCTCTGCCAATGGTTCCAGTGTAAAAGATTGGATTTCAGACACCAATTTTCAAAACAGAAATCTCTGCTTTGGAATAATGACTAAAAATTAGGATTTTGATGCATCTTGCACCAATACTGCTAAATATGTTTACAACCATTTCAAATGATTATATTGCGTCTGCTGCCAATATTTAGACATTTTGCTCACCATGTCTGGTGCTCCTCATATAGGCAGCCTGTATGTCATACCAATGCACAATTAATTTCACACTTTTTATCCAGTCAGACGAGGGTATTAAAAAATTTGAAAGCATGTTGCAGCATTTGCTGATGAACTTTGGTAGACTAATTTAATCATTTGCTGTCCTACAAATTTAATCATTTGCTGTAATTTATTAATTTGCTGTCCCACTATCATAACAGTTAGCAGCTGACCGGCCAGTTAAGTACACTGCTCCATTGCTGTCCTTGTAATTTAATCATTTGCTTCTCTTTTAATTCAGTCATTTGCTGTCCTTTAACTTGAATCTTGTAATCATTTGCTCTCCCACTAATTTTATCATGTAATCATTTGCTGTCCCACTAATTTAATCATGTAATCATTTGCTGTCCGGCTAATTTAATAATGTAATTATTTACTGTCCCACTAATTTAATCATGTTATCATTTGCTGTCCTTTAACTTAAATCATCTGCTTTTCTACTAATTCAATCATGTCATCATATGCTGTCCCACTAATTTAATCATGTCATCATTTACTGTCCCACTAATTTAATCATGTAATCATTTGCTATCCTACTAATTTAATCATGTAATAATTTGCTGTCCTTTAACTTTAATCATTTGCTGTTCTACTAATTTAATCATGTAATCATTTGCTGTCCCACTAATTTAATCATGGCATCATTTACTGACCCACTAATTTAATCATTTGCTGTCACATTAATTTAATCGTTTTCTCTCCTTCATATTTAATAATTTGCTGTCCCACTAATTTATTCATTTGCTGTCATATTAATTTAATCATTTGTTGTAATTTATTTCATTTGCTTTCCCACTAGCAATCAATAGCAGTTAGCAGCTGACTGGCCAAGTTAGTACACTACTCCCTCACTATAATTCCCTTCATTATAATGAGGTTCTTATTATAAGGCAAGTATGATCATGGATCCCATTTCATTATGTAATAGTAAAATTATATGTATCATGTACTTCATTATAAGACAGTATACTCCATGGCTCCCATGGACAACATTATATTGAAGGTGGTGTGTAATGTGACAGATTTGATCTTATGCATATCAAGAAATATTATCTACCAACACTATCAAATTGCTAAAGATTCATGTGAATGGTAGTGTATTTCTTTTTTCTTTTTTTTAAAGTTCAGATTATAACTTTATTTGATTTTAATGTCTTTTCTGTGTTCAGACTGATTTATATCCATTCCCTTAGAATACTAAGTTCCACTCTACAGTTATTACCATATATACTCGCATATAAGCTAATACCAACTGCAGATTGCATAGACCCAGATCTGCTGTCGCATAATGCGCTGGCATCTCTGTATCTATGCAGTTTGTAAGGACTAATCAGTAGAAGAAACAACATAGACCCTGATCTGTTGACGCATTATGCGATAGCAGATTAGGGTCTATGTTGTTTGCATTTGGAGCCAGCTTATACGCAAGTATATACGGTACATGCATCTGAAAGAGGGACAGGTATAAGGTAAAGCTTAGAGAGAATGTTGGCATACCTCTATGCTACTTTCATGTGCTGTGACTGAAATTTTGTTACGTGTGGTAATTATGGAAATCATGCACTATCTAAAGCTTACAACTGAATCAAATGGCTGCTCCCTTGTCCTAGAAAAAGGAGCTTGATCTAGTGCAAAGAACACAAACTTTAGCAGATATTAAAACAGGGAAAATGAATTTTGCCAGAGTAGGCAATACCAGCATTTGAAAGTGCAATAAATGAATTATAAAATATATAAAAAGTTTTAAAAAAGTTATGTTAGTTATTTTTTTTTCTTTCTAATTTACCTTTGAAGTCCAGGAAGTGAAAATGATCAAGCTGAGCTAGCAGTCTTTTGATAGATGCACATTTGAAGTAAGGCCAAGCTGAATTCTCTCCAACTCAAATTATACCCATCAATGATGCATCAAAATAAAGGGAATTAAAAGTTCTTTTAACAATACCTTAGATATACAAGGTATTTTTTAAATGGCCAGGATTACCAGTGATGAGAATCTGGGAAATTCTTTTTCCTTAAAAATCAAATTCTATGGAAGTTATGCAACTGTAGAGTGTAACCATAAAGAAAAACTCAACTTATAGCAGATTATAGACATGTCTGCCATTTGCTGGCATATAAAGGTGCACACAGGATTTTTGTAGATGCCTAATTTACTATAGTGCTATAGTTACATTGATTCTTTGAGAACTTCTGACATTGTTTCTTAACACAGATTGTGTAAATGAGTTGCTGATGCAGTTATTCTTAAGGTTACCAGGATTTGGGGGGATATGGACCATTGGGGGGATATGGACCAAGATAAATATTTACCTTCTTGACAACCAATAACAAAGTTTTTGATCTTTTATACCATATTTACCTGCGTGTATACTGAACTTGAAAGGGAGAATGAGAAAAGGGTAACAGCGAGGAAGTAACTAGATACTTCTGTAGAACACCTGTCCCTGAAAACATAAATATTGATGAGAAAAACATTGCAATTTAGATGTAAGCTCAGAGAATTCAGACAAAATTTGGGCTTACTTCAAGAACTAACAGAAAAATTATCAGTTAGCTTTCATTTACTTTGCATATTCTTGTAGTAGTTGAAACACTGTGGAGTTTGCTTATCAATCGGCAAGTTAAAAAACTGATAGAGATAATCCACAAATATATTCTTTGTACTTTACATGTGTTGATCATTAATAACAAAAATATCGAAAAAAAGTATACCGTATTTCTCACATGATATGCCATGCTCAAAAGTATGCCCATCCCCAACTTTGAGCAACTTGTAGCAGACATGGGATTTCCAATAAAAGGCCATCCCGACTTCTGACCCAGAGGTGAATAAAAATGTCTGCAAACATTCATACTGTTTTATAAAAGAGTCATCAATTTTTTTCCTTATTTTTCAAGACCCAGACGCAAGAAAAACATCATTCATTCAATAAATTATTAAATAAAAAGTTACAGATATTGTTTCTTAAAGCAACATTCGGTTTCTCTATTAAAATCAGTTACTCATTAAAAAAAATTCAAAACCTATCAGTTATCTAAAATTTCTAAAAGGTGATTGGTTTTTCTTTTTGTTGGTTTTTATGGCATTTTTAGCACATTATTGGCTGTATCATGCTGAATGGGAACTAAGTGCCTTTCCCCAAGGACACACCGGGAAGCCAACCCGGGCTGGCCTGGGCAGGTATCAAACCTGTGACCCTTGGATTACAAGGCCGATGCTCTACCAACTGAGCAACTACCGTATATACTTGTATATAATCCCAGTCCAAATGCAAACAACATAGACCTTGATCTGCCATCAGATAATGCACCAGATCAGGGTCTATGTTGTTTGTTCTACTGATAAGTCATTACAAACTGCTTAGACCCAGATATTCTGGCGCATTATGCAATGGCAGATCTGGGTCTATGCAGTTTGCAGTTGGTATTAGCTTATACACGAGTATATACGGTACAATGCCCTTCTAAAAGGTGAATGAAATGCTTATCACAGAACATAGTGATCTTGTGTTGCCTTGTACATGTACTGGTATCTCCTGATTTCCACTGAAAGTTTGGGATCATTCCAATTGAAAAAGGCATTAAAGAACCTGTTTATAATTTCAAGCAATCACATGAGCTAAGCTTTATATAAAGAATAGTTTAAAAATTTCTTTCTTCATATCTGAAATGTCAAATTGATAACCAAAAATCACTGGGTGTAATGACAGAATGCTGATCTTTCATGGTTAACATGCTGTCCTGTTCCTTTGAAACAGAAGAAATGAACAAATCCCAGTTTGTGCGGTTGGCAGTGCTGGATTACCCAATAGGCAGACTAAGCATGTGCTGGATTACCCAACAGGCAGACTAAGCACGTGCAAAGGGCACCAGCAAAGCAGGGGCACCAAAAAAAAATGAGAGATTAGTTTTTTTTTATTTTTTTGCTTAGGGCACCAGCAAAGCAGGGGCACCAAAAAAATGAGAAATTACCTTCTTTTTGTTTTATTACAATGGGGGGGGGGGGGGAGGGGCACCATAATCTTTTCAGTGCTTAGGGCCTCTAAAGGTCTTTATCTGGCCCCAGCATTCCAGTGCATGTACGTTCAAAATAATATATACAGACTGAGAGTATTTTTTAATGCTGGGTTATTATTAAAACTAAGTATTCTCAAATGAAATCAATGGCTACATCCGTGGCCGCTGTGTGTGTGTGTGTATTTAGTACTAACCTCACTGGAGGATCAGACACTACTTTCGTGACCATGGTTTTTGGAACTGAAAGGAATTTTCTTGAAATAAAAATTGATATGCTCAATGTTTTTATGATCAAGATATTTCATCTCAAAGATGAATAATTGGGTTTTAAGGAATGGCTCTCGCTTCAGTGCTATCACAGCATGCAACCAAATGAATAGTGAACACCATGTTTTCTATGATTTGACTCTAATGTGACATGGCCATATTCTAACAATAAGTCCATTAATACATAAGTGATATGCTTTTCCAAACCAGCAATGCTATCTCTATGTACTTTTTAGATAGACATCAAACCTATACTTAAAATTATATTATATAATGTCATATAGTGACAATTTTAATTGCTGGATTGTATTTTTACCAGAGGCCATGCAGATGTTTGAGAACCAAGGATTATGTTGGTTGTTGTTGTGGGGAATCTTGAAACTCTTTGTTAATAAAGGTTTGATAAAAGTTTAATCTGTGTGTGGGCTCGAGTACATGACTGACAAAGTTAGAGCTATCTGTTGTAGACCAACATTCTTGAATATTAGATTACTGGCATTTACACTGCACATGGATTAGATTACTGGCATTTACACTGCACAGGAATTATATTACAGGCATTTACACTGCACAGGGATTAGATTACTGGCATTTAGACTGCACAGGGAAGAGATTTTGGTACTCTTATTATGGCCTTAGGTGTTGCATACATTGTTTGCATTTCATACCTGTTAATCTAGGGATCAGACCACTAATTCATTTCCCGTAGAACTTAATGTTAATATATAAAAAAATAAAATAAATTTCTTCATTTGATTGGCATACAAACCACACATGCTTCCATTCATTAGGGTTAGAGAATTTTTTTCAGCCCTGAAAAACAGGTGTTTTGCAACATTTTCTTGTGCCATCTGCTGCTAAGCAGGGGACTCCTCCAGTCTGCACCAAATAATATAGCTTCACACCAAGAGTCCATATACTATTTTGTCAGTAGGAAATTAAAATACAGGATATCAGAATAAAAGTAAATATTTTGTTGTCAACTATAATACATAGATTGAAGTTTATGAAATGTATAATTAAAAAAAATTAAATCCATTTACAAGCCTATGGGTGCATCTCAAAATATTTAGTGCTCTGTTTTTTATTCCCCCCACCAGTAGAGTGGTTCTCTGGCTGTAAAATAATTAGTGGTCCGATACCTGTACAAATTTTTTTTTCTCAAATTTTCTTTTGAATTACTGACCATTAAGCTCATGCCTCAAATAAGTCACTTGACTCAAGTTGCTTCAGCACTAAATAACCTACTTGTGTTGCTGTGCTGTAAAACACCAAATGTCAAATAGAAAATAATCTTCTGTCAGATAGTAATGTCTTGATACAATATGGCAAATGTTTTTTTAAATAATTAAATCAAACCTCAAAACAACTACATCTGAATTCAACCAATGTTTCACCATTAGTGAATTCAGATACAAGCTAGCTGTTTTTGCCACTTCTAATGCATTCTTAGTTATTTTTGGAAAACTTTACACAGACATCAAACAAACTAGTCATTACGTTGAACTCAAGGTCAGCAGTAGTGTCAAGATGTTACCAAATACCTATTACATCAAGCAATTATTTGTACATTATTCAGTCACCAATTTTTACATTTAAGCTATCAATGGTGTGTTATATTCACATGAATAGTGTACAAGCGAAATTTTTCTTTTCTCTTGGAATTTGAATGATCCAACAGCTGTGTAGGTTTTGCATTTGCTCTGACATATATTTCACCTTAGTGAAATTGAAAAGGTCTTACAAGAATTCTGAATTTTCTGAAATACAGCATGTAGCAGTTTAGAATAAAAAACGTCAAAGGTGAACGCCCTAACACTTAGTTTTCAGCTATATTCTGTTTTTCTCATCTCTGCTTGATGTTAGTTGTTGTTTTTTTCCCAGTGTAGATGAACACAGAAAATATTTTGATAGATCTCTACTAATTTTGTTTTATTGGTTATATTTGAAACATTAAGTTTTTTTTAAATGGTAGTGATTAGTTGGAAGTGATACCCCAAAAATTAAAAATTAAGTGAGCCTAAAAAGAAGCCACAAAATTTCAGTGATAATTTGCTCTCAAAATTAAGCAATCCCAGAAAATAAAAAACCTAATATATATAATGCACATCTTGTATGTATGTAAGTTAACATCTACAGAGAGTGTATATTATTTCGTACATTTCTACATGTGTATGATTGTGTTTTCCAGTGTAGAACAACAATGGAAAATATCCCCATCCTTTAAGATGTGATTGGAGTCTTACATCACATGACCTTCTATGCCAGGGGTGTCAAACATACGGTCCTCAGGTCGGATACGGCCCGCCAGACTCATTATTTGTTATCATTATTTATTATTATTTATTATTATTTATATTAAATCTGACCCGCCATAGCAAACAAGTTTGACACCCCTGTTCTATGCAGTCATAGTGCACACAAACTGGCAAAACCTCCCTTGTTCCCATCATCACTTGAGCATTCTTTTGCAATAATCGAGATAAACTTTAATTTCTTTCAAAAAAATAGAGATAAAAATTAATTGCAACACATTTGCATCCTAAAATGTGCAACATTTGAAGTTAGTGAAAGGAAAATAAATTCTAGATCAAAGTTGAATTGAAGACTACCATATATACTCGCGTATAAGCTAATACCAACTGCAAACGGCATAGACCCAGATCTGCCATCGCATAGTGCGCTGGCAGATCTGGGTCTATGCAGTTTGTAAAGACTAATCAGTAGAACAAACAACATAGACCCTAATCTGTCGGCACATAATGCGATGGCAGATCAGGGTCTATGTTGTTTGCATTTTGAGTGAGATTATACACGAGTATATACGGTATATAATTATTATTTGTCTGTCTCATTTAATCTTAGTGATAAGAGAGTATTTCATTTATTTACCTGTTCACATTACTATCATTTTTGCAAGCTATTCTTCAGTTCGCAGTTTTGGATACTGTGTACCATTCTGGATGGTCTGTTCTTTGAATGCTGATATGTGTTAAAACTTCATTGAAAGTTTACACTAAAACATTTCAGTGTAAACCTACCTTTTTATGCTTTATCTCAAGGTATGCAAAAGTTTCAGTAGGTGCTTTGCTGTTTGAAAATTGCATAAGTATTCACAATACGCCATTTTGACTTCAACCATAATTTTTCCTTTCAGGAATGTGAGAAAAATAATCCTTTATTATGCATCATTGTTGGATAGGAAAATTCCATCCAAGGGTCAGAATTTTGCATCAGAGACTCTGCATTTTATCTTACACCAATACATATTAACAATTTGATTAGTCTTCATAGAAGAAACACACAAGTTCTAAACTATGTATGAAAATATAATTTAAAATAATTCTTATGCATACACAGAAACTATTTTCCCATCATCTGCTGATAGTATGCAAAAAAAAAAAAAATTCCCACCTGCAGCTTCAAAAGTAATCCATCCTCAAAAAAGAAGCCAATGAAATAGAATCCATCCTCAAAAACAAGCCAATCAAAACTAATCCATCCTCAAAAACAAGCCAATCAAAACTAATCCATTCTCAAAAATAAGCCAATCAAACTAATCCATGCTCAAAACTAAGCCAATAAAAAATTTATAATGATAAGGCTGCTCCACATTGTTAAATTATTAGGGTATGTAAAAGTACAGTTGATATCAATGCAACCACACACATACCGTATATACCTTATATACTCACTTATAAGTCAGGTCCATCTGCAAATGACATAGACCCAGATCTGCCTCACATAATGCACCAGCAGGTCTGAGTCTATGCAGTTAGGAGTAATCAGTAGAACAAAAACATAGACCCTAATCTGCCTGTATATTATGTGATGGCAGATCTGGGTCTATTTGTTTGCAGTTGAACCTGACTTATAAGTGAGTTTATATGGTACCTCGTTCAACAATATTGAATCTTCCTGCTCACATCAGTTTTATTTATGTTCTCATTGTTGGGTGAGCTTTCAATGAATGTATTCTTGTTTGCAATTAAACTTTGATGGAACTTTTCAATAGAAATTCATGAAAATTTATTGAAATTGGAAAGAATTTAAAAGTACCCTCAAACCTGTCAGAAGATCCATCCCAGTGAACATCTGTCCTAAACAGTCATATTATCTAGGTAACTATGAAATATGTAAATATAAAAGAGACAGACTTGTATTAAGCAGACACTTGTTTTAAGGGGACACTTGTCTACCTCCACAATGATTAGACTGTATAGTCAGAGCATTTTGACCACAATTTTTTAATGGAAAGATGGAATCTTGTGAAAAAGTGAGCTTTATCTGTGTTTTAATTCATTGCCTAGATTCAACCACAAGTTATATGTCTTTTATTTTGCTTTTAAGTTAGTGTGAATTAGGTTAAACATTGATCATGCAGGCCTCTGGTAGACATGGATTTTGTCTGAATAAATGATGGTAATACAAGTAATGTATTACACATGCAGACTTACAAAACATGTTTTATTGTTTTGGATGAGTGAAAAGACTGGATATATACAATCAATGTACAGATAATTGACATTTTAGTTTATAACAATGTCTAAGTTATTTTTCGGATTTTGCTTGGTACATGTGGTTGGGTAGAGCTGTTTTGGAGGAAACTAGAGTATTCAGACATATCCAACATTAGACCAGTTTATCGCATCTTGATTAATTGCTGGGCATGTTGATCAAAGGATGTAAAATAGTTGTTATTTACAGACAACATCGGAACATTTTTTGCGCTATATGTACAGCTTGATGCCAGGTAATTTACATGAAAATGTAAGCTACAGAGATATATAAATCACTCCGATTTTTAAAAAAAATGAATAAAGAATGGTCTAAAGAGATTGGGTATGAAGGAGCCGTCATGGTATATTTCATATATTCAGAGACTCCTCAGAAGACAGCTGTTTATCATTAGAAAGCTAATGTTTTAGATAATATCTTCAAAATATGTAACCATTAAAAACCAATGAATTTTTGTGTCTACTTATAAACCCTAATGTATATTGTTTGTTTGCATTCCATATTTCTACCACTATATGACCATACTTTATGATAAGTCAATCTGTTGTAAAATGTGGGTAAAGTACTAGATTGAAAAATGACCATTTTCAGCCCTCTCTCAGATCTTCTTGGTTTGAAATATATTACATGTATGAGGTGGTGTCATTTCATTTCTGACAAAAGTTTGTGATGCCATGGAAACAGTGTGGTGAAAAGAGATAAAAGAAGACATTACAATTTTCCATTTTTTTCACTAAAATTTAAAAGCATGATATAAATATATGAAGCTGTATATTAATTAAGATTAATTGAGAGAAAAAAAAGGATACGAGCTTGCACATCGATGACTATCCCCAACTTACAAGTCAAGTTAAAAATGCTTCAAGTTTCATTGCAAAATTAAAGCTGTTATTAGTCCAAATTTGCATTAAAAGTACCTTATATACTAGCATATAATCCGGATCCAAATGCAAACAACATAGACCCTGATCTGCCATCGCATATTGCACCGGCAGATCAGGGTCTATGTTGTTCTACTGATTAGTCCTTACAAACTGCATAGACCCAGATCTGCTGTCACATTATGCGATGGCAGATCTGGGTCTATGCAGTTTGCAGTTGGTATGGGATTATACGCGAGTATATACGGTAAGCAGATGAAGTTTTTTAAAAAAATTCCTCCCCTTTTGGGATTCAAACTGATTTATCCTGTGTGACAGGCCGTGACTTTTCCAACTAAGCTATATCATTATTAAACCTGGTGTTTCATTGAATGCTACCATATGTACTTACTTATAAGTCCAGTCCAACTGCAGTCAGCATAGACCTTGATCTGCAATCACATAATATGCAGGCAGATCAGCGTCTGTGTTTGTTCTACTAATTATTCACATAATGCTATGCCAGATCTGTGTCTGTGCAGTTTGCAGTTGGACTCAACCTGTAAGTGAGTATATTCGGTACATCGGTACATATCACATATTTACATTGTAGCTTTACAATGATGATAGTACTGTTTTCTTTTACATTTATTTCTAAAATCAATATTGTCATCATATGAAGAAAAAAATTCACTCTATGAAACTTTATTAAAAATACTTTAATCTTATCTTTACACTTTAGATATGCAGTAGTTTTATTTCCGGAGTCTTGAATGTCCTCAATGGATACTGACAGAAGAGATTGATAACAGATTTGAACATAAAACTTTTTAATCTTTTAATATACCACAATTAACGTATATAACTAGACATTCCAATTTTATGGACACCATTTTTTTCCAAATTTGTAATAATTTTAAATGCATGTAGTACAAAATAATTGTTGGACACAGAGCAAGTTTTTTTTAAAGCCAATGAAAAATAAAAGTTCAGGTTGGAAAGTAAACTAAGTAATGTTTTACGTGTACTCAGAAACTGGTTATTGAGTAGTCAACTTTCTGGCCCTGGAACCACTTTAATTATCCTAATTATCATATGGATTAACTAAAGGTGTTGTTGATAGGTAGCAGTAAAAACAGCTGACACACTCCACATCTTGTGATCCAGAAGCTCCCTTAACAAAGTGAGCTGCGAGCTTGTTAAAAGTAATGATAAAAGAAAAATAACCTTTCATCCTGAGACAGTTCTCCGAATTAATTAATGAATCATTTTGATAACTTTAAAATCAGTGGTCATTAGTGTTACAATGAGCCAACATGTGATTGCGTGCTTCTTTTATATTTACTGCTGGAGAGCATACAAAGGGAGACAAAGTAGTGATGCACATCAATTCCTATTACAGGTATTACTAAAATGGATTAATATAATAATATTATATATTAATATTCAGTGATATAAAATCTTTAAATATATATGCAAGTTATTATGTTTTCCCTTTTGCAGTAAAGTAAATTGGATTAACATTGACTTGTGATAAAGCTGTCAACATCTCCAACACTCGAGTATTGCAAGTTCTTGTATTCTCCGTTTTATTTATTGGCCTATTATTTCCCTTTGATAACCTCATTTTGGATGCAGTTAGTTCAGTCTTGATACCTACAATCAAAGTACAAATAATGGTATTCCACAATTAAATTCCTGAATTAATCTTGGTGATTTGGCTCCATTACATATTTAGGACAGATATATTTGGAGTTTTAGTGTTGAGGTCACTTCAAGATATTTTGAATTGAAATATTGATTATCTTTCAGATTTTCAGAGGTAACTAAATATGGATAGATGTAAATTATTTTGGTGATATATTTTGTTGTTAAAAATAATCGTTACATTATGAAACAATATCGATATTAGAACTGGGTCATATTCATAGACAAATTTCTAATGAGATTTACCAGTAGTGGCAGTATATGTACACAACGTACAGACTGTCATAGTTTTCCAAACAAAAAGAAAAACAAACACCAGAAATGCAATGAGAATTCTTTATTTGTAATAAAAACACTGAAACATAATCATGAAAGCTTTCTTTATTGGAAAACAAGGATATAATGCAACCTAGTTACCCACTTAGACCATTTCTGATGATCATTGTGTTTGCCGGGTACATTGATACACACTCACGACAATAAAGATATAAATTTTTCAAGGCAAAATATTTGGGAAATTTGATCATTTTCATTAGCACATGAATTATCCAGACATAGACAAAAGTAATCATTTTTTAATGTCTGGTCAATGATGGTATTCTGTTTGGAGCCACATTTCTGTGTTAGGATAACAATATTTAGGTTTGTTGAACAACAAAATACAACTGTAAAAAACGCCTCTCAGTCCCTTTCAAATCACTGCTGATGCCACTGACACAGAATGAAGACATGCAAATGAAAGAAAATGAAAGAAAAATGTTCATAAGATTGTTTCAGACAATCTGAATTTATTTGTTTTTCAGTACTTTTTAAGCATGATACTGCTAGGAATAAGAAATGTAGATGCGGTGAGCAGCTGTAGTTTAGTTTATTTACAAATAGTAGTTCTCCAACTCCAAGGTGGACGTCTCATCAGCAACAAAAACGACAACGCTATGTAGTAAATTTTGTACATAATTTAGTTTTTAGCAACCTTGCTCCACAATGATATTTTGAACATAAGTTTGTCCATAATAGATACACAATCTTTTGAAAATTCTTCATGGAGCAATCGTGTGATTGTATCTAATTTTGAGTTTGAAGTTAATGAACTGAACATATATTCTGCAATTTCCAATATACCAGTCCATGTTTTTCAGTGGTCATTTTTTTGGGTAATGAAATAGAAATCTATAAATATAATAATTGTAAAACAGTTTGATTTGTATATTGAATGACACATTAACCCAGAGTCTTGAAATTTATCTAAAATTTTTTTTCTCGATAAGATGGGGGCAGAAAATGAACATTATTCAATATACAGTACTCTCTCATTTTAATGCTGTCGATGGGAACCATAAAGTATACATGTACCACCTTATAATGAGACTGTCTTATAATAAAAAGTACATGATAAAGTTCTCCCTCATTTTAACACTGTCCATTGGAGCCATGAAGTATACCACCTTCTAGTGAGACTGCCTTATAATGAAGTACTTGAAACATATAATTTTACTACCACATAATGAAACTGAAGCTATGACTACCTTATAACAGGAACTGGGATATAATGAAGAAATATCCACTGTATGAAGAAATATTCACTGAGTGTTCATATCTACTAATAGACAGTGGTTATGCAGGTTGGACAATCTTGACTGGGATTATAACTGAGTTGATATGGTAATGAACAAGATCTTTTAGTAGGAAGAAATATCAGGAATGAAGGTCTACCAGTATTTGTTTGGTATGTAGGTTTTATGATTAGAGCTGGGCCTACAACTGAATCAGTATGGTAATTGATGTAAATTTTGCAGCATAATAAGAAATACCAGGGATGATGCAGTTCTACAACTATTTATTGGTAATGCAGGTCTGACATTTAGGACTGGGTTTATGACTGAATCAATACGGTATTGGAGAAGAATTTTTCAGGATGAAGAAATACCAGGGATGATACAGCAGTCTTCTACAATTTATTGAGAATTCAGATCTAGCAATCACAGCTAACTTTGAGTCCTATTATGCAAAACAGTTTAAGCTGATTTCACTATAGATTAGCAATCAATATCCTATTTTCTTACTTTCTCGGCAATAGAGTTTAGGATCTTGATTCTAAATTGGCTCACTGATATGCCACAGACGTATATGATCTTGATGAAAGTTATGCTGACCTGCCAAAATATGGAGAGATATACTACCAGTTATTTTGTCTTATATGACCACTTCAGCTTTGTACAGTACTCTCTCTTTATAATGCCATTCATGGGAGCCACATATTAGACACACATTGCAAGGACATAACCCTTATACTAAGGGACATTTACTACCAGTTATATTGACTTATTTGACCACTTCAGCTTTGTTTAGTGCCCTCTCTTTATAATGCCATTAATGGGAGCCACAAAGGAGACACACATTGTACTCTTATTCTAGTGAACATTTACTACCAGATATATTGATTTATTTGACAACTTCAACAATGTAAATTGCTCTCTCTTTATAATGCCATTCATGGGAACCACAAATTAGACACACATTGTTAGTACAGGACCCTTATACTGAGGGACATTTACTACCTGTTATAGTGACTTGTATGACCACTTCAACTTTGTAAAGTGCTTTCTCTTTATAATGCCATTAACAGGAGCCACAAATTAGACACACACTGTAAGTACAGGACCCTTACACTGAGGGACATTTACTACCAGTTGTATTGATTTATATGACCATATCCACATTGTAAAATGCTCTCTCTTTAAAATGCAGTTCATGGGAGCCATAAAGGAGACACACACTGTAAGAAAAGGTCCCTTATACAAAGGGTCATTTACTACAAGTTATATTGACTTATCAGTATATGACCACTTCGGTTATGTGCAATATTTCTTTTTCTAATGCCATTTATGAGAGCTGTAGAGGTGATACACAGTATATATAAAGGACCCTTATACTGAGAGATATACTAACAAGGCTGTGTCCAGATAGTGCACTAAATTACAAAGATAGAGTACTTAATGATGTACAAATTACATTATTGTTGGTTCTTATAAACAAGAAACTAATATAAAATGAAAGGAATTAAGTGTTAATGATAAAACAAGATTTGACCAATTTAATTGGATCCATAACCATACCTGTGTTTTAAGAAGGCAGCAGTATACTAAGGGACTTTATAATGAGGGATCATTGTACTGTAGTAATCCTAATCATCCAGACTCACTGGGATTAATGAGAATAGCAAACTTTGGGAACTTAGATGATCCAGTCTTTTTTTCTCTCCTATATTAGAAATGTTTTGGGTACATAGTATGGTTTTGGATGAATAAAACAATGACAGAATTCAGGTACATATGATAGAGTCTGTACCATCTTTAACACTAATACAACTGCTTCAATTTTATGTTCACAAGTAACTTTATGAGAAAATTTATTAAAGTATCAGTGCCACTTTACAATATTAGCTTCACAAATGTATTTTATAATGTAGACTGACTCTGCAAATAAATTGTACACAAAGATATGCTTCAGCATGCACTTCAATATAAAGGACACCTCTTCATAAAGGACATAGTTTATAAGTATCTTACCTTAACTTTACCTGCATAATGGACTGTTATAAAAAGGGCACCTGTCCATAAAGGACAAGGTTTATCAACCCTTTGCTGAAGTTTACCTGCATGTTAGACCTTTAAAAAATGACACCTGTCCATAAAGGACAGTGTTATAAGCCCTTTACTTAAGTTTAATTGTCTATTTGACCTTTATAAAAGGACATCTGTACATAAAGTACAGTGTTATAGCTGTAGTCAAGTTTGCCTTCATTATTAGACCCTAATAAAAAGGACACCTGTCCATAACATACATAGTTTATAAACCCTTTACTTAAGTGTATCTGCATATTGGACTGTTATTTAAAGGACACATGTGCATAAAGGACTGTGTTTATAAATCCTTTGCTTAAGTTTGCCAGCATATTGGACCTTGTTAAAAAGGCATCCTGCCCATAAAGGATAGTGTCTGTAAGTGTATATGCTCAATTTTACCTGCATTATTAGACCTCCATATAAAGGACATATGTCCATAAAGAACAGTGTTTATGAAGCCTTTACTTTTTTGACCCTTATAATAAAGAACACCTGTCCAAAAACAACAATGATTATAAACTCCTGACTTCAGTGAACCTTTGTATTGGACCTTTACAAAATTAACACCTGTGCATAAGGACAGTGATTATAAAACACTTCACTCAAACTTACCTGCATATTTGACCTTTATGAAAAGGACATCTATCCATAAAGGACAGATTATGAAACCAATCACTTAAGTTTACTTACATAGTTTGCCTTCATAAAAGGACACCTGTCCATAAAGAATGGGGTTTATAAAACCCTTTGCTTAAGTTTACCTGCATATTGGAACTTTAGAACAAATACACCTGTTCATAAAGTACAGTACGTGTAAGACCATAAATTGTACACAAAGTTTACCTGCATATTGGAGCTTTAGAACAAGGACACCTGTTCATAAAGTACAGTGTGTGTAAGACCATTTAGTTAAGTGTATCTGCATATTTGACCTTTGTAATAAGGACACCTATTTATAAAAAACAGTGCTTATAAATCCCTTTATTTAAGTTTACCTGCAAATTGGACTATTATAAAAGAACACCTGTTCACAAACAACATTGTTTAATCAACCCCTTAGTTAAGTTTACCTGCATATTTGACCTTTATAAAAAGGACATCTGTTCATAAGGAACAACATTGGTGGTCCCTTGAGGATTTTTTTAGACAGGTGTCACTGTATATAATGTAAAATGCAAATACTTGACTTGAAGATCAAGCATGACCAGCAGCAATTATGCATACAAATGAAACAATTTGGCATCTTGGTCATCAGTATCATCAGGAACAGCAGCAGCACCACTACCACTACCACAGCCACCACCACCAACTGCTGCCACCATTATCACCATCATTATCATCATCATTATCATGTTCAACATCATCATCATCATCCACCTATTGTTTCTTTTACAATTACCTAAGTGTGTGTGTGTATATATATATATATATATATATATATATATATATATATTGTACTGGTAATTAAAAATTCTTTGACAGAAACGAGGCTGAGGTCTGTTCCAGCATCAAAGCACTGCTGTTATTTTAACTCATTTACACAGAGGGGCCCTGGGAGTCCGAGAGGTCTAAGACACTTGCCATTACAGATCACTCACACATCTCATCTCAGTCTGCATGAATTCAAGCCTCATCTTGACCAAAATGGGTATGTGAAAAAGCTTGCCAGTAGCTTACCGTGGGTCAGTGGTTCTTCCCAGGTTCTTCCTCCACCAAAATATGCTGGCCGCCATATATAGCCTAACGTGCTGAAAAATGGCATTAAACCCCACAAAACCAAATCGATCATTTTACATTATTTATCTTCTGCAGCACTATGTTCCAGGGTCCCCTTCAAACAATTTGTGTCTCTCTCAAAAGCTGCACCAGTTTATTTTGCATGCAACACTCTTGGTGTCATCCAAATCCCATACATTAAAAGTGTATGAAATACAAGTATGAAGAAGATCATTGCTATGCATGAGTGATTGAATTTCAGTATCAGTTATGTCAGATATCTTAATTAAACATGCATGCATTCTAAATTCCTGTTCCATTTCCTATTCAGAATGGCATCTGTGGAGAAGAAAGAACATAAAATAAATGATCGACATAATTTTCTCATATAACTGTCAATGCCTCTTTTTTTTCAATCCAAAATATCATTAAGATCGTGATCAGTGTGTAGGGTTTTAACTTTACTGAAGTTCATGTCATGTTTAAATATTTTTCTTTATTCCTAGATTATTCTCAAGATCTACAGTACTTTACTTACATATAATGATTACAGTATATACTCACAAGTCAAGTTCAACTGCAAACAACATAGAGCCTGATCTGCTGTCGCATACTGGGCCAGCAGATCAGGGTCCATGTTGTTGTTCTGCTGATTACTCATAACAAACTGCATAGACCCAGATGCACTGGTGCATTATGCGATGGCTGATCTGGGTCTGTGCAGTTTGTAGTTGGACTTGAATTATAAGCGATTATATATGGTATCAATCTTTATTATGTTTCTCAACCATCATTGAGTACGGCAGGACTATGATGCTGGATTTAAGTTTCAGGCATTAGGGAGTTCATTACTTGTATGTGATATGATTGGCTGTTTCATTCCAGTATTGTATTTTTCGTTACTGTGAATTTACTGACTCTCAGGTGAAGCTTTATTGGGAGTGTCATGCAAATGTAATTATGTAATTACACTTGGGACTTCTTAGTTTGCCTGATGATGATCCAACATATATACTTGAGAAGTTTAAACTCTTGCCCTTTCTTTGAATTTGTATTTATTTATTTATTGTAAATGCGACATTACTTTTTATCAAGACTATGTTAGTGGGAAACCGAGATATAGCCATCGTTTTTCTGGCACTTTGGTTAAAGTACAATGATCCCTCACTTTTCTGGCACTTTGTTTAAAGTTTCTCATTAGCATATATTTTCTAAACCCCATAACAGATTCGCATACATGGGGTTTTCACCAAAAGACTTCTTTTGATATCTGGTTGGTCCTAAATGAAAGTGGTGCTGATCTGGGGTCTAATATGGCTGCCACAGTGGCCAGCTTGAAAATCTTGTTATAACTATTTCTCCTGAATGAATGGTCATATCATCATGGGGTTTTCACTACAAGACTTATAATGTTTTGTTGATCTTAAATTAAAATAGCACTGATCTGATGTTCAGTATGTGACTATCTTGAAAATCTTGTTTTAGCTACTCCTTTTAAAGGGAAAGTCATTTCAACATGGGATTTTTATCACAAAAGTTCTTTTGGTGTCTGCTTGCTCCTAAATGAAAATAACTAACCTTCAATATGGGCACCATGGTGGGTATCTTGAAAATATTGTTATCTCTTCTCACAAATGGATGGTTATATCAACATGGGGTTTTTACCAACAGACTTCTTATGATACCTAGTTGGTCTTAAATGAAAATGGTGCCAGTTGTTCATCCAGTATGGCTGCTATGACTGCTGTTGTGAAAATTTTGTTGTCACTACTCCACCTGAATGGATAATCATTATGACATGAGGTTTTGACCAAAAGATCTAATGATGTCTATTTTGTTCTAAATGAAACTGGTGCCAATCTAACATCTAGTATGTCCACCACAGCAGCTATGAAAATTTTGTTATTACTGAAGAATATCAGAGATGGTTTCAACACTGAGCAGTTAAAAGGAAGAAATGGTCTTATCTTGAATTCCTCGAAATTCTTTTCGCCCAGTAGAGCAACAGTCCCTTGTTTTTAAAAGACTCTTGTTATTTGCTTATATTTCCTAAACCCTTTAATGGATTTTGCTCATGCATGGGATGAATCGTTATGAAAGTGAGACAGTTCATTCTGCAACACACTCACTCACCCATTTGACCTTTGGGTCAAGGTCACAGAATTAATTCTGTTACAAGCTTGCTTAACTTTTTGACCTTGAGTTCAAGGTTACATGTTTTACAGCAATGCTTCAATATTTGGCTCAAGTGCAGGCCCTGGCCTTCTTGTTTATTTATGTGGTACTACTTTCAAAAGAAAAAGACTGATATTACAGACAATACTATGCTTTGGAGAAAATGGTGTCTGAGCCCTCTTCAGTACGTATATTAACGTAGCTCAAGCACCCTATTAATTATCATTTAAAGTAGCAGGCTCAAAATTAAAAGTAAAAGCCTACATCAGTGCATCAATATAACAAAAAATGTTACTGTATTGTAAAAGTGGATGGCAACAATGTTAAACTTTGTAAAAGTACACGATTAGCAGGCTGCCAGCAGCTAATGAGAAGACCACTATATATACTGATGCGATAATTTACTGAAACACCAGTCTGTTTTACTCATTTTTCACAAGGAGCTTGTCCTCGGTGCATGAGTTTTGTGATACATCTTTAAACAGTATCATGATATAGATTATACAGAGAAAATAAAAACACTTCATGTGTGGTAGTCTTGAATTATGCATTGTCTTGGCATGTTATGTGCCTTGTTTGCTAGCAATACTAAATATAGGACGTTTTTTTCTGGTAGTTATCATTCTTCAAAGCATTTGAGGTTTTTTTAAGCTTAAATAATAAATATGATACCAGCCATCCAGTTGTTAGTTGATAAATAATTGTTTTTACACAAGTCATCTGTACTGTCGCCACATATCTATGAATGGTATACATGTAGATGAATTGCTTACCACAGAAACAGATGTACCAGCTTGTCATTGCTCCTTCTTTATACAGGGGAACACACTCTATAACATGGTTGTTGGGCTCCATAACTGCAAACCGCATTTTGTACTGAACCGCGGTATAGCAAGAATGATAGAAAATTCAGTAAATGCATGTATGTAAGGGGAGTTGGGGGTGGATTGGGGGGATAAACAAAATGCCAGTCAAATGTATGGTAATAATTTTGCTACCTACCAGTTTATATAAAATTTGGGATTTAGATAGCTCTATGATCTATGAAAATTAATCATTGCTGTGAAAGAACGTAATAATAATATCTTTATTTAATAATAATAATAATAATAATAATAATAATAATAATAATAATAATAATAATATCTTGTAATAAGGATTACATAGCTGATGCTAATCTTCCATGTGGCACTCAGAAGAAAAAGGATGAACACAAATGTTTGGTACTAAAACTATACATGAAATTAAACTAAAATTAAAATTAACTAAAAAACAAACAATGGACTTTTTTTACTCACAAAACACATTTAAATGAATACTTACACTTGTATTCACTCTCGGTAAGCCATTGAACTAGATGCAAAAATCCAAAACATTTATTAAAAAAAGATACCTACTTAACACTTCATTTACTATTCATCTGCACACATGTGTATACACACATGCACGTTCACACATTGATCTCAAGCAGACATCCAATACACATGCTAACATGCATATTAGTGTAGTTTAATAGGAAATAAAAATGTATTATAAACATATTAAAACATATACAGAGATCTAAAATTATTAAACTTATACCATCTAATGTATAAAATAAAAAATCAAGCAGAACAGATACATGTACCGTGAGTAGTTGATGATGTAATTGCGGCAGATTAAGAAAGCCATGTTTGAATTTCTGATCACTATTTAAATAAGTTGTCATTAGAAATTTCATAAAATTTGATTTGAAACTATCAATAGTAGGCATTTTTCTAATTGTTGTTGAATGGCAGTAAATATTTGGACAACAGTAACTGAATGATTTTTTAAAAAGAGTTCTGAATTTGACCTTGGCAAAATTATTTTTCCTTTGAGCATGACCTTAAGCTATACGCCAACTGAGAGATATAGATTTTACTTAAGATTTGATAATAATAGTACAGATCATGGGGCAATATCCTTCAATTATAGGGATTTTAATAAACCCAGGAGGTAAGCTTTCGAGTGGTATTTTGTGGTTATAGAAGGTTTCAACAATTGGGAAACATAATGACCAAACAAAAACATGAAATAATTATGGGCATCTTATTGGGAAACATAATGACCAAACAAATGCATGAAATAATTATGGGCATCTTATTGGGAAACATAATGAAAAAACAAATGCATGAAATAATTATGGGCATCTTATTGGGAAACATAATGACCAAACAAATGCATGAAATAACTATGGGCACCTTATTGGGAAACATAATGACCAAACAAATGCATGAAATAATTATGGGCATCTTATTGGGAAACATAATGACCAAACAAATGCATGAAATAATTATGGGCATCTTATTGGGAAACATAATGACCAAACAAAAACATGAAATAATTATGGGCATCTTATTTGGAAAACACAATGACCAAACAAATGTATGAAATAATTATGGGCATCTTATTTGGGAAACATAATGACCAAACAAAAACATGAAATAATTATGGGCATCTTATTGGGAAACATAATGACCAAACAAATGCATGAAATAACTATGGGCATCTTATTGAGAAAACATAATGACCAAACAAATGCATGAAATAATTATGGGCATCTTATTGGGAAACACAATGACCAAACAAATGCAGGAAATAATTATGGGCACCTTATTGGGAAACATAATGACCAAACAAATGCAGGAAATAATTATGGGCACCTTATTGGGAAAACATACTGACCAAACAAATGCATGAAATAATTATGGGCATCTTATTGGGAAAACATAATGACCAAACAAATGCATGAAATAATTATGGGCATCTTATTGGGAAACACAATGACCAAACAAATGCATGAAATAATTATGGGCATCTTATGTCCAATGTCTAATATGTAAAGTTAGCAAACAGTCATTTGACAGTTTTTAGCTCATTTGTTGGACATGTCCAGCAAATAGAGTGATTTTGGGATCTCTAAAGTACATATATTATATTGACTAATATTTGTATTACCAATCCTGACTAGCTTGTCAACCAGTAGAGTAGCTTGTCAACCAGAGACTATTATATTACATTGTCTATGTTTGTAATACCAAAACTGACTAGCTTGTCAAACAATACTGACTAGCTTGTCAACCAGTGCTGACTAGCTTGTCAACCAAAGACTACCATATTATGTTGACTATGTTTTTACTACCAATGCTGACTAGCTTGTCATCCAATGCTGACTAACTTGTTAAACAGTGCTGACTAGCTTGTGAACCAGATACAACCATATTATATTGACTACATTTTTTTTACCAATACTGACTAGCTTATTAAATATTGCTGACTAGTTTGTCAACCAAAGACTACCATTATGTTGTCTATGTTTGTATCACCAATACTGACTTGCTTGTACACCAGTACTGACTAGCTTTACAACCAGTGCTGACTAGCTTGTCAACCAGTGCTGACTAGCTTGTCAACCAGTGCTGACTAGCTTGTCAACCAGTGCTGACTAGCTTGTCAACCAAAGACTACCATATTATGTTGACTATGTTTTTACTACCAATGCTGACTAGCTTGTCATCCAATCCTGACTAACTTGTCAACCAGTACTGACTAGCTTGTCAACCAGTACTGACTAGCTTGTCAACCAATGCTGACTAGCTTGTCAACCAATGCTGACTAGCTTGTCAACCAATACTGACTAGCTTGTCAACCAATGCTGACTAGTTTGTCAACCAAAGACTTTACCATATTTTTGGTAAGCCTTGTTTTGGAAATTACAATACATGTAATATGTACAGACCTTTACCAAACTCTCACTCAGGATAGATCTCTTCATCTGTAAGCTAAAGGTTTCTGAAATATAACCAAATTATTTTTATCTGTTTTTTCAGCATGTCTGATGTTTTGAGTAATGTCAGGATATAAGGGATATCAAAAAAAAAAAACGGGAGCCATGATGTGATCATGTTATATCCAAATTTGTTTTATAATGAAGTGCGTTATAGGTGGGTGCCCATGTAACATGTTCATGGGAACTATGTAAAAGTGACCTGTATTTTAAATGAGGTCACCTAATACTGAGATGTGTTACAACAAGGTTGTGTCAACATAGTGCTTATTATGCACAAAACCATAAAAGATGGGCTTTGGTTTGGTTTTGTCGGTTAAACACCATTTTTCAGCACATGATAGGCTGTACTTGGTCACTCCAGGCCAGTATATTTGGTGGAGGTAGACCCCAGGAAGAATCATTGACCCACAGGAAGCTTCTGGCAAGCTTTCTCACCTACCCACATTGGTTTAGGTGAGATTCAAACCCTCGTGGACAGAGGTGAGATGTGAGTGATCTGTAAAGGCGAGTGCCTCAGACCTCTTGGTCACCTGGGGCCCCACCATCAAAGATGGGGCATTTAATGATGTGAAATTATATTATAATTGGTTCTTAGTTAACAGACAAGTATCAAACTCGAGTGAATAAATTCAGGAGCAATAATATCACAAAATTTAACCAATTTAATCGGATCCATGACCATACCTGCATTATAAGAATGGCAGCAGTATACTGGGTGACTTTATGCTGAGGGATCACTATTCATTAGTATGCTTCAATTAAATTTCTTGTATTTCTGCTTTAGTAACATGGAAAAGAAAGAAAATGGATTAATGTCCACAATGTTTATTTGATTATATCTTAGATAAACATATGCCAGACAATTTCAGTATTCACATCATATTCATTTAGACGTTAAATCCATGGTAATGATGTACACAAGGGCATTGGCTTCTCATTGTGACTTGCTGAAATCGTTCAAAATAATTACTGTCTCGTGTACTTAACTTTGTTACCTACCTTAAGTATAAAGATAAATTTTATCAGTAAGCATAAGTCATTAAAGCCTGTGTATCAGTTATATGCATCCATCAGACCCCATTCTTCATACTACCATCTATACTAGTATCATGTCTCCATAATGGAAAGAGAAATCTTATCAGCAGACGGCAATTACATTTTGTCTCCATCCTCCAAACTTTGATTGATGACCCTGCACAATGTGACCCTTCAACAGATGGACTGACCTGTCTGAGTTGGGAGTTATCTTTCTTATCAGTAGGTACCATCCATACTCACTTATAAGTCCAACTACAAACTGCACAGACCCAAATCTGCCGTTACATAATGCGCCAGAAGATCTGGGTCTCTGCAGTTTGTTAGGAGTAATCAGTAGAATAAACAACATAGACTCTGATCTGCCATCGCATAAAGCACCAGCTGTGTTGTTTGCAGTTGGACTTGACTTACGAGCGAGTATATATGGTAACCCTGTTATTGTCTGGTGATGTTAACAGTACTAAGACTGACTTCTTGACATTGATATTCTTGTACAGTAGAATCTGTCTTGAAAGACCACCCTTTTCTGCTAGAAAATGATGGTCTCTCAAGACAGGTGGTCTCTCATAACAGGTCATAACACTATATAATCAATAAATCCCTGCAATGAGAATCTGGTCTCTCAAGACAGTTGGTCTCTCATGGCAGTGGCCTTTCGAGATAGGTTTTACTTTTATTTAGTTATAGTGAAATCCTGTTAATCTGGACACTTTTATTACCACCCTTTTTGTATAAAAATAAACGACTAGTCTGGATTAACTAATCATAAATAAGAATAACAGGAAATTAGTTTCCAGAAATTGTAGTTCAGATTGTGATCGAGACATTCAGATAGAGGAGTCTAGATTACAAAACATTCAGATAGGGGAGTTCAGATTATGAGACATTCAGATAGTGGAATCCAGATTGCAAAACATTCCGATAGGGGAGTCCAGGTTATGAGACATTCAGATAGTGGAGTCAAGATTATGAGACATTCAGATAGTGGAGTCCAGATTACAAGACATTCAGATAGAGGAGTCCAGATAAGACATTCAGATAGAGGAGTCCAGATTGCAAAACATTCAGATAGGGGAGTCCAGGTTATGAGACATTCAGATAGTGGAGTCCAGATTATATTATTGTTATTTTATATAGCCAGATAATGCACAATACAGAAATATTTTTTCAAATATTGTCAGCTACTGAAAAGCAGGAATATATGTACATACCATGAGTCAGACATTGAGATCATGACCAAAATAAATTTGGAAACTTCTGCCCAAAACAAGTGAAGATAAGTAGGACATGCTGGTTATTCTTGACATACAATAAAATGGGAATATTTCAGGTTATTAGATAAATTGCTAAATTTTATGTATTTTCAGGAAAAGGTCACAGTTAGGAATTAACAACGAAAGCAGAAACATCTAAACTTAAATCAATATTAATGAATAGAGTCTGTGTCACAGTTTATAAATATTATATGATGGTTAATACATATTACACCATTGTTTACCACAGATTTGGTTTTCAAACCAGTGCAGCTTTTCATATGTCCATGTACTGTAAATTTAGACAATTAGGGGGTGCAAGTACCCCCAGCTACAAAAATGCCTGGGAATGCTGTGTTTATTTTCTTAATTTTCACACTAATAACTTTATAATTGCAGAAAAATTGTCCTAAATCAACCACAGTTGCTGCTTTAAGAATTGAATCAAGAATACCAAGTACATATCATTGTTTATTACTCCAAGACCCCTCCAATTTGAGTGATGTGCTCTTTGACCTGAAATCCAAATTTATGATCTCTGTGCCATGTTTCCATTGTCTTTGATTTGTGAGTTATTTCCCTGCTGAATACTCTCCTATGTGCACCTGTTCATGGCAGTATGACCTGCCAGCAGCCAAATCAAATTTGAATGATGTACATACTGACCTTTTGGCTCAGAATCACTTCATTTCTTGACATAAGAAGGAAAGGAGAAAGTTCTTGAAAGAAACAAAGATAAAGAGGTTGGCTGCTCCTTTTCTGTGGCATGTTAGTTGCAAATAAAGATAGTTGATCCAATTCAGTCAGCTACATTTGCCAATATGCTATTTATTACCTCCTTGTACTCACCTTTAAATATTGTAATTTTCTTTTTGGTGATTTTGCATTATTCTTGGTTTAAAAAACCAAGAATGACATAAAATGTTATGTTATCCCTATTGATGCTTACAACTATTGCCTGATTCTGTGACAACTATACAGTTTGCATTCTGTAACAATTTTCATATATTAAAAAAAAAAACTTAACTTCATGAACTGAATCTAATGTTTTTTCTGGTAGGGGATAGTTTCCGTGGTTACTAGTATATTACATAGAAAGTTAAACTGCCTTTATTTTGTTGGTATGCGACATCTCTCAGATTACATGGTCCATGATGCTTTGGAGGTTTTAAAATGAGTAGGAAAACCTGTTGCCTAATGGTCGACTTTTTGACAATAGATTGTTGTTGAAATATTCTTCTCACAAAAATATCCTCATGTAATTTTGCACTTTACGCTTCCTGTCTTATTTTTGTCACATAAAAGATGATGTTATGTTTTATCACGACAGATGGCTCCGAATAGATTCATCTTTTGTGAGGCAAGGTTGGAAGTCTTTATGTGATTTTTTTCATCAGCATATTGTTCAACTGTAAGTTTTATTTATCATTGATGGCAGTAGCTGATGTCCTTCAGTAACTTCAGTGATATTAGATATATTGATATACCATATTTACTAATACCTTTCATCCCTCTGTAAACAATACAGACCAAGATCTGCTGCTACATTATGTAGTGACATATCTAGGTGTACCCTGTTCATAATTTGGCGTACATTAAGTATGGGTAAGTACCTTTATACGCTTCCCATGCCTATTTCATGTACATAATAATGTTTACATCTGTTTCCCAACAAATGTTAATAATTATAATAATAATAATAATAATAATAATATTAATAATAATAATAATAATAATATTTAATAATAATAATAATAATAATAATACCGGTAATAATAATAATAATAATAATAATAATATTTAATAATACCAAATTTACTCGCTTATAGGTTGGATTCAACTGCAAACTGCACAGACCCAGATCTGTCATCACATAATGTGCCAGTGGATCTGGGTCTGTGCAGAATGTTCAGACTAAGCAGTAGAGCAAACAAAACATTCCCTGATCTGCCAGTGCATTATGTGATGGCAGATAAGGGTGTATGTTGTTTGCAGTTGGACCTGACATATAAGCTTGTATATATGGTAATCAAAATAATAATAATAATAGTAATAATAATAATAATAAACTTTATTTTATGATTGTAACTCAGTTATAATAACTTTTGCGCCCTGAAACCTGCAGGATAAACAAACTGTCGTAAATACAAAATGTATAACTACACATGCCAAAGTAAGTATTAACAACCTCGTAGATTACATAGTATTCCTACATGAGCAGAATAAATTCGAGTGCATACATTTCAATATTTGCAATGAAAACTGCCTTTTTAGATAAAAGTCATACAATTTTGTTTTCAAAACATTTAGATTTCTTTCTTATCTAAGAGTAAGCATATGATTGTCTTAAAAGTCTTTGCTTTTGGCAGTGGTGTTCAGCAATGATCATTTTGATTGATGTAAATTTAGGTCCTTGGCATTGTTCTTCTACCGTATGTACTCGCATACAGGTCGGGTCCAAATGCAAACAACATAGAATCTGATCTGCCATTGTATAATGCGACGGCAGATCAGGGTCTGTGTTGTTTGGTTTACTGATTAGTCCTTACAAACTCCATTGACCCAGATCTACCAGCGCATTATGCGATGGCAGATCTGGGTCTGTGCAGTTTGCAGTTGGTATGGGATTATATGTGAGTATATACAGTAAATCAAAATGAAACATACTATGCAAGTACTGTGGACAAAGTTCATTTTTACTTTGAACATTAATACAGACTTGAACATTAATATGGACTTGAACATTAATACTGACTTGAACATTAATATGGACTTGCGGTAGGTTAACCTGTTATTCATATTTCAACTATTTAAATGCATAGAATATACTTTTTATTTTAGGTGTTTCAAATGGTAAATTTAAGAAGAGTCATATTGCCTTTTTTTGAAGTTTGTGGATCCTTTCAGTATTACTTTCATTTGAGTTGTTTCTCCACAAATTGGCCAGCAGTAATCCAATTTTACTGTCCTTAGGGTAAAAAATAAATGTTTAACTGAATGCATATGTAACCTGTAGGTTTTATTTAATCATATTCTAATCTCTGTGTGGATCTCTTACATACCATATATACTTGCGTAAAATCTGATACCAACTGCAAACTGCATAGACCCAGATCTGCCGTCGCATAATGCGCCGGCAGATCTGGGTCTATGCAGTTTGTAAGGACTAATCAATAGAACAAACAGCACAGACCCTGATCTGCCAGCGCATTATGCGACGGCAGATTAGGGTCTATGTTGTTTGCATTTGGACCCGGCTTATACGTGAGTATAGATGGTACCTGCATGGTTTCCCATGAGGCAGAAATATTGCATCCTTGACTACATTTTCTCTTCAGGAACCTTTGAGAGTCATAAGGACTGGACTTTTTAAACAAATCTTGATAAGCTCTCTACTAGAGAATGCATATTAGTTCCATGACCCAAATTTAGAAAGCTTGGCAGTGCAGAAGACCCTTTGATCAATTAACCTGGGGAATACCCTAATGTAAGAACAAAAGAACAAAATTTGAAGTCACATTATTTTACTGTCGGGTCTGACCCTGGTATAAAGTCATGGTCATTTGAGACCATTACTCACTTTTAACTATTCTATCTGGTCTCATTACATAATTCAATAACATTATTTAATACTTAACTTTCCTCCATGTTAGTACAGTTTAAATGGTTGGCTTAACATGCAGGTTTCAGCATTTTTGTTTCATTGTGTATAAACTCTCCCCCCCCTTCCCTTTTTGTGTACTTAAAACCCTCTCTGCCACTTGACTCTTTCCTCGCCCACTTTTATCCTTCTGTACATAATTTTGAAGTGTCATTATTGAATTGTTTGCTTAGATTCTTAGAAGCATTTAATCCATCATTAGATTTCCATGCAAATTTTTCCTTGAAATTGGCTGCACTTGTATCGATCATGATCAATTCACCAGTTCACATTGGCAATTATTTTCTGATCCAAATATACATAGAAAAGTAGTTTGCAGAGTGGTACAGATTTATCTGGTAGATCTTTTGGCATTGTCTCATTATCAGATGTGCGAGTTGCCAAGATGCCCAATTAATTCATTTGCCAGGGCTCAGTATACATGAGTTGCCAAGATGCCCAATTAATTCATTTACCAGGGCTCAGAGTACATGCCAATATTCTGAGAGTATTTTCTTATGTTGTACAAGCTTTGTAGAAAATGCATACAAGTGATCCTGAAAGAAAACCTTAACTTAACAGGCTTGTATCTAGACTTGACTATACATAGAGAAAATCTTAGCTTGACAGGCTTGTGTCTAGACTTGACTTTAGACCTTTCCAGTGAACAGTTCTTCCTTATTTATCTACCCCTATCTATCCACTATGTGTCACAATACGCATCCGCCATTAAGGTACTGATTCTATAGATGCCTGACACAAGAAAAATTGAATAAAACAGGATACGCCTCGGACACTTCTATATTCCTTTATTGCTATGAATCAACATTATTTCTGCATAAATCTCCAAATGTTTACTCTCAAAATATAGAGTAAACAGTTACATCAGAAGATAAGAAAAAAAAAACAAAAAAAAATACACATTAATCAGGACACTTGTTTCCACAAAATTAAGGTACCGGTACTTATTTCTGAAAACTTATTGCACAGGATAATTTGGCATTCTATGTCCATTTAATTTAAATCAAGCAAGACATTTTATTTAAAAGAAGTTGTCAGATTTGAACTTACAAAGGAATTCTTAAATTTCACAAATTATCTCTAAAAAGAGACCGAAAGCCCACATAGTTGAAAAATCACCCATTTGATACATTTGATGGCTTCATTAATTACCTGTTTGATATGTAATCACAAACCAGAAGATAATATATATTCCTATGGGTATTATGATTACTTTTCTATTTTTCTTGAAACTGACAAAGCACAGAGTATTTTCGATAAATACAAATCTTTGAAATGTCGGCTTATTTGTACAATTTTGTAATATAAGTAGTTTGTGAGAAGAAATAATGTTTATTTTTAGTTTGTGATAAATAAATAAGTAAATAATCACCTTTTTAATTACTAATTCAGTATATGAATTCAATTACAAATTGAGAGAAAGGATCGAACAGATTTATCCGAAGTCTTTGATGGCCAAAATCGTTTATAGCTTTTAAGTCTTCATTGCATTTACAAATTTAACATTCATTGATATAGTGAATAGAATTATATTTATTAATTGATTAATTAATGTAATTTTTTGTTGAAATTAATAATTATTTCATTAATTCATTTGTGTTTATTTATCGGTATATAATTGAAGCATGTACCTAGTTTCTTGATATTCACACAAAAATGTATGAGAATTAGTGAATGATAAAATACGTAAACAAAAGTGAACGTGCAACAGTTATTACCTATTTAGCTGGTGTGATTTATAAGGGTACAAAATTTAAATTAAAAAATTTCTTTGAAAACAATTTGATAAAATTATTTAAATTATTCAAAATTTAGAACAAATAATAAAATAACTGAAGAAAGTAAGAATTATTGCATGAGTTACAGTCTCTAAACTAATTATATGAAATTACACGAGTAAAAGTCTAAATTATTACAACAATAAAACTTTACGGTATTCAGTTCCCCAAATATTGTTTCACAGTGATGCACTGTTAATCTTAATGCTGGTGCAAATAAAGGATATTTGCAGCAAATGAGTATGAATATAACTTGCATAGTACCTATTACTGGACAATCAGTACCATAATGGCAGAATGTCACGTGATACAAGTATGGCCGTGCCCACTAAAACCGTAATGGAAAGGTCTATAGTATAGACGTCAATGGCCAAAGTCGCTAAAGGTGATAAAAACTGTAAGATGGCAATGAATATCCATTTAAAAACAATGAATCTGGCAATGAAAACATTCAAGGCTTGTAGCAGTCTGCTGAGTTGCTAAAGTCTTTGACCGCCGCTATTGTAACGTATTTTCGAGGTTAAAGTCACACCTACGGCAATGAAGATTTAATATA
Organism: Margaritifera margaritifera; assembly: GCA_029931535.1. NCBI lineage: Eukaryota > Metazoa > Mollusca > Bivalvia > Unionida > Margaritiferidae > Margaritifera > Margaritifera margaritifera. Next base: position 5,878,501 of record JAQPZY010001636.1, on the reverse strand, counting down.
TTCTCGGGCTGAGTTAATGAAGAAAGGTACTAATTTAGGTAAATACACAATTTTTTTCATTTCATTAATGGTTTAATAATTTTATAATAAAATTCCATGGTGCAGATCATTCCAGGTTAACCAGATATTAAAACATGTTAATGTTTTTATGAGTTACTTGATCACATGATAAAACGTTTATTGCAATAATGTAAATGTCCAGGAAAATATGTGAAAATTAAGGTGGCAAAACTGTCGAAGCAAATAAGATTCTCTCATTTTTGTATGCACTTCTAGTGTATTATGTACTACAATTTTCCTTTGTCCCTTTAATATGTTGTGTGTCCCCCAAATCTGGAGGGTGAGGGACACAGTGTCCACTGACCTTTGGATCCTAGGTGCAACACTGCATTAGAGATTGAATGGTTCTGTTGTTCAACCTACCGAAATAATCATGTTTTGAATTTTATGTATGGAATAAAATCCGACTTCAAAGAAACGTTGCCGCTGATCACAAACTTTAATAAAGATGGCTTCAACATTCTCATTCAGTGCAGTCAGTGATGTGTAATAGTATTTATTTTTCAACACGCATTTGTTTGGTGTACTTAACTTCAGACAAATTGGGTTGTTCCACTTAGTGTACTTTACCTATGCAAATTAGCCTAATGGGCTCTCCCACAGCAGTGCTGAAAGGATTTGACACGACAAATCACCTAGCTATTGTGAGCCAATTCAGTAAATCTCTGAAAGGTGTCTGTTAATCTCTGACCGCCTTATCTTTTAATTGTCTCTAAAACAGCTGTACAAACTGCCCCAAGGTTAGTTTTACATGAGCTCTGAGCAAGAATGTTTACTGTTTATACATACCAGAGATTACGGGCATATGTCATTGTGACAAAGAATTTATTTCCCCGCTAAGATTGCTGAAAATCATGTTTTTCAAAACACGAATGTGTTGGGGGGTTTGCGAGTCCAAAATCTTGTTTTTCGCCGTGTTATGGCATGTATGCTATACGTAGAGAAAACCTTAGCTTAACATGGTTGTATCTAGACTTGACTATGCATAGAGAAAACCTTAACTTAACAGGGTTATATCTTGACTTGACTATACATAGAGAAAACCTTAGCTTAACAGGGTTGTATCTTGACTTGATGATAAACATTAAGTGATATGCATTAAGAATGTGTGGGAGTAATGCATACTAGCCAAACCTTGTTTTTAATAATAAAAATAATAATAATAATAATAATTTATTTTCAGACTGTACAACTCATTTAACTAAATATAATCTCCCATGAAGCTCTTTGGGGCATTCAATATTCCATACATCAATATTCCATACATGTATACAATATTTATAAAAGGAAAGAAAGAATGTAATAATTTGCGGGTTGATCTCGCACAAATATTTCACTTAAAACTTACATAATGTACATACATATACATCACTATATCATGTTTATAACTGATTAATGCATACAAACAAGAACAAAGGAGAAACTGAGAAAATATTTAGTCGAGATATTATATGCTTAGTTAGTTGCAAGATCTTGCTTTGAACATGGTAGATTGAACATGGTAGATTGAACATGGTAGATTGAACATGGTAGATTGAACATGGTAGATTGAACATGGTAGATTGCTTGCTTTAGTTCTAACCCTAACCCTTTGAACATGGTAGATTGCTTGCTTTAGTTCTAACCCTAACCCTAACCCTTTGAACATGGTAGATTTCTTGCTTTAGTTCAAGTGGTAACTGATTCCAGTCAGTATATTTCAATGACTTATTCAAGTCATTAGTTCTTGTTTTAGAAGTTTTAAACATACCATATATACTCGTGTATAAGTCTTGTCCAAATGCAAACAACATAGACACAGATATGCCTTCACATAATGCACCAGCAGCTCAGGGTCTATGTTGTTTGTTCTATTGATTACTCCTTACAACTGCATAGACCCAGATCTGCGGGCTGGGTCTCTGCAGTTTGCAGTTGGTATCATATTATACGTGAGTATATATGGTAGATTTAATGTTGATCTTAAAGAGTACATAGAGGCAGTATTGCTTTTGTGGACAAGCATGTCCTTCAGATAAAGAGGTGTTAAATTATGAAGGGCTTTATAGACCAAAATACATCTATGATATGAAATTGTTTTTTTCAAATGAAAGCCAGTTCAAAGACTGAAACATGTCTTCTAGCTGCACACTTTTACATACAATTAATATTAGTTAGTGTGTATGTACCCTATACAGGGCAACAGTAGTCTATAATAGGTGATATCTTAATGCAGTGTTAATTTAAGTTTGTCCAAGATACATGTACTGTTCTTGCTTAATGTTGACCAATGTTTTCACATCAGTACTTTAATCCAAGCAAACTATTTATAAATTAAATTATTATGTGCTTCAAAAATATTGATATGCTTAGGCCAAACTTGCATTGAAGACAAAACATGTTGTGGATGACCAAAAAGTCTTATCACTGTTCCTTAATGCATCTTAGTATGCACTGTGCACCACTTGACTCCATAATAGCCTCTATGACCTCTATTTCATGTGTCCTTGGCATTGTTGTTGTTCAGATTGCATTGCCAAATTTGTCACTTTGACCTGTACTTCATGCTACCTTTTCATTGTTGTTGATGTGACCATGGGAAAGGTATTTAGCTCCCATTTCCTCAGCAAGATATAGCCAATACTATGTTAAAAGTGCCATTATAACCAATGAAAACAATTAAAAAAATAAAATAAAAGACTCTTTGACCCGATTAGAATATTTAACCTTGACATTTCCTTTTTGCCATTTATTTTGACGTGGCTTATTATAACTAGACCAGATGGTGATCTTATAAATACATAAAGTTGTCAGAAAAGATGCCATCTGTTGGAACAGTTCAGTTTACATTATGAATATCTTGCATATTTGATTGATAATCAGTACAAACTATATACTCAAAGTATGTCACTGTGATTAAAGCTCTATCATTTGTTTAGGTGATCTGACATTAGCTTATATTTAGTATAGTGGTTTCCCACTTATTAGAACATCTCATCTGCAATGAAAAGGTGACATTAAAAGTTTGGTGGCCACACAGGAGGGGGACAGAATAGTTAAAATGTACTATTTTGATGTCAGCTACCAAAGGTGACCTCTGATTGTGGGTTGAGGGTGGGTGTGAGGATGGGTGTGGCTTGTCTTGAGGGGGACTACTGTATAAATCCAAGAAAAAAATCTCAAGGCTTGAAAGCAGATGTAATTTCAAAGATTGACAGCATGTAAATTAGAGAATTGATTGGAGATGTAACTTCATTACATTTTTAAGTGGTAAAGGTAATTCTCTCTAATCTCATCTCAACGTATTTCTGATTCATATCCGATATCATAATACCAGTTTTAAAATGTTCAAAAATGTGTTGAGGGTATCTACAGTATTTCTCCCATGATAAGACCAGGGGCCAGCCTAATATTTTGTAAAGTGAGGGCTTATGATCAATAATACCATAATTATTGTGTATTTCAGCCTAATCCAACTCAGATAATAAACTAATATGAAAATTTTGTACTCTATAGGTGAACCCCACTATGATGTGATAGTTATGGTCCATAACTGCCAACTGTGTGATATACTGAACCGTGGTATAGTGAAAATGATAAACAATTTGATGGGTGCATGTAAGAGTGTTAGTGGTTTGGATGGGTGTATTAACTCATTAACCCCGGGAGATTTTGTTCATTTTCGCATGAAATGTGGGTAGGCAACACATTTTTGGGGTTACATCTGAATGCAGCAAAACACATCTGCTTAAGAAAGTTTCTTGTTTAGCCGGATGCTTAGGTGTATCAGAAACATCGTTTTTGATTGGCTATTATGCTCGCACATGTGCAGACAGGTAAAAGTTGGACTTCTTTTTTTTTTCTTTTTTTTGTCGTATTGGACCACTGATTTTTGTGTTCTGGCCTTTTTTTACTCCAAATCTCAAACTTATCCTACTTTTTGCAAAGGTTCATCTGTCTGTGTGCAGTTCAGACCGGTCTGCTTTAGATCTAAGGCCAAAAAGTCTAAAATCCGGACACAAACTCCGGTTCCGAAAGTGGCAATTTTCGACCTAAAAAAAAATTGGGTCTCAAAACATGCATTTTTTTCGCTGTACTTTTTAATGCCAGTAGAAAGTCGACATTATTTGGTATCATTGTAGAGCTACATCTGTCTACTTTATTGCAAATCCATCCACTTTAGTGTATCTTAAATGATGTTGATGTTACAGAGCTTGGAAGTAGGGTACAACCTCATGACGCGTAAATGTGGCGCTAGGGGTTAATGAGTTAAACAAAACGCCAGTCAGTTGTATAGTAATAATTGAACTACCTTCTGATTTATATAACAATCAGGATTAAGATAGCCCTATGCTCAATTAAAATTAATCATTGCTTTATAAGAACATTATGTTCTGCAAGCTAAAGGTTTCTGAATCTTAACTGAATTGTTTTGATCTGCTTGTTGGCTTAGCTGGTGTTTTGAGTAGTGTCAGGGAATAAGGGACATATAAGACAAATAATTTGAAGCCATATGATGCAATCGTGTTTTATCGGAATTCATGTTATAACAGAGCACATCCCTGTATTGTAGCCATATGATGCAGTTGTTGTTGTATCTGAATTCATGTTATAACAGAGCACACCCCGGTGTTGTAGCCATATGATGCAATTGTGTTGTATCTAAATCCATGTTATAACAGAGCACACCCCGGTGTTGTAGCCATATGATGCAATTGTGTTGTATCTAAATTCATGTTATAACAGAGCACACCCCGGTGTTCTAGCCATATGATGCAATTGTGTTGTGTCTAAATTCATGTTATAACAGAGCACACCCTGGTGTTGTAGCCATATGATGCAATTGTGTTGTATCTAAATTCATGTTATAACAGAACACATCCCTTTATTGTAGCCATATGATGCAATTGTGTTGTGTAGCCATATGATGCAATTGTGTTGTATCTAAATTCATGTTATAACAGAGTGCATCCATGTATTATAGCCATATGATGCAATTATGTTGTATCCGAATTCATGTTACAACAGAGTACATACCAGTATTTGGAAAATCAAGTTGTTTGCCACATTAAAGTTTTAAAAAAGATAAATGATATGTTGTGAGTTTTTTTAAAAATGTTTAAAGGTAAATGGAGATGTCAAGGTCCAAATCTAATCCTAACCTAAATTCATTCAACTATATTGACCCAAAAAATAAAAGCATCAATTTGGAAAATGTTTCTTCTATAAAAATGAATTTGTTGTAAAAAAAAAATTTATGTTTGCCTCTAGGAGTGAAAATCACTCGTATCTGTCAAAGATTTGCAATTGACAATACATTTTTTATTCTATTACCTTTTTTAAAAGCATGAAGTATGAATTAAAAGTTTAGATTCAAACAAGGGTCAGTATAAATTTTTTCAGGCATCAAATTGACATGCATTGTATGATTAGATATTGGGTATGATTGTATGGCATTGTATGATTAGATATTGGGTATGATTGTATGGCATTGTATGATTAGATATTGGGTATGATTGTATGGCATTGTATGATTAGATATTGGGTATGATTGTATGGCATTGTATGATTAGATATTGGGTATGATTGTATGGCATTGTATGATTAGATATTGGGTATGATTGTATGGCATTGTATGATTAGATATTGGGTATGATTGTATGGCATTGTATGATTAGATATTGGGTATGATTGTATGGCATTGTATGATTAGATATTGGGTATGATTGTATGGCATTGTATGATTAGATATTGGGTATGATTGTATGGCATTGTATGATTAGATATTGGGTATGATTGTATGGCATTGTATGATTAGATATTGGGTATGATTGTATGGCATTGTATGATTAGATATTGGGTATGATTGTATGGCATTGTATGATTAGATATTGGGTATGATTGTATGGCATTGTATGATTAGATATTGGGTATGATTGTATGGCATTGTATGATTAGATATTGGGTATGATTGTATGGCATTGTATGATTAGATATTGGGTATGATTGTATGGCATTGTATGATTAGATATTGGGTATGATTGTATGGCATTGTATGATTAGATATTGGGTATGATTGTATGGCATTGTATGATTAGATATTGGGTATGATTGTATGGCATTGTATGATTAGATATTCGGTATGATTGTATGGCATTGTATGATTAGATATTCGGTTTTATAATAGGAACAAGTCCAGGATACAAAATTGACCTTGAGGTAAAGTGCAGCAGTTGTGCTCAACTACTTTATAACAAGAACAATTTTGAACTGCTGTCCAATCCAATCTACAACTTGGTGTAAATTATTATGTAATAGCTTCTGGACTGATGAGACATATAAGCCAATTAAGAGTGGGTGTCGGGCATTTATGTAGTTTTCACAATATGACAATTTCATATCTTTATAACTTTGCATTGTCATCTAATTTTTTGGACATTTTCTTCATAGCAAAAAGAACAAAGCTGATTTTAAAAGAATATTTATGCTATTTTAATTTTACTGAGGGATCAGTTGGGAAATCGTCTTAGACATATTTCTTTCTTGTTTCCTGCATTTATTGCCACCAGTGGGTAAAGATTTTGATTGATTTTGTGGGTACCAATTTTAGTGGATTTAATGGATACCAATTTACATAGACGTGTCTACCTGGTGCTTTTCCTACCATAAACTTACACACAATTTAATCAAGATCAGCTGGTGTTTAGAGGAATTGAATCAAGAATTTACTGGTCTTCTAATGAATTTAATAGAGAAACTTTCCACCATTTGCATGCTATTTAATCAGTATGCCATATATAAAGCCATGATAGATAGATATTATATATACTAGCGTATAAGCCAATACCAACTGCAAACTGCATAGACCCAGATGTGCTGTCACATAATGTGCCAGCAGATCTGGGTCTATGCAGTTTGTAAGGACTAATCAGTAGAACAAACAACATAGACCCTGATCTGATGGCACATTATGCGATGGCAGATCAGGGTCTATGTTGTTTGCATTTGGACCTGGATTATACACAAGTAGATACATGTACGGTAGATAGATATCTTATTTCTTAAAGTATCCCTCATTAAAAGTTGTCTTAAATTCAGAGGTGTTCTGAGGCAGACTGGTTTCACTACACAATTAAAAGTTTCATCATTGGTAAAGAATTCAGCTTTCATTCCTTTTAAAGACCCGCTTTCATTTGTTCAGCATTGATTTTATGATTTTTATTGGTTATTGACTGAGTATTGGGAAGTATGTACTGGTCTACCAGATTCCGAGCTCATGTAGCGTAGCATAATGTCTGGGCTTGTAAGGGCATTCTTTATGCCACATCAGCAATGGGTCAGTACTATTTCTCAGTACTCAGTAGTAGCCTTTATAATACAGTACTCCCTCATTATAATCTTGTCCATGGGTGCCAGTATTCTGCCAAACTTATAGTGGGACTGCCTTAACATTTAGTACATTATGTATATAATTTTATTACATTTGTAATATTTAATGAAATGGTATCCATAATCATATTTGCCCTATAACAGAAACCATGTTGTAATGAAAGACACTATAAGGAAGGAGTGCTGTATGCGCTTTAAAAACAAAGCTTAGGCCAAGCAAAAAATATGTGTGTTTCTGGTCGGCCAACCATCCTTGTTTCTCATTGCCGACCCTAGCACTTTTTCCCCACCAGCCTCCCAATTTTTTTTTTTTTTTTATAAAAAAAACACACATTGTCGAAATTGATTTGTGCATCTAATTGAGCCAGTTTTGCCCAGTACTTTGAAGCACTTTAAATATTATGGAATGATTTATATATAATGATTAAAAAAAAAAAAAAAAAAAAATACCTACCTGCCTACCCTAATTTTAAAACCAGTGCAATAGGAAACACACCTATTTATTTTATTTTTTTCCTCATTATAAAGACTAGACTAAGACAGGCAATTCTCAAGGGATTCAGGGATAGAGGTGCCTCAATTCCTATTGGGGACAAAGTAACAAGAACAATATATATAATCTCAAATCCCAGAAAACTAATATTTTTGTCCCATTTTAAATAGTACAGCACTCCCTCACTATAAGGCACTTCATTATAACATGGTTCCTGTTATAAGGCAAGTATGATCATGGATCCCATTTCATTAAGTAATAGTAAAATTATATGCATGATGTACTTCATTATAAGGCAGTTCCACTATAAGTTTGGCTGAATTCTAGCTGTCCTGTTATAAGACGAGTATGGTCATGTATTATTATTTATAATTATATTGATCATGTACTTCATTATCAGACAGTCTTCCCATAAGTGGTTTACTCTATGGCTTCCATGTTTAGCATTATATTGAGGTTGAGGATAACCGTGTATACTCGTGTATAGGTCGATACCAACTGCAAACTGCATAGACCCAGATCTGCCATCGCATAATGTGCCAGCAGATCTGGGTCTATGCAGTTTGTAAGGATTAATCAGTAGAACAAACAACATAGACCCTGATCTGCTGTCACATAATGTGACGGCAGATCAGGGTCTATGTTGTTTGCATTTGGACCCGTATTATATGTGAGTATAAACGGTAGTCCTGGATTATAAAGGCTGTTATAGAGCCCAGCTACTGCAATATTGTGGGTTCCCCTGGAATACTGAAAAGCATAATACTTGGGCAAACATTTAGCACAGAAGCACTCCGAGGTAGTTTGTGTTAGACAATGTAGCTGCATGTAAAATGGATTCTTGAGATTTGATAGTACAGTACTCCCTCACTATAAGGCCCTTCATTATAACACAGTTCCTATTATGAGGTGGGTGTAGTCATGGATCCAATTTCATTTGTGATGTAGTAAAATCATATGTATTATGTGCTTCATTATAAAGTGGTGTCACTATAAGGTGGTATACCCTATGATTCTCATGAACAGCATTATAATGAGAGAGTACGGTATTATGTGCTTCGTTATAATGCCTTGTCACTATAAGGCAGTATACCCTATGGTTCCCATTGACAGCATTATAATGAGGGAGAACCATATCATGTAATTCATTATAAGGCAGACTCACTATAAGTTAATATACTCTGGTTCCCATGTACAGCATTATATTGAGGGATTACTGATTTATGTACTTCATTATAGGTGGTGTCACTATAAGATGATATACCCTATGGTTCCCATGGACAACATTATAATGAGAGAGAACTTATCATGTACTTCATTATAAGGCAATCTTGCTATATGAAGGTATACTGTAAGGTTCCCATGTACAACATTATAATGAGGGAGTACTGTATCATGTATTTCATTTAAAGGTGGTAAACTATGGTTCCCATGGACAGTATTATAATCAGGGAATACTACATATATCGTGCACTTCATTATAAGGTGGTCTCACTATAAAGCAGTATACTCTATGGACAGCATTATAATGAGGGAGTACTGTATACACATTCATGCTTACTGTTTAGAAAAGCACAATGTGACAAAATATATTTTTCCTCTTACATTGAAAACTTAAAATTTCCTTCTTAGAATGAAGCCTTAATTAGCACATCACAATAATATTTACTATGTTAATGTTGTATTGAAGCACACTAGTTGGTAGTGCATTCATGATATAAATGTACAGGCAAGAAATGTAAACAGCACGTAAATTGCTGACTTAGGGGAAGATGAAGTTAAGCATGCTCTAAGTGGCCTTGTCATCCGTGTGTTACAGTCAGATGATTTACATGAATTTTTTGCCATGTCTGAACCTGCTCTACCCTTTGGGGCATATTAATAGATCTGATCCAAAAGCAAAAAACAAAGTCTAAACACTATGCATGATTATTATGCATGTACTAGTCACTTCATTACTCATCAACAGTTCTTTATACCGTATATACTCGAGTATATAGGACCGCTCTAAATGCAAACAACATAGACCTTGATCTGCCATCACATAATGCGCCGGCAGATCAGGGTCTATGTTGTTTGTTCTACTTATTAGTCCTTACAAACAGCATAGACCCAGATCTGCTGGCACATTATGCGATAGCAGATCTGGATCTATGCAGTTTGCAGTTGTTATCGGCTTATACGCGAGTATATACGGTACATGTACATTGCTAACTCTCTGGGAGGTCACTGGCAAGAAATTATGAATGAACAGGTATTAGTGTCGAGATCAATAATTTATCAATCTTCAAACTAAGAAAGGTTGAAGCTATAAATCTAATAAAGATTGAATATACAGGTATGCTCAAGAAAAAGAGTTTCTCTTTAGTTGAATGTTTTGTGTAACATCTGCAGTGTCGGTTTGATGTAACAGTTCGTAGTTTGAACTACTATGTGTATGCACTTGTTTATTATATTAGGAATCACTTACTGTACTATGACCTGACTTACATACTATGTACTATGACCTGAATTACAATAAATAAGTCTTGATATTACATATTAACAACAACATTCCAACTCAACATTTGTACTTGTACATGTACATAATAAGATATTTTATTATCCTTTGATGTTGGCAAAATGATGAACGATGTCTCAGAAATGATATTAGATATAAAAGTAGTCTGAATTCTGTGATAAAAAATTGGCTGGATTGTTCCGATAAGAATGGAATGTCAGTTTTACTTTGATTGCTCTACAATCAGGCAGAAATACTCATCTCTAAATTGTTTAAAATTTGATGAACAATGAAAGGAAACCCTTGTGTTTTATCAGCTGAGTAGCTTTGCTTAATCAACAATCAGATTGCGATGAATGCATGAAATTGTCCTCTCTTGCAAGATCTAGTGAGGTAAAATGACAGCTGTAATGGCAGTATACTACAGAAACTTTATAATGTTTACAATTATATTATATACTCGCACATAAGCCGGGTCCAAATGCAAACAACATAGACCCTGATCTGTCATCGCATAATGCACCAGCAGATCTGGGTCTATGTTGTTTGTTCTACTGATTAGTTCTTACAAACTGCATAGACCCAGATCTGCCGGCGCTTTATGCGACACCAGATCTGGGTCTATGCAGTTTTCAGTTGGTATCGGATTATACATGAGTATATATGGTAATTATAACGTACAGTGGATTAATGTGACCTCTTGTGAGAATAGATATTGTAATTTCTCAATGTTTTGTATTTAATGGATTATCTAATTACCCTTTTTTTTTTATTGGTCAGTCCTTTCAGGTTGATGAATTGCTTTCTGTTGAAGCAAGATATGGACTAAAAAAAATCCATTCGTTGGGTTGTTCTGTTATGTGGTGGGTGGGTAAGGAGGAATAATATTTTTTCTAAAGAAACACAACATTATTATCATACTACTGTCATACGTCAGGCAGGAACACTTTCCATTTAAAATTGAATTGCGTGATTCCTGTAGATGACAATTTCAAGTTGCATTATCTTTGCAAAGCAATTATTAAATGATTGCAGAGGCTCTTGAAGCCTGTCCGTCCTGGTTCAGTTAAAATTACAAGTCCACACACTGCTTATATATAATATTGACACCAAAATTGGTAATAGTGGAGTTACAAAAGCAGTTTTCCTCATGGTTCAAGTTAAACAAGCTCTTGATGATGGAAGAAACAACTTACATCAAGAAAACAAACACTTAACATAAAAGACATGAGTAAATGGGAAGTATCAGCTGTTTGAATGAAAGGGGTAATCTACAAGAAAGAGTTCAATAATAGAAAAAAGAAAAAAAAAAAGAAATGAAAAATTGTTTTAAAATGAGTAAACTACATATTTATGTTGTCAGAATACAAATATTGATCTGTGTAATTGCATGTTTATTGTATGGAAAACCAAAATTGATTATCTAGGTGCCAATTATTCAGATTATTCACTTGTATGTACTATTACATGTACTATGTCCCTCTAAAATGTTTACTTATTATAATGTACATGCATTGATAAATAAAACTAATTTGCCAATCACGACACCAATAAAGAATAAAGTAGATTAAATCTGAAACAAACACACTCCAATATACATGTAATCTCATACAGTTATAATTATTTGGTATTATGAATAACTAAAATATCTTATTAAAGTGAAAAACAATTGTAATTAGGAGAGAGGGAGGGAGAGAGTGAAATTCAAAGAGAGACAATTTATTTCTTACACCTGTTTGTTGCTAAGCATGATTAAAGATTCATAAAGGTCTGATCAAAAGCATTCTGTTTTCCTGGCCTACATAATTAACTGTTGATTAACGATCAGTGGTGACTTAACAGGTGATAAAAGTTAATCAACTACCAGCACAATTGTGAATAGAATGTATGTCAGCAAAGTAATGCTAGTTGACACTTTTTCCCACAATTTTTGTATTTAATTAGAGCATCTTGGCAATAATTTTATTGCTTCTGGTTCTTCTTCTCTTAAACATGATAGTATCTTCAAAACATTAATATTGCTTAATTACTGATACATATACAGTCAAACTTGTGATTAATCCAGATACTTCTACTTTTTTACCAAAGTTTTATCATCCATATGACCAATTATCTGGACAAAATCTATGTATATTAAGTTCAATGTCAAAGTTTTATTTGCTAAGGTCATCAAACATATGTTGGAGGATGATTATAAAGGTTAGGTGTTGCTGGTATCTTTTTTCTGTTTCATTAGGGACTAGTATTCACTTATTTTTGTCCTAAAGGTCTGATCTTTCCTGACACACCGCCTCATTGTTAAAAAGCACATGGTGTGAAGGACTTATTATTGTAATATCTATAGTATAGACCCTGGGGAAATCATTCATTTATAGTTTTTGTTCCCTCATTTTTGTTTTTCCATTTGCAGGACTGATAGCGAGTAGCTAACAAATATCTTTTCTGTGAAGCTGGTCTTTGAAATTTACAACACAGTAGTTCACTAAAGAATCAAGTTGCCCTTCTCTATCCCCTTTAACCAGCTGACTGTGACTGGTATAGCCCTCAAGCAGTTGGGCTGTAAAAACTTAGTGACACCTGTATTGTCTCCAACATATATATCAGAGGTCCTGAAATCACTGTATTTGGGAGACATTTCCAGCAGGTCAGAGGTTTTGACCAGCACATAGTCTAACCAATTGGACATTGGACATGGGGTATCTCAAATATTAAATCAAATTGTCTTCCATTTGATTATCCATTAAACTGTCAAATAAACACCATAACAAAGTAAAATTCAAAGGTGACTACCGGTAGGTCTAGTTTACAGATTGCTTCTTTGTCAGACAATCAATAAAGGTGTCACTGACTAAGCTTAATTGAAAAGTGACTAGGTCTAGTTCACACATTATTTCTTTGTCGAACAAGCAATAGAGGGGTCGACAACTAAGCTTGTTTGGTTGTTTTTTCCCCCCAGTTGTTTAAATACTATTACAGCAAAGCAGGGGATAAAAGAGGTGTGAAAGCTTATCTCCTGGACTTTTTAAAAAAAACTATAATTCAACCATTGCCCCAGGATATGTACATTAGTCCCCCACTCCACATTTTTTAACTATATTGTGTCATGGTATGGCAGCACATCATACCTTTAGAATGAAAAATATGTGAAAGCCTAGGCCCAAATTAAGAAAAAAGATACTAACAACTACAACTAATGTTTATTATCATCCTCCAAAACTTATTTGGGGACCAAATCCATTTAAACTTCACCAGCCGACTTGACCAGAAATGCCTGTCAATTAGGTATTAGGTATGTTCAATTTAGTAAGTCTACTTGTTGTCAATTATTAAATAATTTTTAAAAACAGTTGAGTGAAATAAAGTATTGTTGTTGGGTGATATTCTTTGGTATAGTGCTTCGAAAGAAAAAAATTATTTTAAAAAATATTGAGCTTGAGAGGAAACCAACCAACCATGAAAGGATAATACTAATACTAAAGCAGCAGCAAATCTGGAACTGAAAATGACACATTTTCCGGTAGATTTAATAATTATGTATATCAATCGTTTCTTTTTTGTCACAACTTGTTATATATCTCCTTCGAATGTTTTTTAAAATTAAATTTCATAAATATACAGCCACCACATTAATTTTCAGGAAAATTTTCAAATTTTAGGATTCCATATATATATATATAACTCCCTCACTATCAGGCCCTTCATTATGACCTGGTTCCTGTTGTAAGTCGAGTAAGGTCATGGATCCCATCTTTTTAAGTGGTAGTAAAATTATAAGGACTGTATACTTCATTATAAGGTGGTCTCACTACTCACTATAGGGCAGTATACTCTATGGCTGCCATGGATAGAATGATAATGAGGGAGATGAGGGAGAACACACACACACACATATATATATATATATGGAGAGAGAGAGAAAAAGGAAAACATGCTGTCAACTTTTATATTACATGTAGCAATATGTGTGCTATTTTTTGTCTAGCTATGCCTTATTAGAAATGGCAAGTTTCATTGGACTTGTATAGTACCAGCTGCTGCCTTGTCCACCATACAGGTAAATTTGGCTTAAAATCAACTGCTAGTGATCATCTATAGCAAAATGTTCACTTAGGTTTGACACTGTAAGCCTGTACTAGAAATTTACCAGGTGGTTAGTCTTTGACAAACTTTTAATTAACATAACAAAGTAACTCAATAATAATTGGTGAATATGACACTTTCAGGCTTAAATCATTACGCCATGAGTGTTCTTAATGTATTCATTGTCTGCAATTCAGGAGTAGAACTGACACTTCAGTAGACAATGAATGCTGATCATGCCTTCAAAAGATACCAGTGGGAATCATTGTTTTTTCTTGGTGATAAATGTGTCTGAAGTTATGTCATTGGCTTTGAAGCTTAAATAACGATCAAGTATTGTGCATGAAACTACTTCCTGTTATTTCAAGCTGAACAAGTTTGTCTTGCTGTCAGTGATGTGATATGCTTTTTTAAAGACATAGCCAACAATAATATAGCATGAGGAAATAAAAGTCCCTAATTGGCAATGGATGTCTTAAAGGAGTGAAAGTTTTATTTTGTTTTTAAATTCCTGTAAATCACAAAATTTTAATAAGCATAACTACAGCAATCCCTCACTGTATGGTTCCTGTTATAAGGCAAGTATAGTCATGGATGCCATTTCATTAAATGGTAGTAAAGTTTTATGTAAAATGTACTTCATAATAAGGTGGTCTCACTATAAGGCAGTATACTCTGGCTCCCATGGACAGTGTTATAATGAGGGAGCATTGTACAATCACAAAACTATATTCATTTCATAGTAGCATGCTTGTACAGTGTACATACTGACAATGAGCATTTTATGAAAAGCTTGTACAGTGTGCATATTGACAATGAGCATTTTATAAAAAGCTTGTATAGTGTGCATATTGACAATGAACATTTTATGAAAGCTTGTACAGTGTGTATATTGACAAAGAGCATTTTATGAAAAGCTTGTACAGTGTGCGTATTGACAATGAGCAAATTCTAAAAAGCTTGTACAGTGTGCATATTGGCAATGAGCAAATTCTAAAAAGCTTGTAAAGTGCATATTGACAATGAGCATTTTATAAAAAGCTTGTACAGTATGCATATTCTCTCCTTTCTCGTGCGACCCATTTAAGAATTAATGCTGATATTACAAGCTACACTTCGCGTGGCGCATTCAATTTGGTAGTACGCCTACTGATTATCTGATTTTCAGTCAACCAATCAGGGGGCAGAATTCCATTCAGTGCGTAGTATCTGCATATTAAGCGAGCGCGATCATGGCCATGTCGACCGGTAGTGTGGGAAAATTGTCTGGCATTCCTTAAAGATGTGGTAGTGAGTTAAACTTTGTGTAGGCATACAAAGTTGAATGCTTGAGCTAAATATCGGTACCAAATTGAATATGCCACGCATAGTGTAGCTTGTAATATCAGCGTTGATTCTTAAATGGGTCACATGAGAAAGGAGAGAAGTGTCCTCCCTTGTAGTATTTATATAGTACATGTATGACTGATAGGTAAATTGTAAGGAACAATATGAGTCCCTGTGTGATGATCATTGTATCTGTGAGGGTCTGTCATTATTTGCTCCCTTGCTTTTGGTCCCTGGGAGGATGCAAAGTTCTTATGTAAACCATGTATTATCATTATTCTTGCATTGTTCAGTTCACAAATTCTATACCAAATATGTTCAAGTTTTTTTATGTAAACAAAAAATAACCTGTATTCAAACAGCACATGAAATTCTGATATTTGAGTACAGTTGATGTTTTTAAAGCTCATGCTGCCAAACCAGACAAAACCAAGCTGAATGTAGAAATAAAGAAAATGTTTTTTGTTTTTTTCTCCCATAAATGTTGTGTAGTGTTTATAATACTTCTATTTAAACAAATTTCATGGGTACCTATAATTTGGAGGCCCCCGGTGGCAGTGGTCTAAGTCACTCACCTTTACATATCACTGACATCTCACCTCTGTCCATGTGGGTTCGAGTCTTGGGCTTGGCCAACATGGGTATGTGAAAAAGCTTGCCAGTAGCTTCCTATTGGTCGGTGGTTCTTCCCGGGATTTTCCCAGGTTCTTCCTCCACCAAATATACTGGCTGCCATATATAGCCTATCATGTGCTGAAAAAGGGCATTAAACACATAACAACCAACCAACAACTTATAATTTGCAAATTTTTAGTCTGAAAATAGTTCTGTGTTAAAAAAATTAGAGGAGAAAAAATAATTATAATGTTCATGGATTCGTGCTCTGCTAATACTTAGATGGTATAAATAATTACATAATTTACATAAATTTACATAAATTACATAAATTAGGGTAATACCATAAACAGCAAGATTAAGTTATTTCACTGCTGCATGTATACAAAGAAAAAATGAATAGCAAAAACTATTTGTTACATGTAATGATTTTAGAGAATACAATGCCCTATAGATGTTTGATGTAACTTAAAGCATTCTTCAAACATTTGGACAGTTTATTTTCTTCATAAATATGTGATTCGTCTAAAAAATTATGAGCAAAGGATGGTAAGAAATCTGACATTGAGAATTTTTTTTACTTAGAAGCTTAAGGTAAAAATAAACTGAAATGTGGAGAAATATGATAGTAATTACATGCAGTGACTACCAAGTTATTATTATTATTATTGTTATTGTGATTATGATTATTATTATTATTATTCTATGATAAGCTGAGACAGTCTGTCTTTTTAAATTTTATCAAAAGTACGCTTGTCAATGGAAACGGCTTTTTTTCAATTAAACTTTGCCAGAATTTTCGTAAACATTGGAGATGGGCTTATCATCAAATATTGAGTTATATTACAGTATTAGTGTAATACTGACCTGATTTTAAATTTTATTAAATATATTTAAAATTTGAATTTATTTTCAGTCAATAAGTAAAATCAAGTGACATCCAATTACAGCATATAGTTATTATGATAAATACATGTATGGTATAATGTTGGCATCATTTGACGAAGATTTTGTTGACTTCATGTAATTTGAACCATATTTACTAAACAGCATATACCCTTGAAGATCTGTCACAGACCCAGGGAGATCTGTCATAGACTCTAGCAGATCTGTCATAGACCCAGGCAGACATGTTGTCACATAATGCACCGGCAGATCAGGGTCCTTGCAGTTTTTCCATTTAAAACTTCAACCCAATACTGGTAACCCTGATGTTCTGGTTCATTATGCAACAGCAGGTCTGGGTCTTTGTCATTTGCATTAGGACTGTTGTGATTAATTGAATAATTTGTTAAAAGTGTTAAAATTGATTATAAATACAAAAGTTAGATAATCAGTGTTGTATTAAGACAATTTACTCCCATGAAAATTAGTCTTGTATATCAAATTTTGAACTAGTTACCTAATCTCAACAATGGAAGCTAGCCATGACATCGATAACCAATAACTGTGTTTGCTCTCAGCCAAAAAGAGCAGGAGATTCCATAGTCTGTGCCTACCCAGAGTGCATCTGCATAGAGAATTTGGTTGGGTTTCCCAGTGTATATTTATGAAAGCCAAAGCAGGCCAGTAGGACCCAAGCTAAAGATTCCATTCAGTTCTGACTTTATGCAAAATTTACATTCAGTTGCTTCTTTCACAAATAATCATGGTGGATACTTACAGTAAAATTTGACAGATTTTCTAACGCACATAGTAAATTATTAAACTGAAGTGTACTATTGGAGTCCATTCCAGAAAAATATGACTGAAGCTTTCTTGTGATTGAGAGTTGTCTGTTTGATTCTACAATTGACTTACAAACATGGTGACTGGCATGTCCTTGTCTTTTTTTTTTTACCAATAAGCAATAAGGAATTGGAATGAAAATTTAATTGTAAGAATTTTAGCTTACCTGACCATAAGGCCATGTGAGTTTATGGTATGGCCCTGCATCCATTGTGCATCATCTGTCTTGTGGTGTATGTCTGTAATTGCTATTTGTAACTTCTTCTCAAAAAAAACCCAAAGAACAGTTTCAGCCAAACTGTGCAGGGAGCATCCTGTCATAATAAAAGGCCTTTAAAATTTATACCAATAAGCATGCCTCTGGGAGGAAAGTGTCTGATAAAATGTAGAACATTATGATTTTCTTCAAACTTTATTTTAGGAATTTTATATTATTTTTTGCCTTTATCATTTATTTTATATACCTTTTACAGAGTGTTGCCATTCCATCATCAAATATGGCCACTGTTACTAAAAATAGAAAACCTTTAAACAACTTCTTCTCAAAGAACTGATTAAAAGAATTTGACCAAATTTGACAGAAAGCACCCTAGCATAAAGGGCTTTCAGATTTATACAAATGATACTGATTCACAATTAATTATAACTTCTTCTAAAATATCCACTCAATAGAATTTGATCAAATTGGACTGAAAGTATTCTGGCATAAAGGGCTTGTATAACTGATGCTGATCTGCCATTAGATTTTGTTCGCATCACTTACAGTAGAAAACCTTAAAAGAGTTTCTTTAAAACTGCTTAACAGAATTTGACTAAATTTGACAGAATGGATTCTGGCATGAAGGGTTTTCAGATTTGTACAAATGCTGCTGATCTGCCATGAAATATGACCACCATTACTAAAAATAAAAAGACCTATAAATGACTTCTCAAAAATTGCTTAACAAAATTGGACATAAAGCAACCTGGCACAAAGGGCTTTCAAATTTATACAAATGATGCTGATTTACCGCCAAATAAGACCACCATTACTAAAAATAGAAAAACCTTTAAACATCTCCTACAAAACTGCTTAGCATCATTCAGCCAAAATTTTGTACATTGCATATCCTGGCATGGAGGGCAATTAGATTTGTACATTGCATATCCTGGCATGGAGGGCAATTAGATTTGTACATTGCATATCCTGGCATGGAGGGCAATTAGATTTGTACATTGCATATCCTGGCATGGAGGGCAATTAGATTTGTACAAATTATGCCAATCTGCCATCATATATGACCACATTACTGCCATATATACTCATGTATAAGCCGATACCAAATGCAAACTGCAATGTGCATAGACCCAGATCTGCCGTCAGGCAATGCGGCAACAGATCTGGGTCTATGCAGTTTGTAGGGATTAATCAGTAAAACAAAGAACATAGACCCTGATCTGCAGGCTCATTATGTGACAGCAGATCAGGATCTATGTTGTTTGCATTTGGACTTGAATTATATGCGAGTATATTCAGTAAATATTTAAAAACATTTAAGCAACTTTATCTCAAAAACCACTCAACATAATTTGACAAAACTTTAACAGAAATCATCCTGGCATAAAGGCCTTTCAATATTGGACAAACGATGCTGAAATGCCATAAAATATGCATGAAGATAAACAAAAAATTTTTAAAAAATGGAGAAGCATTGAATTGCCAGTTTTTTAAATATATGCAGTCAGCAACATTGGAAAATGTCTGTGGAGACCTCCACTTGATTTCTTGGCCAGCTGTGTTTGTATTTGGCTGTTAGGCAAATGTCAGTAAGGTGTGCAATCTCAGATGTACAGTACTTGGGCCTTGTTTATTTTAATGTTATGATTTTCTGAAGCCACTAAAGTTCCTGTGGTGTCATGTAAAAGAATTGTGTAATGCAGAGTAGGTTGTAGTGTAGTATGCAGGACATTGATGCAATTACTTTCATGCTCTTTGGAGGCCTTTTTTCTTTTTTAGTACTCACCAAAAACTGATTAAAAATTAATTATTAATTGATATAATGATACCAATAATCAATACCAATTTTGGGCATGATTTAGTTAACCCTAGTGTGCATTCTACACAGGTAGATTAGTGTGCATTCTACACAGGTAGAAAAGGTAGCTTCATTCCTATGCCTTGAAATGTTTAATACAAAACTGCATGAAAAGTCCTTGTGATAATAAGTACAGGAAACAGAAATGAGCTGCATAGAGGCCAGATAAATGTTTTACATTTTATTGATTTGCATGAAAGCATAACTTCAGCACAATCCCGTTAAAACTGTTCTCTGAAATATTGTTGGGCTTTTGCTTAAATATCAAATTTTCAAATAGTATCACTTGAGCATCAGTAAAAGCTTTAACACACACCAAAGATATTATAAATACTCTAATCCAGAAAAATTTGAGTATAAATTATCATGTATAGGAAATTTTGAAATTTGAGCCAAGGATCCAGTTGGGAGGGCTTTTGGGCTCAAGCCACTTGGGGTGTCATTTTTTAAATGTTTCCAACCATATTCAGCATGATAAATTCACTTGCCTTAACAAGTGTGCTCATTTTTTAAATCTATCCCAGCATGCCTCTGGGAGGAAAGTGTCTGATAAAATGTAGAACATTATGATTTTCTTCAAACTTTATTCTAGGAATTTTTTATCTTTTGCCTTTATCATTTATTTTATATACCTTTTACAGAGTGTTGACATCTTTGCTTCTTATATTTTATCTACATATTTTTATTTTATCTACATATTTTTATATTTTATCTACATATATTTTTATATTTTATCTACATTATTTTATATTTTATCTACATATTTTTATATTTATTTGGAAGGATCTATCTTCCTAAAAGTTTATTTTTGCAATTTTTTTATCTTTACATTTGTAGAACTTACCTTTTAATCTGCAATCCATAGCCAGTACTGTGCTCATGTGTTGTTAAATCATATACATTACATACATGTTTTATTGGAACTTACTGCTATGCATGTCTTATGTCATGCAACCACTTGACTTACAATTGGTTAAATCACTCTAAAAAGTTAATATTACATGCACATTATTCAGCATGACCATATTGGAAGAGACAGTGTACCACGTACCATATATACTTACTTATACTGTAAGTCAAGTCCAACTGCAAACTGCACAGACCCAGATCTGCTGTCACATAATGCACCAGCAGATCTGGGTCTATGCAGTTTGTTAGGAGTAATCATTAAAATGAACAACATAGACCCTAATCTGCCAGTGCATTATACTTGCAGTTAGACTTGACTTATAAGAGAGTATATACGATAAGTGGTGAGCTAGCAATGAGACAAAGAGAGCTAACTCTTCTAGTGTGTACATACACTTGAAGAGAATTTTTTTATGATGTCATTGGTAATTGCTTATTATGATGTCATCGGTAATTGCTTATTTTGATGTCATCAGTAATTGTTTATTATGATGTCACTGGTTATTGCTTATTATGATGTCATCAGTAATTGCTTATTATGATGAGCTTAAGCCGTAGGAAATTAACCCAAATAATAAAAATTTAAGAACCGTCACATTAGATATGGTACTTATTGTAGGCATACTTAACTTATTGATAAGCCAGGTGCAAATGCAAACAACATAGACCCTGATCTGCCATCACATTATGCACCAGCAGATCAGGGTCTATGTTGTTTCTTCTACTGATTAGTCCTTACAAACTGCATAGACCCAGATCTGTTGGGTCATTATGCGATGGCAGATCTGGGTCTATGCAGTTGGTATCAGCTTATACGCGAGTATATATGGTATGTTGAAAAACATTTCTTTGAAATCTTGAGCCCTGCTTGTCATGGTAGCTGGAGATTGTTATAAGGTGGACTTAAATCCCCTATTTTGTCCATAATGTACTAATATTTATGTGTTTTGGTTTAATCAGTATATCATTTTTATTTTGCTAAATGTATTTTCTAAAAAATATGGACTGGGGGGGGGGAATGAGGTACCTTTGTTGCAGGAAATCATGAAGTGCATTGAATGCATACAGAAGATACAAATGAAGTTGATGTCACTATAAGTAAACATATTTTGCATAGAAATTCTCTTTGTTATGCATCCACAGCTGGCATTATGGACCGCTTTATTTGGTTTTGTCTGTCAGTCTGTATTTCCATGTAGGGACATCTTTATTTGGCCCTGTCTGTCCCATCTATTGTTCCATGTGGGGGCATCTTTATTTGGTCCTTTCTGTCCTATCCATCTGTCCCAGGAAGCTTGTTAACACTATTTCACAAAAACTACTTGAATGATATGGAAAAATAAAGTTTGGTAGGATGTTTGCATTTACATGTAGATGACATGATGTGATTTTCATGTTGAAAAAAACAGTTTCTCCATTTATATATAAATTTTTGAACTTTTGTGGAGAAAGCCTTCTTTAAGCAATGACGCAAAACCATTTGACATTGACAAATGAAATTTAATAGGCAAGTTTTTGATCCACATGTCAATGAACTAATTAGATTTTTCATGTTGCGAATGTGTTCCATTTTTATGCATACATGCATGTAGACAACCTGATTGGATTTTCATGCAACTAAAGAGAGGATATTTGCTTGAAACGAGTGAATAACAGATATATTTCATCGAGTGGGTGAAAAATTCAGTATTTTCACGAGTGGCAAAGCCACAAGTGAAAATATTTAAGTTTTTCACCCACGAGATGAAATTTATCCATTATTTACTCGGAGCAAGCAAATATTCTTTTTATTTTATGCTCAAGTGTATTGTCTAGCAATTTGTATAACACACTGAAGTAGCTGATTTCTTACTGCATCCCGCGCGATAATGTCAGCAGTTTACCATTTATGTTCTGCTGTTTTGTGTATATTTGCACATACAATATCAGTAGTTACATAATGCTTCTTACCAGTTCAAGTTAAAACAGCAGATAAAAAGAAAATGAAAAAAAAAATTTTGCCCATTGTTGGATTGAACCCAGTTCGCCAGGATGCGAAGCAGCCATCTTAACCTTTATACCTCACAAGCGTCTTACAAAATGTTTGAAATTTCTTAGTTATAATGTTATCAATGTCTATTGACGGCCAGTGAAAAAATATCATATTTGTTCACTGCATTGAAATATCACAATTATTTCACTTGGAAAATCCAATAATTCACTGACTAGCATAAAACAAAGATTTTTTTTCCCTCCATTTTTTAACATAAATTGGACTACTTTGGATTCAGTGAAGACGTACCTGTTTTACAAATGTAGTTGTTGTTTTGTGGGGTTTTTTTTAATTGAGGATTGAAATTGATTTGGACCATATGTTTAAAAAGGTCTGAAATTGGGATGTCTGAAAGTTTTTCCTGCCCAAAACATTTTATACACACTGTTGCCTGGGGGACAAATATCTCTTCTTAGACCTCAAAATTTTGGCAGAGCAGCACAGTTAATGTAACTACAATTCCATATTTATTGTTTTTCAGAAAGGTCCCTGCAATGGAGGAAGTTCTTAACATGTATGTGAAACATAAATTCAGGCTGTACCTGGTGAAGAACAGTCTAATTATGTGTTAGTCAAGGTAAGCTCTTTTATTATAACACCTCTGATACATCATATTTACCTCAGGTGGTGGAACAATGCAATAAAAACAGTGGCATTATTAAAGGGCATATATTGGAAGAGCCTGTTTTTATAGATTTCAGCATGTGTATATTCAGATGATCATGTGTCTTTCCCAGTTTGTGAAGTTCCCATGTATTCTTATAAATTCAGGGATTCATTTATTTTTCTTATATTTCATTAGAATTCCTATAAATTCCTGTTTTTAAAAAAAAATAATAAAAAATTATGGTTTCAAATGTTAAAATTGGCATAAATTCTTGGGAATGCTGTTGTTGGTATCAATAGTTTCTTATGATTTGGGTTAAAATTTTCATTAACATACATTTCCTAAATACCTTGCTAGATTCTCATCATACTAGGCATGATTGATTATGCAGCCAAGACAATTCAATCTGTGACACACTTTCTTGTGCCTTTGACCTTGGGGTCAAGGCCAAAGTGATAGAAAATATGTGTTATGGTTTTATCATTTGCTAATATTTCCAAACCCCGTGGATCAATTTTGTTCACACTTGGAATGAATCATTTTGACACTAAGACAATTCATTTTGTGATATGCTCACTTGCTTTTTTAACTTAGGATGAAGGTCACAGTAATAGAAAATTTACATTAAGGTTTTGGTTCAAGTTCTTCCATTTGCTTATATTTCCTGAACTTCTTGATGGTTTTTTGTTCATACTTGGGCTGAACCATTATGAAGCTAAGACTTCATTTTGCACTGTTTTTGCTTGTCCCTTTACATTAAGGTTTTGGTTCAAGTTTTTTTTATTTGCTTATATTTCCTGAAACCCTTAATGGTTTTTGTTCATACTTGGGCTGAACCATTATGAAGCTAAGACAATTCATTCTGCAGTGTGTTCCCTTGCCCCTTTGACCTTGTGATCAAGGTTACAGTCATAACAAACTTGCATTAAGGTTTCAGTTTTAAAAAAATCATTTGTTTATACTTCCTAAATCGCTTGATGGATTTTGTTCATATATGGGATGAATATTATGAAGCTAAGACAAAATTCTTCAGGATGCTCATTAAACCTTTTGACCCTTGAGGTCAATGTCACATGTTTTACAGCAGTGCTTCAATCATGGGCTCATCATGCAGTCCCTGGCCTTCTTGTTTCAAAGTAAGGTAGCTATACCAAGTAAAGCATTTTCCCTTTTTTCATCTGTAGTATGATCTCATGGTTGGCACTAAATATTTTTTAGTCTGGTCCTAAAGCTTTTCTATTCTTTCCAGCGATTGATATTCATTTTGCTTGCAGTGTAATCTTGTCTAAATCAGCTGATTAAACGAATTATGAAAACTCTTTCGCTGCAGAGCTTACAATTGCATTTTTCATTCCTGATGCAAGTTTGTAGATGACTGACTGGTTTTCAGTTTTCTTTACAAACTGCTGAAGAGGCAATGCATTCAAGCACAAACCAATCTTATCATGGGAAAATGCTAAGTTTAGCTGGTGTCTACGCAAAATTCAAACTTTGGAATTTATTACAGACAATCGACTGGCATGAAAACTGCAAGTGCTTGGGTCATTGAGGTATGTTTATTTTGTGTATTTATAGTACTGGTATGTATATGTATGTGTGTGTGTGTATATATATATATATAGAGAGAGAGAGAGAGAGAGAGAGCGAGAGAGAGAGAGAGAGCGAGAGAGAGAGAGAGAGATACATGTGTATATATATATGTGTGTGTATATATATATATATATATATTGATGTAAATCATTATACATTATAATTGATGTAGTCAGTAACATTATAAATGATGTAGTCCATAACATCATAATTGATGTATTCAATAACATCATAATTGATGTAGTCAATAACATTATTATTATCAATATTGACATCAGGCATCATAAGTGATGTACATGGACCCCATCTCGGTACTACAAACATACACAGAAAACAAACCTCTATGACCCAAACCTCTGTGTCAAAAACTTGCATTCACTCATACTGAAAACTTGCCTTTATGTCTAAAAGGATTGAAGGAGTGTCAGAGACATGAATGCACAGCATAATGCAGTCCCTGATTCTTGTACATGTGTACATGGTACTAGCACTTAACAACCAACAAATTCACCTAAACCTCAGGGCTCAGAAATGTCCGCTAAATCTTTACATGCTATCGTCTCTAACAAATTTTAACTTCTCTTACCCTTGTTACTTATAATGAGAAAAACCAGTATGGATTTGAAATAGATAGTTAGATACCTCAGCAATCTTGTTTGTAAGTATAGCACTCCCTTACTTTAATGCTATTCATTATAAAACAGTTCCTGTTATAAGGTGAATGTGATCATGGATCCCATTTCGTTAAGTAGTAAAATTATATGTACCATATATACTCGCATATAATCCGATACCAACTGCAAACTTCATAGACCCAGATCTGCCATTGCATAATGCACCGGCAGATCTGGGTCTATGCAGTTTGCAAGGACTAATCAGTAGAAGAAACAACATAGACCCTGATTGGCCAGCACATTATGCGACAGCAGATCAGGGTCTATACTGTTTGCATTTGGACCCGGATATGCGAATATATACGGTAGGTCATGTT
This sequence comes from Margaritifera margaritifera, assembly GCA_029931535.1. Classification (NCBI taxonomy): domain Eukaryota; kingdom Metazoa; phylum Mollusca; class Bivalvia; order Unionida; family Margaritiferidae; genus Margaritifera; species Margaritifera margaritifera. The sequence goes on along the minus strand of JAQPZY010001636.1, from coordinate 5,852,127 downwards.
TGATTCTCAGTTTTACAGCAAATGTTTGAAACCAACTTTGGTATGAGGCTTTACATTAAGAAGATCTAGGTCAAGTTCTATTTTCATCTGTTTCCTGCACAATTGTAGAGTTATGGCCCCTGTTTTGACTCACAACTATGCCCTTCAGTTGCATTTCCACTTATTAACTTTTGAAGGACTTCATGGAATAAAATCAGATTTGGTATGAGCTTTACACTGAGAAAACTTTGGTCAGTTTGATTGTTAAAATTTTCAGATGAAATATTATGGATTTATCCACCTTATTTGACTTGAAACATTTGCCTTTAATTTCGTTTGTGCTCAATAACTTTTCGAGGACTTAATGCATTTAGATCAGATTTGTTATGGGGTTTTACATTAAAAAGTCCTTGATATAGTTTAAATGTCATCATTTTCTGGAAATATTTTAAGTGTTGCCATTCAATTTCTGCTCAGTAACTTTGGAAGGACTCCATTTATTGAAATCAAATTTGTTATGAGGCTTTATATTAAGAAAACATGGGTAAAATTTGAGGTTTACTGTGTTTTGGCAAAATTTATGGAGTTACAACCCTCTTTGACTCCAACCTTTACTCTTTAATTGCATCATATTGGCAGGGCATCATTTGTGTATGGAGTTATGGCCCCTGTTTGACTCAGACCTTTACACTTTAATCATATTGACAGGGCATCAGTTGTGTATGGATACATTTCTAGTTACTCTTTGAAGTGCTTTGTCTGTCCAATATACATAAATTCCTTGAAAAGGTAAACCTTAAAAAATAAAGTGGTCATGTTTATAGCTTGAAAGTTAAACCTAATAAAGTGAACAAATTATTGTCTATAGCTTGAATGATAAGCCTAATAAAGTGAACATGTGTACAGCTTGAACTGTAAGCCTAATAAAGTGAACATGTCTACAGCTTGAATGGTTAGCCTAATAAAGCGAACATATCTACAGCTTGAATGATTAGCCTAATAAAGTGAACATGTCTACAGCTTGAATGGTTAGCCTAATAAAGTGAACATGTCTACAGCTTGAATTGTAAGCCTTAATGTAATAAAGTGAATGTGTGTTTAATTTTAAAGGTAATGTGAATAAAGTGAATGTGTCTGTAGTTTGTAAGGTAAGCATAATAAATTGAACATGCCTATAGATTTTGTGCAGATATTTCAAGAAGGCCATACTCAAGTATGTTACATAAACTCTTTTTTTGTAGAACAAACATTTATAGAATGTTAGTTGTCTGTCAGATTTGTATTTGATTGTTGGTAATTCTTAAGGACAAGTTCATATAGAGTTACAAATAATGTTAAATAACTGCACAAGTGAAACTTTTAGTAAATGCATAGACACCATTTTTATTCTAATTTAGGTGCTGCTTCAAAAGTTGGCACCTTTCCTTTTGAAAATTTCTTTAATGTAGGTGTTCCCAAATTGAAAAAAATTTAAAGCCAAATCAAAATAAAAAGTGTGAAAAATGTACACAGTGACCTATTTCATTTTCTATACTTAAGAGGACTATTTAGCAGTCTTTTTTCTTGGTTCATGGAATTATTTTCTTAATCCTTTCACACAAAGCACCTACCACTGAACTAAAAACAGTATCGCAATATGGCTGGCTGGGAAAGACTGCACATTGATATATGCATATATAAAACATTCAAATTCAACATTTAGTGCCTATTGCTTCTTTCTAAAGTATAAAAATGATAAACATCAACATTCTTGCTTACTTGTACATCAAGCAGCGATTTAAAGGTTAGTGTGCTATAAATAGATTTCACTCCATGTTGGGATTTAAAATTTGCAATCATTGTCAATGTTGTGTTGGTTGTCAGTGTCATTGTCAATACTACAGTACAGCTCACGTGATTTTTCGGAACCCCACGCATCGCGGTGGGGTACTTAATCCCCTCCACTCTTGCTCCGCGATAGCACTCCGCGGTGGAGGCATAAATTGGCATAAATACCTACAAATAATCACCGCGTTTCAGCAAGCACGCCGATGTAAACTCCACCGTGGAGGGGCTAGTCAACATTACTGATTGACATCTGAACAGCCAATGAATGAAGACCACCTATGGAAAGACGGAGACGTCAAGAGGGATTTACAACCGGATACCATTTGAAGAATCAGTCGTCTTTATTTCGATCATATTTGGACAATAAAAAAATTATTTCAAAAGGCTTGTATATTCAGTACACATTACTGTTTATAAAAGGTTGATCGACTTCTTTTGCAATAAGTTTATGATTTTAATTTATTTCAAAGAAATATGAACAAACTTATGCACTGACTTGACGAGAAGCACACATTGCTGAGCTTCTCAAGCAGAATAAATTTATCATTTTGTTCCAAAGGAAAGTAATTCTCTGAGATATGGTCAATTAAAATCCAAATTGACATCCACTTCTGCTTACCCCCCCCCCCCAACAAACCTAAAACACTGAATTTACACTGAAACGCAAACCGCGTGCTTAGTCTTTATGCAGTAATAGCAGAGTGATGAGGCTGAATATTATGACTCCATGTGTACTGTAAGGGACTGACCATTTATTATATGGGGTTTATATGTTGCTTTGTTTTTTTCGACCGGGATATTTTTTGTTCTTTAATCACAATATTTATTTGTTTTAAGTGAAATATGGAACGGATTAACATCTACTACAAAAGTCAGAGAAAGACAATTGTTTTCATGCATTCCCCCCCCCCCCCCTTGGAAAATTCAATTGTCTCTCCCTAATTAAGACTTGACTTCAGCGGATGTTCTACAGAAATCAAGGCAGTGACCATTGTGAACACTGTTGTAAAATATTAACAAGGGTTTGCATCAAAGGATGATGTAAGTTTCAGCTTGGGAACAGTGTGTTTTTATCACACGAAGCCATCTGACTTGGCGCATTGTACTTTACAGCCGCAATTATGGTCTGGTCCCACCATTAACAACGGAAGTTTGATAATTGTTAGTAATTAATCTGAACTCGTCTTATTACCGAAATGAAAAATAATATGGAAAATTCTAAAATCTGAGATGTTCTGAGATTTTAATTTCCAACAAGTTTAGAGCATTTTGCATGGATGTATTGTCTTCACGTGTATCCTATTATTTGCTCATTTTTCTATGGCGAAAATATAAAAATAAAATATACTCTTTTAATTATTTTTACACAGATATTAAAGAATGCAGTTTCATGTTTGTGACTGTTAGAGCCTTTGGTTATTGAGCGTGTTTCTGTGCCTTGTCCCGCCCTGATTTTAAAAAAATAATAAACATATCCCTTTTACTTCGGCGCCCCCCCCCCCCCCCCCCCCCCCCCCCCCCCCCCGAAAATTCCTGCGGATGCCCATGAACACACACACGACTTTAGAGCACGTGCTCGGGAGTTCCTGTGCAGTGGTGGGAAAATTTCTTTCTTTTTTGCTCCATAACGCTATAATGTCTAGCACGTTATTACTTTTTTACCACTACTGAACGTTTCCAGATTTCAGTTTGTGTACGTTGAGATTTATAATCAGTCAGATTTTAATATTTTAATTCTGACGACTGACTAAAAATGTCGACATGTCAAGCAGCGAAAAAGAAAAATTTTGGTTAACATTAATAAGCATTTTAGCGTTATTGTTGAAACTCGCATTAGTGAAAAACTCTTCAAAACATAAGCAGAATCACGAAAAACTTTAATGGCAGGAACATCTGTTTGGCTTAGTGTGAATGAGGCAGCCGCTAATTGAAGAAAGCTAGCCAATCATGGAATACTTAAACTCTTACTGAAGCATGTACAAACCCCCGCCCCCCCCCAAAAAAAAAAAACGGTTTTTAATAGTAATAGATTACAAAGACTTGCGCAGTAGTGCTTTGGATTCCATATTTTATGAGAGAGAGAGAGAGGAAGGTGAACTTTACTAAGAAGAGGTAATGATCTAAAATTATTCATCTTATTTTTCTGTATTATGCAAAAGGAAAACGAACAGAAAAGAAAAAGTTAAACATTAATTTCATCTGATGCGCAAGTTTGTCAGATCAATGGCAAAGAAAACAAACCCGCAGAAGTGCTGCTGTTGTACTTTTAGGTTTACAGTTAGCACATGAAATTAACACGTCAATATCAGCAGTGCTGATGGCTTCTCTTGTGCTAGGTTACTTGCACGTGTCAACTACATGTATCTAGGATGACCTTTTGCGGCCATTTGTGATTTTAAAAAAACCGCTACTTTGGTAATTAATGCAAATTAGTACAGTTTAAAATAAAATAATGATGTGAAATCTTAATAATGATTTATTTAAGCGATTGGATGTCAGAAAAAATCGTACAATATGTGAATGAGTACTCATGCATGGAGTAACCATTGGAACTTGAGCGATTTTGTTTCACTTCAGTCAGGTATGACTGCAGCTTTGTTATTAATTTGTTTGATGTTTATTGTTCTTTTCATTGCAGGTAGTACAATATCACTGACTTTCATATGATCATTAAAATTTTGTATTGCGTTTACTGAAAAAGAAATAAGGATATGAATGCATGTTTAGATTCCGATAACACAGTATTGAAGAAAAAAAAATAGATTCATTGCGCAAAATGTAGTATTAATACAGTTTGCGAGGCATTGTCATTACGTTATCATCATCTAAAATATGATTTGGCACTATGTATCATATATTATCTTCGTTAGAACAAGGAAATATTTATAATTAACTGAATTACTACGTTTTTTTTCAGTATCAAAAAGTTAGCAAATTGCTCCCCAGAGGGATAACGATGTAGATAAATCGGTGCCCCCCACCTCCCGTCTCTCTCTCAACCTCTGCTTGCACGGGTGATAAAAAGTAAACCACGCCCATATTATCGAGACCACGTCCGCTCCGCGGTGGTGATCGGATGCGACTCCGCGAGAAAGCGTGGTGTGCAGGGCTATTCTCTGCGACAACTCCGTCAGGATGCGTGGAGTGATGGTGGAGGGGTTTTTCTTAATCCTCTCCACTCACTCTCCACCCCCACTGCGATGCGTGGGGTTCCGAAAAATCACGTGAGCTGTACTGTATTTGGACATGTTTTATTCTATTTTGTTTATAAAACAGATTTTCCTGATTATGGACAAGGTTATGAAATACATTTTGTCCTCAAAATTTGATCTGATAGTCTGGATTCTGTGATTCTAACTGCAAAGATAGTGGCAGCCATTTGCATTTTGGGGGGAATTTCTGATGTCCTCTTTGATTTGCTATTTAGGATTTATCTAATACACTAGCACATACTATGATGTCATAGAAACTTCCAGAAAGCCTGTTTTACTAGATGGGATATTCCCATAAGATGGCAATAAAAATTGACCATGCAAATGGTGGTTGTTTATCAGGGGACCTACAGTTGGTTTTCATATCAAAATGTGTCAGCAGCACTAGAAAAAAGCTGAAGTTGACAAGAATTAGGTGTACTGCATATTACATATGCATCAGGTTGATTTATTGATAATTCCTCACAAACTTTTTTAAACTATATTATTTACCTTGAAATCACAACAGAATATTCAATTAGTAACATTGTATTTTGAAGAAACATCGTTTAAAGTTTGTACTGCACAGTTTCTCAAGATTGTAGAGCCTATGAAAAGAATGTACCTGGCTTTACAAAACATGTAATACACAATGAGTTCATGTTCATTTTTTCTTACATTTAATAGCATTGAGATATGAATATGAATGTGATTTGTTTGAAACCTTATTCGGAAGCAACCAGGCATTTTAGCATGGAATCAGCTCCTTTGTCCTAACTATTATTTAGACTGACCGCAAACCTAGCAACATGTGCTTTGTGTCACAGTGCTTTGTACACTGAAAGTTAACATCCACGAGTGATTGATAGTAACCACCCATGACACTTTAATGAAGAACAAATGAATCTTAATTACAATTCTTCAAATAAAGCTGTGATAATCCATTGCCTGTGTTATTTGTCAACAAGTGGAATGGGTTTTGTCATGATAATCCGGTGACAGGAAACTTGGATGGCATTGTTGTGAGTACTCTGAACATATGGAATAAGCTGACTGATGACCGATGAACAAAAACCATTAAAATAATGATCAGTAATTCATTATTTTTATGCTATTTAGAACCAAGTAATATATGTAGTCATATAGTTGAGATCAGTTTTATATGCCCACAATAAATCAGAGCAAATTATGTTATGATATCCATCCACCCTTCTGTTACCAATTTTGTTTCCACACAATAACTTGAGTTGTTCTCTATCTACAGTTACCAGACTTTGTGGATTGTTGCACTTGGTAAGAGAGAACCCTATTGATATTGAGGTCAAAAGGTCCAAGGTCAAGGTCAATGTAAATGACAGAAGAAAAATGGTTTCCACCGAATAACTCAATTTCTCTACCATCTACAGTTACCAAACTTTGTGTATAGCTTGCACTTGGGGTGAGGAACCACCCTATCGATTTTGGGGACCATAGGTCAAGGTCACTTTGACTTAAAGAAGAAAAATGGTTTCTACATACATTGTAATAACATGATTTCTCCACTTTCTTCAGTTACCAAGCTTTGTGGATGACTTGCACTTGGGGTAGGGAAGAACTGTATCAATTTTGGGGTCAAAAGGTCCAAGGTGAAGGTGACTGTGATGGAAAGAAGAAAAAGGGTTTCCACACAATAACATTAGTTCTACATTATAGACCTCAACCAAATTTTGTGGATGGCTTGCACTTGGGGTAAGAAAGAAACCTATCAATTTTGGAATCAAAAGGTTAAAAGTCAAGGTCACTGTGACTGAAATAAGAAAAATGTTTTTTGCACAATAACATTACATCACAGACCTGGATCAGCTTGTGTAGTTTGTTTGCACTTGAGGTAAGGAAAAAACTTATTGATTATGGAGTGACAAATTCAAAGGTGAAGGTCACTGTGACTGAAAAAAAAATTTGTTTCTGTACTTAAATTTCAGTTATCAAGCATGTGTCTTCACCAACATTACACCTTGGGCAAGAAAGAATCATATTGAATTTTGGGGTCTAAAGGTTTAAGGTCAAGGTCTCTGTGACTGGAAGAAGAAAAATGTTTTTTGCATAATAACTTTTGTTCTAGACCATGTACCTTGACCAAGGTTTGTGGAGGGTTTGCACTTAAAGCATGGATGAGGCATGTCAATTTTGGGGTCAACAGATCAAAGGTCAAGGTCATTGTGGCTCGAAGAAAAATGGGTTTTGCTGAATAACTTTTGTTCTTGAGTTTCCTTGACCAAACTTTGTAGATGGCTTGTACTTAGGGTAATAAAGAAACCTATTGATTTTGGGGTCTAAAGGTGTGAGAACGCAGTTGTGGTAAGTCGGATAAGAAATTAATGGTTTTGGCACATTAAGTTTAGTGTGTTAAGTGCCTGCATTGAGGACTATTAAATATGGGTGGGCATATATTGGTGCTTGTTGATCTCTAAAAGCTCAAACCTTCAAAGTTGGTGCCCTCAAAATTGAAACCTTGTCAAATTTACTTAATTATGCAGGCTTGCCCAATTTGGATATGGGCTTAAAATGGAACTAAAATTAGAACATTTATGGTACTTGATATAATTCATAAAATGTTGAGTTTGGCTGATTCATGAGTTTTCGGTAATTTAAAAAAAAATCTTTCTCTTTTTTCAATTCAAGATTTACTGTCAGAATGTAGTTTATTAGCTACTTGCAGTCGTTTCAATGATACAACTTGAGAATTTAGTTGAAACCATTTTTATTTCAGAAACTTTGTCAAATGCAAGTACAAACATAGGATTTGGGGCATTCAGTAGCAAGCATGAGCTTATTAGAGCACTATCTCCCCAACAGTAACAAAAAATATAGCATCATAAATCAGGATGATGGCACAAGTCGTTACAAAGACAAAAGTACAAATAATATATATATATACATGTATATATATATATATATATATATATATATATATATATATATATATATATATATATATATATATATACATGTATATATACATAAAAGTATAAGGATATACAGAGCAGTTTTGATAATAGCATCTGTTACCCCCCAAAAGACCCAAATAACAACAAAGAATAAAAACTAAGCAAAGATGATGCAAATGGTTTTAAGAAGTATCAACTACTTAAATCTTTTAGTCATCATAATGAAATTTGCACAGACAAGAATATTTGTGTGTTATTTTCTATAGAGAACATAGGGTTGCCAATTGTGTTATTTTCTATAGAGAACATAGGGTTGCCAATTGTGTTATTTTCTATAGAGAACACAGGGTTGCCAATTGTGTTATTTTCTATAGAGAACATTGGGTTGCCAATTGTGTTATTTTCTGTTTTGCCATCTCTATTTCACAGCAGAACAACACTTATTGTTAGATACATGATTTGAATATAAATTATAATTTAAACTACTCCACTTTGTTCTTGGCGTAACATGGATAACCTGTGACATTTGATCGCTAGCATAATAGTAGCAAGGAGTGATTTCTTTTTCTCGATTCAGTTAGACTTTGCAGTTATGCAGTGAAGGTTGAGAATTTTGTCTCCAATATCATTCATTAGAATTTGCCATTTCAAAAGGAGTTGGTGCTTGCTTCTTAAAATGGTGATATGTTTCTTGAATTTGATCATCAATAGATGAAACTGAAAAGAGAACAGCAATTTCCAAAATGATTATAAAAGTTATGAGAGTTGAAATATTAAAGTTTTGTCCTCTTCTCAAAAAGTAAAAAATCCTTGGTTCCGAGGAAATACTGTGCACAATTCTGTAGCATAATGGACATCATTCTGTGGCATATTGTACGTCATTCTGTGATATAATGTAGATAATTCTGTGGTGTTATGTTCATGTTCATGCCATATTCTGTGGCATAATGTACATCATTCTATGTCGTAATTAACATAATTCTGTGGAATAATGTACATCATTCTGTGGCATAATGTACATGATTCTGTGGTGTAATATACATGTACATCATTCATGATTTTCAGTATTTTAAATTGGTTCGAAATAGTATTTAAGTATATAATGAATAAATTTGTGTCATGTTTACACACCTTGATGTATGCAGTATAAAGCTCATCCACCTTTCAAGAGTGTCATAATTTTGTGCTCAAATTATAGTGTTTGATGGTGTAAAAGCAATATACAGTACTCCCTCACTATAATGCCATTCATTATAACACAGTTTCTGTTATAAGATGGGTATGGTCATGGATCCCACTTCATTAGGTGGTAGTAAAATTATATGTTGAATGTACTTCATTATAAGGCAGTCTCATTATAAGGTGGTATACTCTTTGGCTCCCATGGACTGCCTTATAATGATAGATTACTGTATTTGTTGTATACTTAAGTCTCTGTGTCTATCTGCCCACAATTATAGATTTTTTCATTGTCAGAAAACTCATTGTATAGAACAAATAAAAAATTTAAACTGGTTTTTGTGAAATGTTTTCTTTTTAAAAATAAACATTTTAAAAAAAGAAAAGAAAAAGTAATAATAATAATAATAAAGTCTTTATTTCAGACGGTAACTCAGTTAGTTTACAAATAAACTAATCTCCCTTCTAGCCATAGTTAGCTGTTTTAAAACAAGCCCCAACAAATTGTTCCATAGGGAAAAGAATGCAACAAAATCATTGACAAAAATTGTGCTCAAAAATATGAAATCTTCTGCATAAAAGTTTTAGTGAAATGGGGCTCAGCAGAGGATTTATGTTTATTGATAATTTGTAAAGAAAAACTTCTGATTACTACACTACTATTTTTAACTAGGTTCCTTTTTATATCCATTCAAATTTAGTTTTCATTTGATTATGTTACAGCCGGGCAGTAGCAGCACAAATAAAGAAATCATTAGTTCAAGCCAGTTTGATAAAAGATTAAAAAGAAAAAGAGAAATCAAGACTTTTAATCACAACTGTTTTTAACCAGATTTCAGTTGGTTTTGACTGAATGTTAGTTTGTCTTTCCATTACTTATCACATCAACACATAAAAAAAAAAGTCTTATTTAAAGGTCAGATATGGAGAAAATCTTCAACAATACATTTTTCCTGCTTTTTGTTAAATATGTTCAAATGAAAAATCTGCTTCTCCAGTAAAATTTACTCCCATTGAATTTCCAAAATGTATGCCCAAAATTAAGGTGTCTAAAATTACTGACTGCATTACCTCCCTTGATTTCGACTTGGTGTGCTGTTACGTGTGATGTCATTCCAGAACAAGCAGACCATCCATTCCTGTAGAACTGTATTGATTGAACGGTCATTGCGCACAGAACAAACTTTTTTGTGCAGTATATTGTAACAACTTGTGATTAAAAAAAGACAGAAAAAAGGGCAATTGCTTCTTTTTTTTAAAACTTTTCTACAAGAAGAAACCAGAGAAAAAAAATATGAATCTACCAATTATAATGTGTCCAACCTGGAAATATCCTAAAGGCCTTGGCAAGTTCTGCTCATTCAAAATTTTCTTCCAAGTATATTACCTATAAAATTATCGCAAATCCTTCTAAATGTGGACAAATATTTTAGACATAACATTTAGTCAGTCAAGGTGGGAAAAATAATGAGGGGGGGGGGGGGGTAGGAAGGGGGAGAGAAGAAGAATATTAATAGGTAAGTTATCCCCATTCACAGGGTACAGCAGTTCAAAATGATAGCATATCTTCATTTTAATCTTTTCTTTGCTGGTTAATGAAGGAGAAATAAGACCTGCACATTTCAAGTAGAACATGGCAAAAGATTTAATGGGGGGGGGGGGGGGGCGGGCGGGCGCTTTTACCATATCAAATAACTGCAGGCTTATTTTGGAAGAGTTATTGTCTATTCTTTTGATGTATTTATTTTCTCTTTGTGACTAATTTAATGTAACGTTTACAAAATACATTAGCCCCCAAACAACTGAGATCACTGTGCTGCATTGAACTGCTAATTCTTAACAAATGTGAACATTTCATTTTCTTTTTCTTCACTCTGTCTGTTGATTACCATATTGACTGTAGATATCGATGACCATATTGCTGATGTTATATATTACATTATAGATACAATGTAGGTATTGATGACCATATTGCTGATATTATATATTACATTGTAGATACAATGTAGGTATCGATGACCATATTGCTGATATTATATATTACATTCTAGATACAATGTAGGTATCGATGACCATATTGCTGATATTATATATTACATTGTAGATACAATGTAGGTATCGATGACCATATTGCTGATATTATATATTACATTGTAGATACAATGTAGGTATCGATGACCATATTGCTGATATTATACATTACATTGTAGATACAATGTAGGTATCGATGACCATATTGCTGATATTATATATTACATTGTAGATATTGGTGACAATATTGACTGTATGTACATGTATACTATAAGCTGTTTAAATTTCTTGATTTTCCACCAGATCACTGTTCATTTTAAATCTAACTTCAAATTCCCAACACTATAATCTCTGTGCTTTTTAGGTCTTTGTGTTTGTTCAAGTAATATATCACTTCCACATACATATCAATAGTAGGTAATACCTATGTAAACTTTTTTTAGGGTCTTGCTTTTAAAAACAATAATTTATAAACTACCGTATATACTCACATATATAGTGGGTCCAAATGCAAACAACATAGACCCTGATCTGCTGTTGCATAATGCGCTGACAGATCAGGGTCTATGTTGTTTGTTCTACTGATTAGTGCTTACAAAAACTGCATAGACCCAGATATGGGATTATACGCAAGTATATACAGTATGCAATAGAATTTTATAAGAAAAATGAAAATACAGTTTTCAGATAAAAAAGAGTCAAAAGTAAGTTTAACAAGAAACCTCCATATCTGACCTTTAGGATAGCTTGATGACTAACAATAACCTATACAGTGAATCCTTCCTTCTAATAAAATACAATTGCTTTTACAGAACGTGTAAGAACTCTTCTCTTCAATTTTTTTAAAGGATGATTGCATGTGAAATATTGGAGTATTTAACTTTTTGAAAAATTAATATTTTTACATTGATAAGCTAACCCAAACCACTTTTAAAAGTATCGGTTGGTATGCATTTTATTGTGCTTGTTTTAGTTGAATAGTTTTTCCCAGATGAATGTCATTACATCAAAAAGTACCCTGTCACTAATTGTCTATAAGATAATATGCGAATGAGTATTAAATTCATCAAATTTGCACAGGTTGAAGTTCATAGACTTCTTATATCAAATACACAAAGTAAATGGTATGTTGGTAAGTGAACCAAATGCACAAAGAAAATGGTATGTTGGTAAGTGAACCAAATGCACGAAGAAAATGGTATGTTGGTAAGTGAACCAAATGCACAAAGAAAATGGTACGTTGGTAAGTGAACCAAATGCACAAAGAAACTGGTATGTTGGTAAGTGAACCAAATGTACAAAGAAAATGGTATGTTGGTAAGTGAACCAAATGCACAAAGAAAATGGTATGTTGGTAAGTGAACCAAATGCACAAAGAAAATGGTATGTTGGTAAGTGAACCAAATGTACAAAGAAAATGGTATGTTGGTAAGTGAACCAAATGCACAAAGAAAATGGTGGATTGGTAAGTGAACCAAATGCACAAAGAAAATGGTATGTTGGTAAGTGAACCAAATCCACAAAGTAAAGGATATGTTGGTGAGTGACATTTTTTCAGTATAACACATATATTGCTTTCTGCAACAGAAGGCTTGATTACTCCATGTATGGCAGATCATAAATCGCCAAAGATTTCCAAAAGGTCTCATATGCTTTTGGTTGACTTTATCATTTTCTTTCACATGAATGTTATTGTAAGTATTAAATCTGTGTTAGCACTTTAAAACTTCATTATTTAAAAAGAGACGTACCATTTTATGTTTAGTCTGTCTCAGTGTTCATAGAGCTACAATACAGCTACCAAATATGCTCGTGTATAAGCTGATACCAATTGCAAACTGCATAGACCCAGATCTGTGTTGTTTGTTCTACTGATTAGTGCTTACAAACAACATAGACCCTGATCTGCTGGCGCATTATGCTACGGCAGATCATGGTCTTTGTTGTTTGCATTTGGACCTGGCTTATACGCGAGTATATACGGTAGGTAAAAAGTGACATCATATTGATGACATCAGAATGTAATTGTTAGATCATTTTGAGTTGTGCAGTAAACATTGATTTTATAAAAGGAAACTGTTGTGGTCTATCAGTGTCCCTTTACTGTCATATTTTATTATAAAATGTTTTGGTTTGTGTGTGTTTATGTGCATGAGAGAGAGAGAGAGAGAGAGAAAGAGAGCAAATATCTTGCATTTAGACATAGCAAAATAGACATTACTTTTTCTATTATAAGCCAAAGAGACCTACCTTGTAATGTTTTTGAAAAGTGTCAGCAGAGCTTATTGCTAAAAGGTTTCTTTTAAGAAAATTTACCAATGGTTTGGGCTTATCATCAAGCATGGACTTATCGTCTGAGAATTACGCTATTAAGATGGTCAGATAAACTGATCTGAACATTGAATGAAAAAGTCTTTTTGACACTATTAATCACGTAATGCCAATACTTGTCTGGAATTATCTGAATATATTTAAATCTGTTCAATACATGCCTAGCAATTAATCTCAATTCATTATGATGTCTAGATTCATGGTTCAGTACAGTAAAATATCTATTGTCTGCACTTATACAGTAAAATGTCTATTATCTGCACTCTTTGGGAGACTGAGAAATTTGTTATCCAGATAGTCAATAACATAATAAAATAAATCACATATGCAGGTAACACTCCATCTATGTGATCACAAAGTTTAAAGAAGGGATGTTCAATATGTATGTAGGTAGGTAGGTAGGTATGTATGTATACATGTATGTATGTATTGGGATTTAACGGCATGTCAGCACAACACTGGCCATAAGGTGCCAATTAAAAGCAAAGTTTTAAAACTGAAAATATCAAGACTTGCAAAAAAACTTGTGTAAGATTAACCCTTCCAAATAAACATTATCATCAAGTAAGTACTACAAGATGAAAGATAAAAGTTAAAGATGTTAAAATTCTGTAAAATGTACATTTCTTGCATGTTTTAATAGTAATAGCACACTTCTTGCATGTTTTAATAGTGATAGCACACTTCTTGCATGTTTTAATAGTGATAGCACACTTCTTGCATGTTTTAATAGTGATAGCACACTTCTTGCATGTTTTAATAGTGATAGCACACTTCTTGCATGTTTTAATAGTAATAGCACACTTCTTGCATGTTTTAATAGTGATAGCACACTTCTTCAAGTTTGAATCAAATTAAAAAAGTTCTGGTTTTATTTGACAAATAATCTTTCATAACATACACATTCACACATTCACTAATCACTGCAGAGTATATGTACAAGAATAATTTTTATAACAAAATGAAATTGAATGCCCTTTTTTTGCACAGACTATTTTATTGCTTTGTTTTGGGTATTCTAGTTTCATACTTACAAAAACCACTCTCTCTTTTTTTGAGAATTTAATCAATTCATATTTTAAAAATATAATAAACTGGAAAGTATGTTTAAGACATTGTTTCAGGCCATATGAAAGATATATATATATGTTTTAAAATGGTTCATTTATTCATGGTTGCATGTTTTTGTTGCAAAACCAAGTTTTGAATGAAAATACTCAAAACTGGGATGTTCAGGAAATTTAGTCTGGTTCTCTGACATTTTATTGCACATGTTGCTCATTGATTTAAGACTAAAAATGAAAGTTAGGGGAGCAAAGTATCTAGTGTGATATATCTAACCCTGCAGTCACAAAAATGTCAGAGCACAAAACATGTACTCAGATTCAAGATTCCCAAATGTAAGAAACCATACCAAGAGTTCTTTGACATTGGTAAAATTATGTATTATCATAAAACAACAAATATCTTGCTAATTATGAAATTTTGCAAGTTCTACTTTTTTGTCCTAGCAGAGTATTTGAAAATAAATTTTTTGAAATTTTGTAAAGCTCAGATGAAATTATGTTATTAAAACTTATTGTGACAATTGGGTCTGCATAGCTTTATACATCATTGCTAGTCAAGTGTCATGACAGTTGGGCCTGCAAGGTTTCAGACATCTTCATTACCCAAGGGTCTTTGATCCACTTCATACCAAACACTTGTGCAATAATGTAGGTTTTTTTCAGTTGTTGTTTTTGCATCTACAAATCTTCAATTGCCTAGTTAGGTAAATGGTAAAAATTGACTTGTCCAAATGCAGTTTCACTCTTTGTCTGTGGTAATAGGACAAGTGCCAATGTTGATATCTTGTATAAGTTGCAAGCAAAAGAATCAACCATGCAAAAAGTTTTAATATATATATTACCAGTGACCAGAATTTGCATGAGTATATTGTACTTCTACAAGCATATTAATAAAAAGACACTTTGTTAAATCTAGGGTATATAATATCCAATATGTGTGACTTGAATTCCAAATTCATGTATGACTTGAATACCACATAATGAGTGACTTAAATACTACTAGTACATTCATGTCTGACTTCAATACCACATTCATGTATGACTTAAAAACTTCATTCATGTTTGACTTAATACAACATACTGTGTGACTTAAAAACAACATTCATGTGTGAATTAAATACCATAGATATAAGTGTGACTTAAATAGCACATGCATGTGTGACTTAAATACCACATAATGTGTGACTTAAATAGCACATTCATTTGTGACTTAAATTCTACCTAATGTGTGACTTAAATAGCACATGCATGTGTGACTTAAATTCCACCTAATGTGTGACTTAAATTCCGCATTCATGTGCAATTTAAATAGCACATTCATGTCTGACTTAAATACCACATAATGTGTGACTTAAATAGCACATTCATGTCTGACTTATATGCCACATAATGTGTGACTTAAATACCACATAATGTGTGACTTAAATAGCACATTCATGTCTGACTTAAATACCACATAATGCGTGACTTAAATACCACATAATTTGTGACTTAAATTCCATATTCATGTGCAACAAAAATACCACATTCATGTCTGACTTAAATACCACATTCATGTCTGACTTATATACCACATTGTAATTTTTCATACCCTCTGATTTTTCATACACTGTCAATCCATAGAAATTGTCAGTCCATATAAATTATCATTCTTGTTGGAACTTTAAATTTTCGTACATTGACTTTTTTCCTTTTAAAACTTTGAATTATTTGTAGGAGAAAGTGAGTCAAAGCTCAAAATAATTTGTACAGATAACCCCTTAATTGTTATATGGTGTTAATTACAGACAATTATACAATACACATCACAGCTTTATCATGTTGTACAAAAATTAATGTACTGCCAATAATGTAAATATCCTGATATTACAAAATAATTATTTTTTTCTCTGTCTAAATAGTTTATGTACTAATAAAAATTATAATTTTTCTGAATTATCGGGTCAGGAAAATTAACATTTCTATTGTCAGGATTGTGGACTGCAACATCTGATATGTTCGGTTTTGGTTGGAAGTGGGATAGGTAAACTAGGTTGCATTATATCTTTGGTTTCCAATAAAGAACACTTACATGATAATGTTTTGGGGTTTTCTTTTACAGATAAAGAATTGTGGTTGCATTACTGGTTTTTGTTTTTCTTTTTGTTTGTAAACCTATGTCTGTAAATATCCATGGTTGGCTACCAAATATCCTTAGTGACTGGCCTTAATGATATTATTAAATTTTATTTCTGTACGCTCTGGGCAAGTTCACAAATTGTGGCAGATATCATCTTACTTAATTTGTTTAAATGGACATAGAGGATTAACAAAATCAATTGATTGAAGCCAAGCAAGCCAGAATCATAAGAAGAAATTGATTTCTGACCATGACCATTGTCGAGATTTTAATAATATGATTGGAGTGAGTTCTAATATCGAGACTATTTCATTACATAAAGATTGTCTGTGACAACAGAATGAATTGCCAAAATGATATACGTCTATTCATCTTATCTCACTTCTGAAAATTTGAAAGATGAGCATATTTGTTTCTCAGAAATACTATTCATAGTGTCTCTCCTGAAAATTTAAAAGATGAGCACATTTAAAAAAAAAATACTATTAATATTATTTCAACCTGAAAATTTGAAAGATGAGCATATTTTTTTCTTCAAAAATACTTTAAACAGTCTCGATACTACAAATCCAAATATGGTGCAGATTTCTCCAAATATGGAAATGAGCCAAATAACTTAGACTGGTTAATCACAGAATAGATTATAATGCTACTATAGGTCTGAAGATCAAACTGACTACATCCAAAATTATCAAGGGGAACTCTGCCATTGAATAAAACTAAGATGAGAAAAACTTGTGAAACTTGCATGTCAGAAATGTTGCACCACTTTGTTTATGGAACTGCATGATCACAAGTTTTGGACCATGCCAGCTGATTTTATTGCTGCCAATTGACAAAACCTTTAGTTAATCTATGCGATAATTAGGGTGATCAAACAGTTTCATGTTCCGATGGTCGTCTATTCAGTCACCTGCTATTGAGTACATATACTGGTAAATCATTTTTTAGTTTATGTTCCAACTTGAGTAGTTTATTTTTCATCGGCTTTAAAAAAAAATGTACTTGATGTCTTGAAATTTTATTTACTACTGAAAATTATTACAAATTTTAAAAATACTGTGTCCTGAACATTTTAGGGTCCAGATATTTACATTAATAATGGTAGTTCTTGCAGCAGGCACAATACTAATCTGACTACTTCAATACTCGGACATAGATTACAATTGAAAATTATTTGTAATGTTGAAAAGGCATAGTTACTCTAATTGATTCAAAAGAATCTTATCCTCCAGGACTGTTTTGTTGATTTATTTATATTTTACAAATCTGGTCTTTGAAATTATATTTTGCCAAATCTTTTAAAGATGGATATTATATTTCTTCCAGATGAAAATATGATACCTTTTGAATAAAAGTTGCTTGATTGTTATAGGATCTATATAGAGAAAAATCTATAAAAAGTTAAAAGGTCAGCTATGGAGAAAATCATCGAAATGTACATTTTTCATGCTACAGTTCTCCCTCATTATAATGCAGTAGTCGGGGTTCATAACCACCAAACGCGTTATGTACTGAACCATGTTATATTGAGACCGAATATGTACAAAACCGTGATATATTGAGAATAGCGTAATATACCAAACAGTGGTATAGCGGGCACTGTCAAAATTTGGTAAATTATGGGGTTTTGTGAAGGAAATGAATATATAAGACTAATTTTCACTTTGTTTTTTTTCAACGCATATTGTTATACATTGGTATGATTTTGGTCACAGGGTCCATTAGTAGTATCGCAATTATATCCGGAATCACATTATAACAAAGCATGTTATAATGGGAGAGAGCTGTATTTGTTCAACATTTTGCATAAATTAAAAATCCATTTCTCATGTAAAATTTACTTCAACCAAGTTCCCTAAATATACCATTAAAATTGAGAAAGCGTAAAATTGTCCAAAATTACCGGCTGCTTTTCCTCCCATTGTGCAAAGTTCAGTTCATCGTTATGTGTGACATCATTCTAGAAAAAGTCTACCGCAACTACTGTTGAAGTGTATTGATTTGCACAGTCTTTTCAAGTAAAAATGGTCGATTTTGTGCAGTATACGGCCACAAATTGCAATCAAAAACATAGGGCTATTTTTTTTTCTTTTTCTTATTTCTTACTCATTCAAATGTTTTTCCAAGCATATTACAAGTGATCAAATTATCACAAATCCTTCTAAAATTTGAACAAAGGATTTAGATACATCATTTAGGCAATCTTCGGGGGAATATGAGGGAGCAAGTGAACGAGCAAGCGAGAGAGTGAGGGGAAGAAGAATAAATATTGACAAATAAGTTGTTCCCTTTCATAGAGTACAGAAATTTGAAATGCAAACACATATCTTTATTAAATCTTTGCTTTACATATTTATGATGGAGAAAAAAGAGCAGCAAATATCAAGTGGAACATAGAAAAATTCATTAAGAATAGTATTAAGTTAGGAGTTAAGGGATAATTAAAAAAACTATATTTTATTTTAGAGGAATTATTGTCAATAATTTCGACTAAAAATAAGGATCTGATGTATTTATTTTCCCAATCCAGCTTACAAGAAATATAAGAGTTAGAAACATTGCCGAGATCGCACTTCTGCATTCGAATGCACAGTACTTTCATTATTTTTTCCAGGATCTACGTTCATTTGTTTTCTGTTTTTTTCATGATCTATTGATGACCTTGTTGACTGTAGGTGTAGCATTAATCGTTGCAATTTCTTTAATTTCCACAGGATCGCTGTTCATTTCATGACCTATCACAAATTCCCTACACTGTCATTTCTACGTTAGTGAATTTTTTGTTCTAGTGATGCGTCACTTCTGCTGACATATCAGAGATAGGTAATGGAATATTAAATCATAAGTTTAAACAGAATCCTTTATATTTGACTTTTGAACCCTAGATTTTGGGTAGATGTTGGTTTGCATTCATTTGTGTAAATTTCTGATAAACATACGAATTTACTAAATTAAATGTTTTCAGAATGTTGAAGTTTATAAAACAAAAAACAATAAATCAAAATAGTATCAAATTTTAAAATGTGATATCTTGAGGTAAAATTGATTTTTACACAGTATTTACCATATATACTCATGTATAAGCTAGTACCAACTGCAAACTGCATAGACCCAGATCTGCCGAAGCATAATGCGCCGGCAGATCTGTGTCTATGCAGTTTTTTAAGGACTAATCAGTAGAACAAACAACATAGACCCTGATCTGCCGGCGCATTATGTGACAGCAGATCAGGGTCTATGTTGTTTGCATTTGAACCCGACTTATACGTAAGTATATACGGTACGGTTCCGATTCGCAAGGGGCCTAGCAAATAGATTGAGAAATCTGTAGCTGGCGTGAATGAGGTTTAATATGCCATATTGAATGTAATATCCACACTGTGTGCTTAAAGAATTATTATTTGGGTTAATTTTAATGAGAGTGCAGATCATCATAATAAGTGCACTCTGATTATATCATAAACAATGTTCCGATCACGTGTATGTACATACTAGAAGAGTTAGCTCCATTTATCTTTCTAGGGAGCTCTCCACTTTGGAGGTGCATTGTCACTCCTGATATGATGTGCTGAATAAAAGTGTATGCTAGATTTGTTTTTGATACTGATTTACATGGCAAAAGTTAAGTGGTAACGAGACATCTGACATTGAGTGTCGTAAGTTACAAGAAAATCCAGAGGTTTTTGGCAGGTTTTAGCAGCTGCTTTACTCCAATGAGGCAAGCTGAGATAGAAAAATGTATGTTCGGTATGGGATATTTTTTGCAAGTATTGACAAGAAGATGGGTGTGCGCTTATTAAGGCATGTTGCGAGTATTATGTCGAATACGGTAATTATATAATTTGTATCAGGTCCTAACAAATTTGAGCAAGCCAAGATGTTTGAATGAACAAGATTCTATTGTATTTGTGTCCATTTGAAATAATGATATTGGTCCTTTCTTTGCTGCTGTAGTAATTTTAGCAAGTCAATATCACTAGCTTCAAACACTTGTTACCTCTGATCTCACAGTGGTATAATGTGTTGTATTCCCATTCTCATGTCCATTTATTTTACGAATCTTATAGCAGCACTTTCCCACAAATAAACTTCTAAATGTATCCCGAAATTGTTGGCTCATAATGCAGTACAGAATAAAATTGACAGCACTATTTAATAATACAAGTAAGTCCATAATATCACCGAGATTGGAATACACATCCTCGAAAAATATGCTATCCAGACCACTAATCATTACAAGAATTCCTTGCGGAAATTCAGTGATAACGAAGAAAAGAACCACTGTTATTAGCATCCATGTTGTACGATTGTGCTCGCAGTTTGCATGATCATGAGAATCTGCAAACCTTGTGGTTTGATGTAGGAGTCGAGCACGTCTTTTGTTTGCTTGCTTCATCATTAAAATTATTAGAGTGCTTAATAGACTCAACAGAATACATGGTGCAACTTTCATGATGACGCCGTAAACCCAGAATGTTGTTGGTTTGTAAGACTTGTATACCTGCACATAGTCCGAGTCTTGTATCCAGTATCCAGTTATGTTTTGTAACTCCTGAATGTTTACAACTTGATACAGAAAATAATTTGGAACATTGATAACTACAGACATCACAATGATAATAATGATGGTCATAACAGCTCTTTGTAGGCTGCATAATTGCCCCGCTAGAACATGGTGGCACACAAAAATATACCGAAAAATTGCTAGTGAGACTGTTAGCCACATTGCCATGTTATGACAGGTTAAAATAAACAGATTGTGAATCAGAATGAAATACATCCATCCCTGACTATGTCCATAGCCATGAGTTGGTTCTGTCGCAATGTAAAAATACGTTGCATACACAAGATAGGTTAGCATTGTCAACATATCAGCAATTGCCAAAGCGCAAAGAATGCAGTTCGTTGGTGTGATCATATGCTTCCTGGTCAAAACAATCACATTCATTATGTTGGAAATAACTCCAAAAATGCACACCGCATTGCTTACATATCCATGAATCTCCCCATAGCTTTTAAAGAATTTAAACATGGGGACACTTCTTTCAGTTTGTCTAATAGCTTCTTCTATAAAATGAGACACTGTTGCATTCTCCATTCCAGAACTGGTGTTGCTGAAGATAGAAGTCAGCATTTTTACAGTTGTTGCATTTGTCATCCTTTGAGTTCCTTAAGTTGGACTGACAGTCCTTTATTTACATCATATTGGGTTGAATCTGTCTTTACCTGTACTACTTAAACATAATGATAATTGTTGCATAACATGATTCATAAGCTAATACTGAAGACATGAACTGCTCCTTTTGAATTGATTTCCTGTTGAGAATATTTGATAGTCAATATTTAAAGGCACTTCAGTCTAAATATAAAGTCTGTCATGGCTGTGGGTTATAAGTTGTTGATGCATTTCTTTTTTTAATTACCAAGAGAATTTGTTTATCTCAGTCTGAATCGACTTCAGTGAGATCATTCAGAGGGATGGGATAATTTTTCATGAACATGTGACATAAAATACAAAATGAACTGTTACATGTTACATTTGTGTCAATAGTACTTTCATCTTTGATATATCAAAAAAGCTTAGAAAAATCAGTTAGAACAACAATAAATATAGGTAAACAAGGCGTGTCAAACAGTAACAAAATTAGTTCAAAAAGAAATCAAAGTATGTACATCTGTCGATAACTTTTTTTGTCTTACAGATTTTTTTTAGCTCAAACATGGGTAGCACAGTTGTCTCCACTACAGTTAATAATTCATACACACTAACTCGTAGATACAAAATATTACTGAAAATATTAATACAAATAGATAATTCAGAAGCTAACTGCCATTTGCTTGTTGAACATTGTATTATTTCAAATGTAGCTTAATCACTTGTATTTCTGGACTTTTGTTTCAGAACAATGTATATTACATCTGTACAGTTTGTAATCTATACTTAATTAACAAACATTTACGAAAAATATTTCACAAATTCACAAATTTTAACAACAGATTGAACAAAAGGTCTGACAGTGATAAATAGGAATTAATTTACTTCAAAACAGTTTTTTAGATGGTTGAGCCATTAACTTACATGTTGAATATGAAAGTCAGGTCACTTGAAGATGCAGGGATCAGAAAGCAGTACCTAATTAGACAGTACCATGCAGCGATGATGTCTTGAATATTGGTGACCAGAAAATCCTGGCAGCAGGGCACCAGTGATTACTCCATTTCACAGTGGCAAATAGAAGCAGCGTTGTGAATCAATTTTGACAAATGCACAATCACAGGATTTTCCAATAGCATTCCTGAAGTAGGAATCAGTTGGTAATGGAAATTATTCCTTGAATATTAGGTGGTTTCTATGAATGAAGTTCCCATAGTTGGTCAGCTCAGTTTAGAACAATTCACGAAAACCTGTTGTCTTTTACTTTGTAAATATTTCCATGGAAATTCTCTAGAGTGCAATTTTCTGGAAAAAATTTTGGGAATCATCTAGTAGAAATGACGTTTCTTTCTTTCAGTCAAAATTTTTGAGTTGTGCTCGTTTGGAAAACTCATATGAGGTGTCAGAATGACATCACTTCTCATGTCCATAAACACGCATGAAATAATATAATTCCCAGCAGTGGCTCAATATTTATATGCAAGCTCTCATGTAATCAATATTGATATTCATCGGTGTGTATTTGCTATTGATGGTGCACTTTAATTGTTACAATTGCTCAATTTCCTCTAATTTGTGAGTACAAAACAACCCGTATCATTACACATTGACTTCAGATATTAACCACCAGGAATAATTTTGTTTTTATGCTGGCTCCGATAAATACATCATCCAGGTAGAAGAAAATGTAGATTATAACATGGAGCATTTCTTAACTTATCCCCATAACAAAGGTGTTGTTTTGTAAGTGGTTTTCCAGCCTTTGATTGGCTAACTTAGTCTAGATACCCATGTCTCGGGTGTAATTTGTCGTTTGTAAGCACTACAATACTCTCTGCAATACTCAAGTGTGTATCTCTCTTCTTATCCAGTCTCCCATTGGCTGCAGTATACCACAAACTGGACTGCCTATTTCAATCAATAACTTTCAAAACTAAGTTTGCAGTGGAAACTGATTGGTTGAATAGACCCCTAGTGCTTGTGAAGGAGTGAGCCTCACAGGAGCTAGAAGTTAGTCTTATTGTACCTTATTGATTCTGTTACACACGAGTCTGTAACTTCACTATTTCTGCCTATGATACCTCAGCTAGCTTCAGCATAACATTTGTGTATTGCCTGTTGCTCTATGATACCAATTTTGGATATACAGTTATATTTTACTTGTGCAGTTGCTGGTTGTTTTCTTTAAAAGGTATGCATGTAATATAAAGGAAGATGAATCCATGAAACAAGTTTTGTGATTATAAATCTCTCTATTATATTATTTATATCAACATGTTTTCTTTGAAAGGATGAGAAACCCTTGGTTGTAATTTCTTCAACTTTCAGCACACTTTTGAATGTAATTCTTCAGTGAATAAAGATAAATCCCACAGGTTTGTTGGCATGAGTGAATTAAAATCTGCAGAAATTTGTATTCTCAGCACATTGGAATACTTTTTACATCTTTTTATCCATTCACGGTAAGAAATATCCTAGTTCTTCAAATAAATCCTTGCTAAGAATTAAAACAGATTTGGAATCTCAGCTTTTTTTCAGACACTGAACATGATTATATCCTTTGATCACACATTGAACAGGATCATTGTCCAATACACAGAACTTAGACCGCGTGAAGAATCAAGCTTTCCACAGGTAATACATGTAATCCAGTGTCAAAACCTTTTGTCTACAAAAGAATACTTACCAATACTTATCATTCCTTTACTGTACAGTGTGCAAAAAAAGCAGAATTCCCCCTCCAAAAGCCAGGAGAAGTTTGTGTTCAGTTTTGATTACATTATGATCTCTTTCTGCACCACAAGCTCATGTATTCTGGGTCTTGGTAAACTTTGTTTTGGTTTTTCTTTGAACTTTCTCCACAGTTACTGGCCTGCAAGCATATTTCAGCTCCAGATTCGTTTTTGTGAATGGTACTACATGTACATTCTTGTGTACAACTTCATAGTGCCCCACTGTATTTCCATAGACTGGTTTAATGTCTTTACATGTACTGTCTTAGTATAATTTCTCCTTGCAGTGCATTTTTTAGCCACAGGTTACTTTAATTTTATCCGCAATGTTTAGCACATTTCTGCATCAAACACGGATTAATCACATAAATGGATTAGGTTTTTCCTATTATTTTTTACTCTTTAGTTGCTAATCGGATCACCTAGTCTATACTGTAGTAACATCACCTAAGGAATTCACTTTCTTGTACTGATGTGACTTTTCAGATTGTTACTTTTTCTTTTCAAATGAATCACACAAGTCTTTTTCACAGTTTATAAGTTCCTATACATGAACAGAAGAATGAAGGGTTTTATGGAATCTACTGTAAACATTTTTTTTATTAAGTATTCTTCAGTTTATTTGACTGTATTGTAGTATTATTATTATTAGTAGTAGTTGTTGTTGTTGTTATTGTTGTTGTTTTCAATATTCCTCCCTTGTACCAGGGGGTATGTCAGATCATCATTGAGGTTTTTGGGAAAGGTCTCACTCTCATTTAGACCCATTAGTAACTTGGTGATTGCTCTAATTAAAGGTTCTAGTCACTTATTCTGCAATCAAAGATGATGTAGGACTAGATTTTATATTATTAATTAAAAAATCTTTTTTATCTTTAACAGATCTTTTTTTAAGGATCTTTTTCCACAATGAATATAACTTGCAAAAGGATGTGATGAAATTTCCTTTAATATTAATATTTTAATAAATAAACAGAAAGAGATTTATGTTATTTGACTTGTACATTTTTGACTTGTGCATCTTTGACTTGTACATCTTTGACTTGTACATCTGTTATCAGAATACTTTAATCCACACACTTTTTAAAAAAAGTTTCTTACAAATTATACCAATTGATAAAAAAGCATCAAAGTACTGTTTTTTTGTAAATTCTCGATCTGGAATATTCCTGATAAAAAAGGATACTTTAAAGCTTCCAAATGACTTATGCAAAGATTTTTGTATCCTTTGATAATTTTTTTAAAGAATTTTTTCTCCGAATATATCTCACAAAAGGACATAATAAAATATAATAATATTGATGTGTTAATAATTACAAGCTCTTGGTTGCTATGAGTATATTTTGCATACGGTAGGTGTACTGAAAAGATTACAGAAAGACTACATGCAATGAAAGCACAAGTTTTCACTTTACACTAAAACTTATGGCTTAGTTGATCATTGTTCTTAAATATCTTTTTGAGGTTATATTATTATTATTATTATTATTATTCAATATTAATTTTGAGGTTATATTATTATTTTTATTATTTAATATTCATTTTGAGGTTATATTATTATTCTTATTCAATATTTATTTTGAGGTACATATTGTTATTCTTATTATTGAATATTATTCCTTCTGGGATATATTATTATTCTTATTATTCAGTATTATCCTTTTTGATTTTTTTTTTTGGATAGAAATGTCCAGATCAAATAGGAAGAAAAGAATTTGTGCTTATTTAGTTTGTTACTTTAAGCTGATCGACTCCAAAATCGAATTACATAACATCACAAATTATCTGTCTCCACATGACATGAAATATTAGCAGAATCCCTGTAACTTGAAATGGAGATTTATGTGATTTCAATTCTCTTGATCCCTCTACCAATATTCTCATTTAATTTTCTTGTTTTCTTTTTTATCCATTATATCCTATGACAACTTCCAGCTACACTTGATATTAATCATAAAAGAATAAAAAGGCATGCTCTGATCACTTTGAGAATAGATGAAGTAATCCTTATGACACAAAAGCTGTAGCGCTTAATGAAATTCATTTGTTACAACACTTGTCATCAGGAAAAACATTTGCCTTTAACATGAATTGCACAACTTTATTTCACTAGATGTATTCCTTAAAAAATGTCATGAATTTCTCCTCAAAACATTTTGCTTCCTTGTGTGCAGTTGAATCAGTACAAACTCGCTAAAATAGGAAAACACTTTCACTAGTTTTCTTATCACCTCTTCGTTTCCTTTAATGGATTCCCATAGTGAGGCAGATATGCCTTTTTCAGATGGTCATTAATACTGATGTAAAATTGACTGGTTTTTTGGACATCAGAGTAATTATTCTCACTTTTGAGGAAGTGAAAACAGACCTATAACCAGTTCATCAAGCACTGACTTTACAGATTTCTGACAGAAGCTGATGTTGAATGTATGTAGGATGAATACGGAAGTTGTTGAATATATCCACCAACCTGAGAAAAGAAGAAAAACAACAATTTAACTCGATGGAGAATTTACAAATGAAGCATGAGACTGGTTTTATGAAATTATATGAAGAATTTATTTTTAAAACATAAACTAGAGCTTCTGTTACTCACCATGGCAAATTTCCATGATTTTTATTGTATATTAGCCCTACTCCCTTCTAAACAATGACTCAGGGGTCATAATCTAAAATCCTCTACCTATATTACATGTCCACCTGCCACAATTGCAAATATATTTTTTAGTCAAAAATATTACGGAATTTCACTTTAATTGCAATGATTGTATATTTGACCTTTGATCTTTACCAGGGAACATGGGGTAAGTGGTTCAAAAATTGCGTTACTATCACAAATTGTTACCATATGGGCAGCCTGTGTTCCACTTATGAAGGACTTCCCCCTTGCTGGATAGTATCTGTCAATGGATATCACTTTGAGCAATAAAGTTGGTGCCAAGACAATCAGCAGAAATTACCTACCATCATTAATACAACTATCCAGATATTAAAAAGTAATTTTTTTCTCTGTCCAGATAATGTATGTACTAATGAAAATTATCATTTTTCGCCAAATATTTCATTCTTCGGAAAGATTAATATCTTTATTGTCAGGACTGTGTATTGATGTGCCCAGCAAGTTCAATGCTGATTGAAAGTGGGCAAAGTTAACTAGGTTACATTATATCTAGGGGTGAAACAATACGCCTATGCCATGTATCAATATGTATCATGATACGCAACCTACAATATGATACATAGCGATACACGTACAGAATAAAGAGGCAAATGACTAATAATTATTCATGACCATTGAAGATTAAAAGTAACTTTTATAAGGTAAATGTCATTTTGAATTTATTCTCCACCTTAAGTATTGATGTATTGAAATGGCAGAATTAACAATGCATCAACACATCGGTGAATCTTATCATCCCTATTTTATATCCTTGCTCACCAATGATAATGTTTCGGTATTTTCCTTTACAAATAAATAATTCTGGTTGTGTTGTATTTGAGGTTTATCTGTTTCCTTTTGATTGTAAAACTTGGTCAGTCTGTTCATCATGTCCATGTAGTGCCAATAGTGATAAGTGTGAACAGTTCCAAATATTACCAGTGACCAACCCTAAATGAAATTTCTGTAAACTCTGGGCAAGTCCATGAACCATGGAAGATATCATATTTGTTAATCTGTTTGAATGGACATAAAATATTAGCAAATATTAACAAAGTCAGTTGATTAAAGCCTATCAAATCTCGCTCTTCGCTAGAAATGTATCTATGATGGTGATCTAAATTGCAATAGTGAATGCAAACTGCTGATTGGAGTGAGTTGTAATATTGATAGTGTTTCATAGTGTAAAGGTTGTTTTGACAATGGAATTCATTGCCAAAATGATAGACATCTATTCATATTATCTCACCTTAAATCTGAAAGGTAATCCATATTTTCCTGTTTTAACTGATCTTGACACATTTCTATATATGGCCCTAAATATGTAAATGAGCTTAGACTGGTTCAGGAATTTAATTATGAAATACCGATTTTTTGTAATGCAACTATAAGTATCAAGATAGAACCAGCTATGTCCAATATGAGATTATCAAGAGCAGATTTGCCATTTAATAAAACTGAGATGCCAAGAACTTGTGGAACACATGTGCCAGAGATGTTGACCACTTAATCACAAACAAATGTCAACCCAGTATAGCTTATTGAAAAAGGGAAAGCAAAGATCATTAAATCACACACACTTTATGTCCCACAAGTTAATCCACTGTACTGCATACCTGCCAGATCACAACATGTCACACAAATAACATGATTTTTTACTACCAAACCCCCTGACACAGTCATGTTTATAAAAACATGATTTCCAGTGAGTCATATGGAGAAAAAAAAGAGACCTTAATGCTCATGGAAAACTGTCACCACTGGGCAGGTTTTACGGTTCATTGTCATAGAGGCGATTAAAAGGTAAAGGTAGTCAAAGATAAACAACCATTATTCAACAGATTACTTAATTAACTGATAATAGCTCCATTGATGTTGTGTTTGCTAGTTCTTTCAACATTGATGTGGGGAGATTCCATTAGGCTAATTTTCATAGGTAAAGCACACAAGTGGAACAACCCAATTTGTTTGAAGTTATGTAAATCAGATATGCGTGTTGAAGAAACAGAAGTGATTACACTTCATTGCCTTTATTGTGAATGTTTACGCCAACTTTATTAAAGATTATTAGCTAGTTCAAAATTGGTGGCAATGTTTGTTAAAGTCGGATTTAACTTTACGCATAAAATACAAAACTTGATTATTTCGGTAGTTGGAATGATAAAGTTAAGATCAGTGTGAGAGTGTGATTCATTTTGGAAGGCAAAATGTTAAAATGCATCTTTGATTCAGGGAAAGATGAGCTGTTGGGAAAGCAAGCAATGACCTGCAAGATTAAATTTCAGAACTCCTGGTTGATGGAGTTTGACTTGGTGAGGCGCAGCAGGAGGGAGCATTTTGTACTTTTTACATGCTGCAAACACAATATCGACAGAAGTCATTATGGAGTATACAACATCCACTCTACATCAGAACAGATGCATAAAGATCCTTTTCAGTGCTCAGAAAAATTCAACAAGATTTTTGGAGGAATTTCAACAAGAATGAGTGCAGAGATGAACACTAATGATATCTGCATGACCTTCAGACCTTCCAGTGAACTACCGTATATACTCATGTATAAGCCAGGTCCAAATGCAAACGAACATAAACCCTGATCTACCATTGCATAATGCTCCGGCAGATCAGGGTCTATGTTGTTTGTTCTACTGATTAGTCCTTACAAACTGCATAGACCCAGATCTGCCGGCGCATTTTGCGCCAGCAGATCTAGGTTTATGCAGTTTGCAGTTGGTATCGGCTTATATACAGTACTGAGAGCAGCAAATTTAGAAACTACAAGCTAATACTGTAATCCAATATCCAGTGGACTTTAAAGACGGAAACTTTGCGTATTTGTTTATTTAATACCTGTGTGGTTGTGATTATGCAAATGTGTGCACATATGTATGTGTCTGTGGCGATGCTACATGACAGGGCTAAATCTACCAGCTTTTAGTTGTTTGAAAGTGTATTAAATGCTGCAAAGAAAACATTTTATTTTCTTCTATTCAAATTTGAATTTCCAGTCATTTTCTAAAGGCTTATATGAGTAAATAACTTATTTTCAATTGTACAACATTGCTTATTTGGATCACATGCACTGACCCTGCTTGGGACCACAAAACACTTTTTTAGTCTCAAAAGCACCCCAACACTGCCTGGAAGGTTGGTAGGTCTGTTTATGAAAATCTGAATTGTCTACATCAAGTCCTTGGAAACATCTCACTGCTTGATCATGAGTTGTAGAGCATATTAGCTTGGTTTTTTGCTGCCTATTGACAATGCCATGTTTCCTTTTGACAACACCTTGCTGCCTATTGACAATATCTTGCTGCCTACTGACAGTGCCATGCTGCCTATTGACAACATCTTGCTGCCTATTGACAATGTCATGCTGCCTATTGACAACACCTTTAGTTAATCCATGGG
The DNA here is from genome assembly GCA_029931535.1 of Margaritifera margaritifera. Lineage (NCBI taxonomy): Eukaryota > Metazoa > Mollusca > Bivalvia > Unionida > Margaritiferidae > Margaritifera > Margaritifera margaritifera. Next base: position 5,821,516 of record JAQPZY010001636.1, on the reverse strand, counting down.
ATGATTAGAGTAACCAAAGCAGCTTCACAGTTTGACAGAAGTCTATTCAGTCACCTGTTTTGAGTATGGGTAAAATAGTCCTTAGATACGTTCCAACATTAATTTTTTATTTATAGCTGGCTTTAAAAAACATACTTGGTGTCCAGAAATGTTACGTTACTCAGTGCTAAAAAAATCTGATAGACCGACACCCGGGCCCCTCTAATTTCAGATCGGGCCCATCCTGTATTCTAAGTGAAGTGCCCATTGGGCATGTCAAAAAGACAAATCTAATTTGCCTGAGAAAACTTCAATTGCACTGACAAAATGCAGCATTTTATTTTATTAAGTTTTTGAAAGACTAGTAAATTATTAATATTTATCCCCAAGTAGGCCCCTTACATTTATGAAGATCATCTAGCTACCGTACTTCTATCGAAAACTGTAAACTTTGTGGACAAAGTCCAGCAAGTGACCTATGAATCTGGAACAGACTGCCTGGATTACTTATAATTAGTGCTCAGAGGGGCTCATATCGTTGCTTACAATTTACCTATAAATCGGGTTCGACTCTCGGGCTCGGCCAATGTGGATATGTGAGAAAGCTTGCCAGTAGCTTCCTGTGGGTCGGTGGTTCTTCCCAGGGTTTTCCCAGGTTCTTCCTCCACCAGATAAAACTGGCCACCATGTATAGCCTCTCATGTGCTGAAAAATGGCGTTAAACCCACAACAACAACAACAACAACAACAACACCTATAAATCATATATGTACTGTATAATGTACTGTATAATGTACTTCTTTAGTACATATAGTATATACATGATTTATAGGTAAATTGTAAGCACTGATACAAGCCCCTGTACATTGGATTCTACCGGTAGACAATAATACCGTTTTCAATTAAAAAAAGAAAAGAAAAGAAGAAAAAAAGGTATTCCATGCATTACAGAAACCAGCCAGAACCAGTCTACTGCAGACTGGAACTGTTCCAGCTGTCATTGCAATTAGTGCAATGATGCCTGGCTGAGTAATCGGATTAAAAAGCTGTTAATTGATTACCTTCTTCTTGTAATTTGGAGAGTTTAGGCCAAATGCAGGATGTTTTTTGAGGTGTTGTAAATAATAAAGGGATCAAAGGTGTTCCATGATGACTTTTGGGTTTTTGATTAAAAATCGGCCATCCTTTGACGGAGATGAGATAAAAAGGAGAGACCGACCAAACGGTTGTTTCGGCAGAAACGTTTGAGTAAGTATTTTGATTTTGGGTACATGGAATTAGAGTCAGGGCTTGTGGAATTGAGTCAGGGCTTGTTCTTTTTTTAAAGTCACCAGCCATGGTTCTGTGTCTGAAAAAATTTCTTTGAGCACTGGTACTATTGAAAATTATTGCAAAGTTTGAAAATATCATGTCAAAAAAATAGGAGGGTCTGGATAGTTTTGGTTAATGATGGTGATAAATGTTTTCTGCTATATAAGTTATGAGGTAGGGGATTGAATTTCTTTTCATTTGAAAAAAAAGCAAAAGAACAATGGCAGTGGAAAACAGCAGACTTGTCGCAGAATGTTATGAAAGTAGGTAGCAGAGAAAAAGCAGAGTGTAAGCATGGACAAAATGGATTTTCAGCTGAAGATTGATAAATTGTTTCACAGCAATCTGCTGCAGTTTTTCCACCAAAGATTTTAATAAAATTCAGTGGCTAGTCAGTGGACATTTAGTGGAATTTCAGATTTGAAGCCTAATTCAATGGGTATTGAAGTGAAAATGCAGCAGAATTGCAGTTGGATCTATTTTTAAATGAGTTTATCAGCCTTCATATGATGATTTCAGCAGAAGTGCAGCATACATTTCAGTAGAACTGAAGCCAGAATTCAGCATTATTGAAATGGAAATGCAGTGGCATTGCATTTGCAAATTGAGGTTTGAAGTGTAATTTCTGCAGATAAATTCAGAATGTTTGTAGGGGATGTGTAATGGAACTGAATTTGGACCTCTTTTGAAGTTCTTTTCAGCAGATGAGTAAGTGGTTTTGAAGCGGTAGCTTTTCAATCTACAACATATAATTCATGTCAACCAGAGTAAATTGGCATACATGTATTTGTTTTAAACCTTGGATTCTATCAATTAGCCCTTGGCACTTCTCTTTAATTCAGTATATTTGCAACATAAGTGCAACAAATATCTTTACAGTATAAAGATTATATCACACCGAAAGACAAAAAAACCCTCCAACTACAGTAAAACATAGATTATCCAGATGCTAATTATCTGGACTATTAATTCTTACAGACTACTACTGTGACCCCCAAATTAGTTCACATATTACAATGTAAATGTAGCTATTAAATGAAACTAATTTTCCAATCATGACGTCAACATAGAACAGAGTAATAAATAAAAAAGAAATATGATCGAATATAATCTTATAGAGTTATAATTTATAATGGTACATGTATTATGAATAACTAAATTATCTTTTTAAAGTAAAAATAGGATAGTGGGAGGGAGAAGGTGATATACAAAGAGAGGAAGTGTATTCTTAATCCTGATCGTTGTGAAGTGAGTGCCTCTATGACAGCATGTAATTTGTCATACAGAAATCTCAAAATAATCAAGCAGGATTAAAGACTCATAATGGTGTGATCAAAGACATTCTGTACTTCAAGCCAATGTAACTAACTGTCGATCAATAATCAATGGCGACTTAACAGTGATAAAAGTTAATCACCTACCGGCACAGGTGTGAATAGAATCCTTGTCAGCCAAGTTTACCTTGATCGGTGCCTTTTGACACCTAATTATTCACAGCTCTACTTTTTGATCAGAATTCAATCATCTGGATTACTATCAGTTGAATTAAGAGTTCCTGATTTAGTCGAAGTAGTTCGAAATGTAGATACCTTGACAATTATTGTAAACTTCATCACGCACCTTACAGCTGCCATTAGTAATATGCAATCAAGTACTTTCCTGTCTTGTACTATCCCATAAAATATCAAGTCTCGTTACGAGATCACCATACATGCCATAACACGTCACGCAAAAAACATGATTTTGGACTCCCAAACCCCCCGACACGGTCGTGTTTCGAAAAACATGATTTTCAGCAATCTTAGCAAAAAACAATTTTCCCACAAAAAAAAAAACAGAAAAAAATGTACACAATGATATATGCCCATAATCTTTGGTATGTATAAACAGTAAACAGTCTTGCTCAGAGCTCATGTAAAACTATCCTCGGGGCAGTTTATACAGCTATTTTAAAGACAATTAAAAGGTAAGGTGGTCAGAGATAAACAGACCTTTCCGAGATTTACTGAATTGACTCACAATAGCTAGGGTGTTGTGTCAAATCCTTTGAGCACTGCTGGGTGAGAGCCCATTAGGCTAATTTGCATTGGTAAAGTACACTAAATGGAACAACCCAATTTGTCTGAAGTTAAGTACATCAAATAGATGCGTGTAGAAAAATGCATGTTATTACACATCACTGACTGCATTGAATGAGAATGTTGAGCCATCTTTATTAAAGTTTGTGATCAGCGGCAACGTTTCTTTGAAGTCGGATTTTTACTCCATATATAAAATTCAAAACATGATTATTTCGGTAGGTTGTACAACAGCACCATTCAATCTCTAATTCAGTGTTGCACCTAAGATCGAAAGGTCAGGGGACACTGCGTCCCTCACCCTCCAGATTTGGGGGACAGACAACATTTTAAAGGGACAAATTAAAATTGTAGTACATAATACACTAGAAGTGCTAAAAAAATATGACATAATCTTATTTGCTTCAACAGTTTTGCCACCTTAACTTTCTCATATTTTCCTTGGACATTTACATGACTGCAATAAATGTTTTATGATGTGATCAAATAACTCATGAAAACATTAACATGTTTGAATATCTGGTTAACCTGAAATGAACTGCACCATGGAATTTTAATAGTTTAAAAGTATTAAATCATTAATCAAATGACAAATTGTGTATTTGCGTAAATTAGTACCTTTTTTCATTAATTCAGCCTGAGAATAAATTAAATCTTCACTGCCGAAGGTGTGATTTAAACCTCAAAAATAGGTTACAATAGCAGCGATCAAAGATTTTAGCAACTCAGCCGACTACCACAAACCTTTAATATTTTAATTGGCAGATTCATTGTGTTGAAATGGATATTCATTGCCATCTTACAGGTTGTATCACTTTTAGTGACTTTGGAAATTGCTTGCGCCAACATAGACCTGGATGCACATTCGCGAAGGAAAAGTGAAGGCATATTTGTGAACACAAATATCACTTGCATTACCATCAAACCAACTACTAAACTATTGAAAGCAGCAAAGACTGCGTGTAATTAAAACTGCATTCCAGTGTCCAACGGATTTTAAAGACAGTAACTTGGTGTATTTTGTATTTAAGGTCTGTGAGGTTGTGACCATGTTTGTGGTGATGTTATTTGACAATGCTAAGTCTACCATTTTTTTTTTTTTTTTTTTTGCAAGTATATTACATGCTTCAGAGAAAACATTCTGCAGGTTTACTGTGGATATCAGAGGAAGAATATATATTAAGATTCTTCAGCAGATCGGAAATCAAGGCTAAAAACAAATATTTGTCAGTGGATTTGCTGTAGCGGTTAACTCATTAACCCCAGGAGATTTTTTTCATTTTCGCTTGAAATGGGTGTAGGCAACGCATTTTTGGGGTTACATGTACTTCTGAATGCAGCAAAACACATCTGCTTAAGAAAGTGTATCGTTTAGCCGGATGCTTAGGTGTATCAGAAATATTGTTTTTCATTGGCTATTATGCTCGCGCATGTAAAGAAGGGTAAAAGTTGGCCTTTTTTTTTTTTTTTTTTTTTGTATTGGACCCCCGATTTTTGTGTCCTGGCCCCTTTTTTTTTCAAATCTCAAACTTATCCTACTTTTTGCAAAGGTTCATCTGTCTGTGTGCAGTTCAGACGGGTCTGCTTTAGATCTAAGGCCAAAAAGTCTAAAATCCGGACACAAACTCTGGTTCCGCAACTGTCAATTTTCGACCTAAAAAAAATAAAGTTTCAAAAAATGCATTTTGTTCGCTGTACTTTTTAATGCGAGTAGAAAGTCAACATTATTTGGTATCATTGTAGAGCTACATCTGTCTGCTTTCCTGCAATACCATCCACTTTAGTGTATCTTAAATGATGTTGATGTTACAGAGCTCGGAAGTAGGGTACAACCTCATGACGCGTAAACGTGGTGCTAGGGGTTAATGAGTTAAGACAGTTTACAAAATATTCAGAAATTTCAGTAGTAGTAGTCAAGAAGAACTAATAAAATAAATATAAAAAAATAAGCAGAAATACAGTGGATATCATTGGAAAAGGAGCAGCTGTTGGTCACGGGTGTTGTATGAAAGTAATTTATTTCTGCAGATAAGCTGCGGTCCACAGAAAGTTTCAGTGAAGGTTCAGCAGATATGAAATAGCTTGCTGCAATTCAGCTATTATTTGTTTATCAGTGAAAGTACAGTGGATTTACAGCAGATCAGAGAACTCTTGCTAACTATTCAGTTGCTTATCAGTGTCAGTACAGCAGATTTGCAGTAGACCACTGAATTTCTGCTGACTAAGCAGCAGAACAGTAGCAGTAATGCAGCTCTGCTGCAATTTGGCCTCAGTAAGAAGTGGAGAAAATGGCGGGAGGGGGTAAATGTTGTACATAACACATGCAATTGAATTTCTTTGATAAATTGGCAAAAACGGGAAATTATCTGAGAACAAATTGAAAATGAGATTTTTATGTAAGTGTGACAACCCCTTGGCTGTTTAATTTGTAAAATTGTCAGATTTTGTGAGGAACAGACAGCTTATAAAAATTTCTGCAGTATTTCAAACTTGATTTTCTAATCCATTTTAGAAGTGTAGACTATGGCATATAAATAACAATGGCAGTTGTAATATTTCAGGGGCAGTTATCAAATTTCATCCCCAAACTCTCCTGAATACATGTACATGCCGAAAAAGCTGTGATTCACATTGCTCTGATTTGATTCCAGTTTTTGGGACTTGGAAGTTTATCACCAAAGTGCTGGTATTTTGTTCAGTGATTGCTCATTAATTTTCATTTAAGAGCACTGGTATTTTGTTCATTGATCCCTTATTAATTTTCAGTTCAGAGACCTGGTATTTTGTTTATTGATTCCTAATTCATTTTCAGGTCAGAGAGTTGGTATTTTGTTAATTGATCCCTCATTCATTTTCAGTTCAGAGAGCTGGTATTTTGTTCAGTGATCCTTCATTCATTTTCAGCTCAGAGAGCTGGTATTTTGTTCATTGATCTCATTAACTTTCAATTCAAGTACTTGTATTAGGTTCAGTGATCACTGTATAATTTGTTGGCATGTGATGGCATGATTTTGAAAAGTTAAAACTATAATTTTTTATTTAGAAATCAACCTTTAAGCACTACACAGGGGTTTAAAAGCCACAGCCATACTTGCCAAGCCCGAGACTGGTTCCTTTCCAAACCTTGCCATGGACAAGAAGACATCAGATTTTACCCAAGTCTATGACATAATAACCAAATCTGTATCATCAAACTGAAACTTTAATCTGTGTATGTGTGTTGTCTATATATTAAAAACAAAAATGTTCGACAATAAACTCTTCACTTTAATGTATTTTTTCAGCTGCAGGTTCTGTAGAAATTGTCATTCTCAAAGAAAAATAATTGAAGAGAATAAAAGATCAAGGCATAGGGAGACAGAAATATTGTCCAATAGTTGCTAAGTGAGAAAATTACTGTCCATAAAATAAATAAATATTTTTGTATCAAATATACATACTATAATCTTTAAATATATTAAACAAAATTTAATAATAAAAAAGCATATTTTTTGTCAACATATACCAGTAACAAATAAGAGTTTTCATTACTTAAACTATTAAGTGCAAACTTTGATTTCAAGAGAGAGTTGTTTCAGCAGTATGGGTTTGCAAGACTGGTCCCCTTTTTGCAGTAAAATTAGACACCTTTATTGTTGGCTAAGGGTGCCAGTCTATGGTTCAGGAAGCACAATTGTGACTTTTAGAACGGTGATTATAATTTGTTCAAAAGTTTCTGGATGATATATTTGATATGCAGAAAAATATCAATGTACTCAATTTGTATGTGCAGAAATATTTGAAAATGAAGTCCTCATGTAGTTATTATAAGGCTCCTTAATTTCCGTGAGAGGTCAACGGTTTGGGTTCGGCATTTTGGGTTGTGTCTTTTAGATGCAATCATGTGAGCCATAAAAGTATGGTGTTCTCAAAGTCATTACTCAGGTAATTTTGGTTATCAATCTGACATTCCTTCTGCGAAGAATAATTTTGTTTGGTTGATGTGATAGAATTGATAAACAGGTTGTGCAATGCCATTTTGAATTGGAGACAAACCTGAACTTTTGCTGGCAGTTGACAGGTACAAGGCAACACAAGATCACTCTGACACATTACTATTCTTTGATAAGTTGGTAGACAGCAGATACATTGTAAAATTAATTTTTTTTAACTATTTTATTTTATGATTTATTGCATACATGATGTTTTTCATGCCACAGGAATAAAATAGGGAAAATAATTGTTGACTGTTTTACAAAACATTATGAATGTTTGCAGACATTTTTGTTAACCCCTTCATCAGAAGTTGGGGTGGGCCCCCCTTCTGCTACAAGTTTCGCAAAGCTGGGGATTGACTTACCGTACATACTTGCGTATAAGCCAGGTCCATATGCAAAGAATATAGCATAATGCGCCAGCAGATCAGGGTCTATGTTGATTGTTCTACTGGTTAGTCCTTACAAACTGCATAGACCCAGATCTGCCAGCACATTATGCGATGGCAGATCTGGGTCTATGCAGTTTGCAGTTGGTATCGGCTTATATGTGAATATATACAGTACATATGTGATTGTAAGGCCTGTTCCAACACCTGCACAAGTACAACTGACCGGTTTAAAAACTCTATCTTTATATTCCATTTATTATTTTAATCAAACCTTTATATAGAAATATCACAAGATATTAGCAATCAGCAATTTTTTGTTAAATTTTTATGACCTTATAGGGAGATATAATTAACATTTAACAATATATGTAATTTTGAATCTTAATTTGTGCCTTAGTTGATTGACTTCAGTTAAATAAGGCAGCAGTGGGATCAATACAGGTGCAACAGTTTAACATAGCTATTGCTAATCACCGATTTGGAATTGCAGTCACTGAGATACAAATTTCATTATGGAGGAAATTTAAGATAAAATGGGTGAACACATATGATATATATATTGACCATTCAGTCCATCAGTCTGTCTGGCCCGGGCTTTCATTGTTCATTTACCGTATATACTCATGTATAAGCTCATACCAACTGCAAACTGCATAGACCCAGGTTTGCCATCGTATAATGCGCCAGCAGATCTGGGTTTATGCATTTTGTAAGGACTAATCAGTAGAACAAACAACATAGACCCTGATCTGCTGGCACATTATGCGATGGCAGACCTGGGTCTATGCAGTTTTCAGTTGGTATTGGATTATACTTGAGTATATATGGTAAATGGACAATGAAAGCCCAGGCCAGATCGTTGGACTGAGTGGTCCATATATTTATCACATGTTCAAGGAAGCCATGAAAGTGCACTGTTGTAAGTAAGGTTACCTTATACTTGGGTACATTATACTGGGAGCACTCACTATAATACTGTTCAAGGAAGCCATGAAAGTGTATCATGTTATAAGTAATGTTACCTTATTCTGGGATACATTGTACAGAGAGTTCATACAATAACAATATTCATTATAACACTGTTCAAGGAAGCCATAAAATTGTACCATAAGTAAGGTTACTTTATACTGGGGTACATTGTACTGAGAGCATTCACTATAACACTGTTAAAGAAAGTCATCAAAGTGTACCATGTTATACTGAGACACCTTATTTTGGGGTACATTATACAGAGAGCTCTTACTATAACACTGTTCAAGGAAGCCATGAAAATGCACCATGTTGTAAGTTAGGTTATTTTATACTGGGGTACATTATGCATAGTATTGCTGTATCATCATGTAATGGGAGCCATTACCATACCTGCCTTAAAAAAGGGACTGTGATATAATGAGGTGGCTTAAAGTGAGGGACTACTGTACAAAGAATGTATGTAAACATGCCCTGAGTGTTATATGAATTTAAAACTCTGTTTATTCATAAATTCTGGCTCTTTAATGTATTACCATATATACTCACGTATAAGCCGATACCAACTGCAAACTGCATAGACCCAGATCTGCCGTCGCATAATGTGAGGCAGATCTGGGTCTATGCAGTTTGTAAGGACTAATCAGTAGAACAAACAACATAGACCCTTTTCTGCTGGCACATTATGCGACAGTAGATCAGGGTCTATGTTGTTTGCATTTGGACCTGGCTCATATGCGAGTATATACGGTAATTACATTTTATATTCATTATACATTGAAACTTCAGGCCCATCTGTAACTCTGCAGACTGGTCACTTATTTTGGTCTGGTTTGAGCAAGTTTTATTGCATTTTACATTACTGTATATACTTGGTTATAAGTTGAGTCTAACTGTACAGACCCAGATCTGCCATCACATAACTCACCAGCAGATCTGGGTCAATGCAGTTTGTTAGGAGTAATCAGTAGAACAAACAACATAGACCCTGATCTGTTTGCGCATTATGCGATGGCAGATCAGGGTCTATGTTGTTTGCAGTTTGACTCGACTTATGAGTATAGATGGTAGTTGCACTGATATTGCAGGTCTTCTGTATCTGTAGTGCCTAAACTTGCTTCTAAAATGAAATTACTTTGATTGTGGATATTATATTTGGGCATATTGGATTTTTAAAATAAATGACACCTTTTGGTAAATTATTCTGATATTTTTGACAGTCTTTTAATTTTGGTAACAACTGATTATTCCACCAGTGTAACCAAAATGTACCATGTTATACAGATTACACAATGTTTCTGGCAACGTGATGTCAATCAACATGATGTCAATCACGCTACAAATCTGTGTAGTTCATTATGGAAAGAAGTAAGTAATATTGTCATTTTTACTGTTCCTTAGGCAGATAAATGACTATAATGAAAAGTTGTTGGAATGCAGTTGTTTTCAAGTCACTAGATTAAGATTGATTGCGAAACGTAACAGTAGGGATTTTAAAATGAGCCTTTTATATTTATGTATCAGCTCTTATGGATACAAATGAGCGAGTCTTGATAAATGGATTTCAAATTAATATACAAACTGTATATTGATTTCCATTATTCAGAAATACAAGAGATTACCTTATATACCCGAATGAATTGCACTCTTTTTCCAGGCAGTAATGGACCTGAGTCGGTGAAAATTAACAGATTTGATTATAGCAAAGCAGCAGTTTTCTGTACTAATTTGGAAATGTGGATTTAATATGCTTAGATAATTGATGGTTATTTAGAAATCAACAATAGGCCAGAGAGACACTCTACTCCATTAGTTGGCGATTAAAAATTCATGTAAGTTTTCTACTCTATTTATCCAATTGGTTTAGCAAAGAATACATAATGACAGTTTTAAAACCAGTCAATTAGACTAGTACAGATATGAGATCAGGCCTATCAATGAAAACAACCAGGCACATAATTTACCAGTCAGAGGACTATTCACAGGTCTATTTATTACCATAGTTATAAAGTAAATCACATAAGGTACATATTTTATAGTTAGAATTAATGTTCTACAGTAAAGTTGGTTCTTAGTCTTCCTTCATAATATATATATATATATATATATATATATATATATATATATATATATATATATATATATATATATACACATACACATACATATACATGTATATATACACACATATACATGTACATGTATATATATACACACACATACATATACATGTATATATATATACACACACATATACATGTATATATATATACACACATATACATGTGTATGTGTGTGTGTGTATATATATATATATATATATATATATATATATATATATATATATATATATATATATATATATATATATATGCTGAAATCCCTGTATTTGCCGGACGTGCCCAGCACATACTCTGAGCATCCAGACATGGGTCATCATAGAAGTTCTCAAATACCATTATATCACTCTGTCTTTGATTTGTTTTTTCCATTAAACTGCCAAATAAACATCATTGTGAAGTAAAATTCAGAGGTGTCTAAATCTTGTTTACAGATTGTTTCATTGTCGGACAATCAATAAAGGTGTCGCTGACAAAGTTTAATTCAAAGATGACTAGGTCTAGTGTACACATTGTTTCTTTTTCAGACGATAAACAGAGGTGTCGCCGATTTGGCTTGTTTGGTCATTATGTTTTCTAAATTGTTTAAACTCTCTATAACCTCAAAACACAAGACGAAAGAGGTGTGAAAGTTTATAGCCTGGACTTATAAAAAAAACAATAGTTGAACAATTTCCCCAGGGTCTGTGCTATAGACATTATGTTAGACCTTCAATCTATGTGGTTTGTGTCACGATGTGTCAGCGCATGATATCTTTAGAACAAAATATGTTGAGCCTAGGGCCTGAATGAAGAAAAAAAGATACTAGCAACAACAGCTGACTTTTATCATCATCATCATCCCAAGACTTATTTCGGGACCTCATCCGATAAAACTTCACCATCCGACTTTACCGAAACTGCCTGTTAATTAGGTGTTAGTATTTTCAAGGTTAAGTATGTCAGCTTGTTGTCAGTAAATAATTAATTTTTAGAACATTAGAGTGGAATAAAATACTGATGTTGAGTAAAAAGCTATAGTATAGTTTTCTGAAAGAAAAAAATGATTTTTTTTATAAATAATTAGTTTTTGAGAGGAAACCATCATATAAGGATGATACTAACAATAAAGCAGCAGCAACTCCAGAACCAAAAATGACATATATCCAGTACATTTAATAATTAGGTATATCAATGTTTTCTTTTTGTCACAACTTATTATATCTAATTTGGAGTTTCAAAAATATATGGCCGCCACAATCATTTTCAGGAAAAATGTCTGGCAAGAGCCATTAGAATTTCAGAATCTCTGATATAAATATATATATATATATATATATATATATATATATATATATATATATATATATACATATATATATATATATATATATATATATATATATAAATATATATATATAGGCAACATAGGTAACTTCATGTATTTAGCTGAATAGCCCAAAAAATTCACCTTGCTTGTTTTTGTCTGTCCACATTCCTATATTGGTGTCATAAGCAGTTTGGCAGATTTTGATGTTCTTTAATATGTGAGTTATAGATTGGCATTGTATGTGCTTTTTTGACAGTGTAGACTTTTTGTTTCCATTTCTGAATTATAAATTGACCTTAATTTTTCATTGGACAATTCCATACATGCAGTTTCTTGTAATCAGCTAGTATCATATGAAGAAATGAAGTTGGTTTGATGCTTTATATTGAGTTAAAGCTCCTTACAAGGAGTTTTCTAAAGGAACCCTACCCACCCATGAGCTAAAGCCATGCGACAGGCAGTTTTGAATGTATTTAACAATAATTACTTTTCACGAATGGGGGAAGTTTGACTCAGACTTAAAAAACAACCATCTTTCATCTTCCTAATGTTTTTTTTTTTTTTTTTTACAAATAATAGCCAAAACAATGTACTTATGACTGGGAAGACATATTACTTTTGAATTGTTTTAGAAAAGGAGACATAGTGGCTCAGTAGATAGCATGCCAGACTCATGACCATAAGGGTGTGGGTTTGAATCCTACCATTGGATTAGCCCAGGCTACAGCTAGTGTGGTGCGTCCTTGGACTAGGCACTTCTGGAAGATTTTGCATGTCTGAAATTGATTTTCCTTATTTCTTTACTTCAATTGACTCGGCACTAAATAACCTACTTGCATTGCAGTGCCGTAAAACACCAAACCAAACCCTGTTTTAAAAAATACTCTCTGCAGAGCAATAATAAAACCATCAATAAATTAATGCTTATCAGTTTTACATCAGGAAACGGTAATTTTGCCTTTCAAGGGTTTTATAATTTATTTAATTGTTTAACATAGTTGTAAGATTTTGCATGTTGGAAATTGATTTGCCTGATTTGTTCGTGAAATAGGAAGTCTTAGTAAAAAATGTAGTGGTTTTGAGTTACAATATCTGTAACTGTTGTGTATGAATTGATTTAATTCACAGATATGTGATACTTTTAAAATTAATTAGATTTATATAAAATGACAAGAATTTTTTTCTAAATGTTTGATACGAGCTTAGTGTTTTTGGATTGAGATTTTCAAGTCATATAAGTATACAGGCATAGGTGATGATAAACAGCACTGGAAAGATTGATTTTAATGAATGATTGCCTCCCTCGTCTCTAACAAGGTAGTAATCAATTCCTATGTGCCTTAAAATAAGAGAATAATATTTATCTTGCATAGATATGGAGATAAATGTATCTTGCATAGATATGGAGGTAAATGTATCTTGTATACATATGGAGGTAAATGTATCTTGCATAGATATGGAGGTAAATATATCTTGCATAGACACAGAGGTAAATGTATCTTACATATATATGGAGGAAAATGTATCTTTCATAGATATGGAGGTAACTGTATCATGCATAGATATGGAGATAAATGCATTTACACATATATGAAGGTAAATGTGTCTTGCATAGATATGGAGGTAAATGTATCTTGCATAGATATGGAGGTAAATATATGTTGCGTTGATATGGAGGTAAATGTATCTTGTGTATATATGGAGGTAAAAGTATCTTGCATAGATGTGGAGTTAAATGTATTTTGCATAGATATGGAGGTAAATGTATCTTGCATATATATGAAGGTAAATGTATCTTGCATAGATATGAAGGTAAATCTATCTTGCATAGATGTGCAGTAAATGTATTTTGCATAGATATGGAGGTAAATATATAGATATTGGAAGTAAATGTGCCTTACATAGATATTAGAGCTAAATGCATCTTGCATAGATCTCGGACGTAAATGTTATCTGACATAGATCTTGGAGGTAAATGTATCTTACACTGTACATTTATATTGGTGGTCAATGTACTTTACATAGATATTGTAGGTAAATGTATCTTACATAGATATTGGAGGTAAGAAAAAGATATTAAGCTTTTACAGGATTCAAGAAAAAAATTGTTTGAAAAGTGCTTTAAAATGTTACTACTACTTGCAAATGTGAAAATAAGTGCATGCTGGCCTTATAGAGTGATAAGATGTTGTATGATGTAAGATGGGTGCACCAGTAGATGTGCACAAGCATCAACATTTCCTCATTCATGCATTAGGATTGGTTTTATAGGGTTTAGCACCATTTTTCAGCACATGATAGGCTATATATAGTGGCCAGTATATATGGTGGAGGAAGAACGTGGGAAGAACCACCGACCCATTGGAAGCTACTGGCAGCTTTCTCACATACCCACATTGGTTGAGCCGAGACTTGAACCCATGCGCACAGAGGTGAGTTGTTAGTGATCTGTAAAGGCAAGCAACTTAGACCATTCATCCACCTGGGGCCCCCCGTTCATGCATTATAATGTACATTTCTTATTGGATTTGAACCAAATTTGGTCTTGAGGGTTCGATAATTATTAAATTTTTTCAACATTTTTCTTAGAGATGGGCATCTTGAAAATCTTGTTATCGCTACTCCTCCTGAATTGATGGTCATTTGAACATGGGCTTTTCACTAAAAGACTTATGATGTCTGGTTGGTCCAAAATGAAAATGGTGCCGATCTGACGTGCAATATAGCTGCCATTGTGTCCATCTTCGCTACTCCTCCTACATGGATGGTCATATTAGCATGGGGTTTTCACTAAAAGACATCTTATGATGCCTAGTTAGTTCTAACTGAAAATAGTGTCAATCTGAAGTCCAATATGGCCACCTCAGCAGCCATCTTGAAAATCTTGTTATTGCTACTCCTCCTGAATGAATGGTCATATCAACAAGGGGTTTTCACTGAAAGATTTCTTATCATGTCTAGTTGCTCCTAACAAAAATGGTGCTGATTTGATGTCCATTATGACCACCACTGCAGCCACCTTGAAAATCTTGTTATCGCTACCTCTCCTGAATGGATGATCATATCCTTGAGTCATTGTAAATGGGATTAACATTTGAACCAATTTTAATCTGGTTGCCCACTAAATAAGCTGCAATTGTATGTCTTTCTTGATTTATTATCTTTTTTTGTCAGTTTAAAACAAGTTACCTGTAGATCCTGACTGAAAAAATTGTTCTAGTTCCATTCCATTTAATTTGCACATACAGTTCATTGAGACCTATTACCCCTCATGCAGTTCATCAAAGACAACTAATTAACCATTCCAAATATGTGATGAGAAAGCAATATTCATTGTATGCCTGGGTATCAGTGCTAAGAAACAGTTTGTTTGGTATTGATAAGTTATCCATCATGTAAATCAAGATCCAGACATATTTATGCAATTCACCATCATGTAAATCAAGATCCAGACATATTCATGCAATTCACCATCATGTAAATCAAGATCCAGACATATTCATGCAATTCACCATCATGTAAATCAAGATCCAGACATATTCATGCAATTCACCCTCATGTAAATCAGGATCCAGACATATTCATGCAATTCACCATCATGTAAATCAAGATCCAGACATATTTATGCAATTCACCATCATGTAAATCAAGATCCAGACATATTTATGCAATTCACCATCATGTAAATCAAGATCCAGGCATATTCATGCAATTCACCATCATGTAACTCAAGATCCAGACATATTCATGCAATTCACCATCATGTAAATCAAGATCCAGACATATTCATGCAATTCACCATCATGTAAATCAAGATCCAGACATATTTATGCAATGAGCAAACTACAACAACAGTATCATCATATATGTATGTCTTACATTTGTGCATACTCTTCTTTTAATTTGAAATTTAATTTTGTTTAAAATATTTTGTACTCTCTGTTAGGTTCTGTACCCTATTGGTCACCACCCCAGCCCCACCCACAGTTTACATATAATAAATTTGAAATGGGATCTATATATCTAAGTGCCATTTATAGAACACCCACATATTTATGGCTAGTCTAAAACAGAATTAGGTCTGAACTAAATTCTGGTACTACCCCAAGAGCAAGTCCCAAGAAAGTCCAAATCAAATTGATTAATCCTGGAGATCAAGAATCTTGACTTATCTAATTACCATCTTTGAGTTTTATATGTTTTAAGCTTATCAGCCATTGTTTTACTGTATATTTTTTATCTTGATAGAAAGAATACTGGCATGAAGACCTTTCAGATTTATACAAATGATGCCATTCCATCATCTAAGATATGGTCACCAATACTAAAAATAGAAAAACATTTAAAGGACTTATTTTAAAAAGCTGCTCAACTGAATTTGACTAAATTTGAAAGAAAGCATCCCAGCATAGAGGGCTTTCAGATTTGTACAATCCACCACTAAAAGTAGAAAAAAGTGTTGGACAAATTATGCTGATGTGCCATAAAATATGCATGAAGATAGAAAAAACTAGAGAAACCTTGAAACAATTGCTTTCATGACATATGCAATAGAAGAAATTTCAACAGAAAACATCTTACTGCTCATGCATTTGCCCATTTGGCAGACGTCAGCCAGTTTAGTGATCTCATGCCCACTTGGGGATCTTGTTGAAAATTATTTTCTATGTCTCTGAGTTTTTGGACATCAAGAAAGATAATTATCTTTTAGCATCAGAAAACATAAGGTAAAGATGGTAGATCTGGAAATAAGTACAGGCCAAAATTAGGTATAAACTTTTTCTGACATTCAAACAGGGCCTGGATGCATCCATCAATAGAAAAACTTTTGACTCTATAAAAATAGAAATAGAAGGGAAATTTTCACTGAACTTTAGTCGAGTATGCATCTTAAACATAGTTTCCTGTATGCTTTTGTATCATTGACTTGACAAAGTGTCTTGTAAAAATGGAGTCTGTCGGATTAACATTTTAGGAATTATCCCGATTTTTGTAGAGTCCACTTTAGTGGGAAGCAAGACATGGCAGTCACTTTTCCGACAGTGGCGGTGGCATCTGATGAAGCTAAGACAATTCATTCTATGACATGTTTACTCACCCCTTTGACCTTGGGGTTAAGGTCAACGTCATAGAAAATTTGCATTAAGGTTTTGGTTAGAGTTTTTTTTATTTGCTTTTATTTCCTAAGCCCCATGATGGATTTTCTTCATACTTAGGATGAATCATTATGAAGTTAAGACAATTAATTCTATGATACATGCTCTTGTCCCATTGATCTTGCAGTCAAGGTCACAGTTACATTTACTGTATATACTCGCATATAGGCTGGGTTCTACTGAGTAGTCCTTACAAACTGCATAGACCCAGATCTGCCGGCGCATTATGCGACAGCAGATCTGGGTCTATGCAGTTTGCAGTTGTATCGGCTTATACGTGAGTATATACGGTACATTGCACTTGAATGAAAGGCAGCTGCCTATTGAGTCTGTGATTCAAAGGTCAAAGATCAAGATCACTGGAGATGAAATTACATTCTTAGATTCTGCATAATAACTCTGCTTACATTGACCCAGTTTCATCATAGGTATACAACACTTGGACAGTAGCAGCTCCTTAATTTTGGGGGCAAATGGGTCTAATGTTAAGGTTGCTGGCACTGAGCAGGTTTTTACACAAATACACGCTCATGCCTCCAGCTGAAAAGCATGGAGAGCTTAAGATTTCATGGAGGGTCACAAGGTTAAACTTCAAGGTGACTGGCATTCAGATTTTGACTTGGTTTATGCATAATGATATCATTAGAGGTTAAGGTCATCTGAAGTAAACTTATGCTAATAATAGCTACTTTCACCCACTATAGCTGCAGCCAGCCTCCTCTAAATCCAGCCCATAATCTGAATACCAGGTATCCACGATTGGACATAAGGAGTTAGAAAAAATCGTTCCATATAGACATCATCGGCTAGACAGAGAAATTCAATCTATATAGAAACACCTATACTTAGACATGAAAAATTAGGATATTCAATCTAGATAGACATTTAGATAGATTTTATCTACATAGACACCCAGAGAAACTTTATTTCCATTGATACTTGATATTTGTTCTGCTTGGAGAAATTTGAATCCACAAAGACATTTAGAGAAAATTTGTATAATTAGACACTTAGAGAAATGCTGTCTACATTGATACTGAGAGAAATGCTGATTTACTTGAACACTCAGTGAAATTTTTATCCACATAGATGCACACAGATAGTTAATCTACATCAACATTTGCTTTGACATAGAATACAGAGAAATTTGCCTGTAAGTTATTAAGAGATCGGTAAGAATTAATAGACACTATTTACAGGAATTTTGGAGCCGTGATGGCTCAGTGGTTAAAACATTGGACACATGACCAGAAGGATGCAGGTTTGAATCCCTCCATCAGACAAGCTCAGATCAGCATAATATATCCATGAAAGTGTTGCTATGCCTTTAAACACACAAAACCAAAACAATTTGTTAATTTCAGATAAATTGAAATGAACTGGACTAAGGCTGCAGCATTGACCAAAATTTATAAACGTGTACACAGTCTTCGGTAACCAAAACGATGCTGTTTAATTTATAAACGTGTACACAGTCTTCGGCAACCAAAACGATGCTGTTTAATCAAATTGATTGGAAACTCAACCTTTCCCCCAATCTTCGCATTAGGCTTACAGATGACATTATTTGTATGTATAAGCTGATACCAACTGCAAACTGTATAGACCCAGATCTGCCATCACATAATGCGCCGGCAGATCAGGGGCTATGCAGTTTGTAATGGCTAATCAGTTGAACAAACAACATAGACCCTGATCTGCCAGTGCATTATGCGACGGCAGATCAGGGTCTGTGTTGTTTGCATTTGGACCTGGTTTATATATGGTAGGCCATTAACAATTTGAATGCCATACCTCAGGCAATTTCCAATTGTTTCATTTGCTATACATATTTTTACCACTTATTATGACAGGATTCAGTGTGTAAAACATGTCTTTGTTGAATATATCTGACAGTTTTGGTAAGACATCCTAGGATCATCATAATATTGTTTCATATTGCTGCATATGTGTACATGATGAAAAAAAGTTATGCAACCGGACATACTGCCTAGACATGTGCATGGGATGCTTTTGTAGGATCTAAAATGACTAAGAAATTGCTGTGGCTTTTATACTTCAAATGGTGTTTCTTTAAAAAAAAATGTTTCTCATGAAAGGTTCTTTTAATGAACATATTTGTCAAATGTTCAGTTTTTGTAAACATTTAGAGGCAATGTAAAGAATTGTTTGTCAGCATTATCAATAAATTAACCTTTTGTATAATGCTGTGTAATGTGCGGTACAACCAAGTCTAATCAGCTTTGGCTCTTTCCTAGCGATGCCACATTCAATGTGAAATCATTCATACTTGAAAAAAAACATTCACAGAAAAATCCTGCTAAACACTCCTTTTAAGCAAAGATGTGGAAATTTATCATTTAATTGAAGGAGTTAGTTCCTGCATCTCTGCTGTGAATGTTCATTTACGTGGTTACTGGTTGTAACGTTAACAGGCAGTAAAGTAAACTAAGCCATTTACTCATGTAAACATTACAGCCTTGAACATCGAGGGCTAACAGATGCAAAAAAGTCCCTAACAAACACTCTATAATTGTAATTAAGTCCACACACTCTGACAAATTCAAGGTCTCATTGACAAATTCAAGGTCTCATTGACAATTTAAAGTCTCATTGACAAATTCAAGACTTCTAGCTACTAAAGATGCACATCATATGGCTTGATGGATTGCGATAAATTTCCTCACACCAATAAATTAAAGTTCATTTTCATCATTTTAATTGATATGGTCTGGTTTTGTGTTTTACAGCACAGCAACACAGGTAATTTAGTGCCAAGGCAATTGACCTATCACCACTTGTCAATCACGATAATCGATTAACCAATCAGCAAGTGTATTGAGACACACCTCCAGGCATTGTTTACGTCTGCCATTTTCCTCAGACAATCTGTCGCAATATTGAACTGGTTATCATAAATATTTACAAATTTTGCAACAGTTTGTTAATTTTTCGATTGATAATGGTGAAAAGGTGTCCATCAGGGCATTGTAATTCTGAAAGTCGATATCCAGATCGTATAAATGGAGGAGTTAGATTTATTCATTTCCCAAAACCTAGACAAAACTTTGATGGATAAAGGCTTGTGGTCGCCTGCACAATCAGCTGAACATGGAAACAACTGATGGCAATTACTACATGTTTGTTTGCACAAAAGTGTGTAGAAAAGCATGTCCCGTCGATAATTTTAAGAAAAGAGAAATAGTAAGATAACAAATCAAAAAAATATGTAAAAATGAACGTGTCTAGAATAAGGTTGGAAAACCCCTAACATAAGGCCTTGTTGTGTGTGTGTATGTGTTTTCTTCTATGGGAAGCACTAAACCAGAGATTGCATCATTTTAAAGGTTGAACATTTACATTTTAATGTTGGTTTGTTCCCCAAAAAATGCATCATCCTCTCGATCTTTCAGACACTTGAGTGACTCTCTACTTTCAGTCACTGAGCTGAAGGTGGGATGAAAATTGTAATTAATCATAAAGAAATACAAAAAAACAATGGTTTCAGACATTCTTCTAATATTTTAAGCATGTATTTAACATGTTTACATCAACATACAACACTAATCAAAATTCCATCTCATAAACAGAGTAGAACTTTTAAATTGTTATGTACAATAGTACACTTCTAAACAGTAACTATTTATGCATTTGCAATATATTTTTAATTTATTTACCTCTAAGGCAGCCTAAACAATATTCAGATAAAATTAATAAAGATATGACTGCATACTAAATACAATAACATCTTTTGAAGTGATTTTCCTTTTACATTAATATGTTCTTAAGCTGCATTAAAATTGATTTACTGAATTAAAACACACAGGTTATTACTATACGAACTTAAAATACAAAAAGAAATATTGTCTGCTGCAGTATAATTCATGCAACTTGGTAATTTTACATTTTTAAGAATAATAAGAATAATTTGTAATAAACCTATCACTTAAACTGAAACAAATTTCTTTGCCAAATACTGAATGTTTGTTGGAGGCTAACAGGTCATCATGTCACGTGATTCGGTAGGCAGATAGACGGAACAATCTTTTATCTCATGTAAGGTCAATTAGAGTAAAGTGCCTTGCCCAAAGACACACCATGGTAGCCAGCTCTCACTGATCCAATTGTAGGATTTGAACCCGCACTCTTTCGATCATGTGATAGCATGATAACGACTGCTTCACTGCGGCTCATCATTTTGATTCAAGCTTCATATAATATATTTGGATCTATGAATGCTTAGTCTTACATTGGCATT
The DNA here is from genome assembly GCA_029931535.1 of Margaritifera margaritifera. NCBI lineage: Eukaryota > Metazoa > Mollusca > Bivalvia > Unionida > Margaritiferidae > Margaritifera > Margaritifera margaritifera. Next base: position 5,799,970 of record JAQPZY010001636.1, on the reverse strand, counting down.
TCCAATCAAAACCTGTGAGTTTTTGGTCACCATGCCAACAGTTTTATCCAAACGTGATCCTTATTTTTGCACAAAAAGCAATTTTTTGGTCTCCAGATCTTGCAAAATGGTAATGATGAAAGTAGGAAATTTTTTTTATTAGATTCTCTGGGTTCAAAAAATTACTAATGGGTTGTTCAAACCTTTTTTTTTAGATTTCTATTTTTAGCAACTCTTTGTCTTAACCAAAAAAACCTAAGTAATTAAAGTTTGCAGGAAGGCAAACCTAAAAATGGTGTGATGGGTCTCAATTAAGGGTTAGATGGTATTCTATGAAAAGTTCAAATAACGAATTTAACCTTTCATTTAATTTAAGAACTCTTACAAATTTTCACCCTACTGCTTACTGGCAGATAACACAGCCAATGAGAAATTTCTTCCTTATCAAGTACTAATGAACTTTACAGATTATAGTCATTTTACTTAAGATGTGTGAATTCCAAACAGTTAAAATACTTTGTCTTGAAGGGATGATCTCATTCAGTTTTACTAATGCAGTCAAATCTGCTTGTGAGGTCACCTGAATTATGAAACTGCTTGCTTAATCAGCCACTTTTCCAAGTCTCTTTCCCACAAATTACTGCGCACTCTCTCATAAGCAGTCACTGACAGGAAGGAAAAATTTTGATTGGTAAAGGGAGGTGGTTGTTAAAGAGAGACAAAACATGTAGATGAAACGAAGAGAAGGGAACATCAGACCCTGATTGGATAGAAGGGGATTTTGCTTAAGAGAGGCAACCATTATGTGAGGTAACACTGTTTGTTGTAGTAATGAAATAAACCTCTATTTTAATTAACCTTAAGATTAAGAGTATTTTATATAATATGAAGGATAAACAAAGGAATAAACCTCAATTAAGCAATCACCTGTTTAAAATCGACACCTTTCCTATTTCCAGATGTGGTTTCTAAAGACTAGTTTGACTATATGTTTATTGTATTTATATGAAGCACATTCTCATATAATCATAACCCTACTGTATGTTTTTTCCAGAAATTGTGATTTCTTAAGCAAAGCTGTCTCATTGGTATGACGGATCCCCAGTGAATTGTAAATCCAATATGGTGTCGTTCAAATGACCATACTCTCACTCTTGTTACATCAACTTGAAAACCATGGATCTGCAGGAATATCTTGCCAAGAAATTTGGATTTAATAGTAGCAATATCTTACCCATCGCTATTGGGTAGCCATTACTTTTTTGTGCTGAAAAACCTCGTCCGTTGGATGTGAATACATCCTCCCGCAGAGTGGAAAATTGTCAATAAGACACGGTCCACTCGTGCACCTCACATGCCCATGCGCAGAATAGTCATCTTTTTCAAGGATGCCATGTTAATGGATGTGTTAGATCTGTGACCAGAGATAAATTTCTAATGTTGCTAGTGCTTCACTGCATTGCGGTCTTCTCTCAACAGATATTATCTCGGTGTTACACGTGTCCTCTCCATATTATGTTTACATGCCAGTAAGCCCCACTCCCATTCAGAATTTGATTCTTTAAGGGACCTCTTAGGTTACCATGCTGTATCCCACCCCTTAGGGGTTAGGGTACACTTATATTCATTGTCATTTACACTGGGTATGGATAAGTCCCTAACATACAGGAATTATGTATTCCTTTATCTTGTATAAATGCCAAACTCGATGTTTTTTGACTGTTGTATATTGATAATTGTTCTTGCAACTCGCGTCACATTATTATTTTTGTGTGTTTGCAATTGCTCCTCAATAAAGGTTTAACAGTTGAACATATTACTTTAATATAAGAAAAGACAGGTACATTCTCATTGTTTACCTTGTGCACAATTGAGTTCATGCACTGGGGTGTATATAGCACACCATATAAACAACAGGTGAGTTCACATGTGACATATATATCATGTTGTCGTTATTCAATGTTTTCTTACAGGAAATTTTTATTTCAGAGAACAATGTCGGGACACTTTGTGGCAAAGTGTGGCCACAAGAAGTGCCCTTGGGACATTCACCCAGACTGCCTCACTTGTTCAAAATACACATGAAGAATCATTGTGCATTTTGCAAATTATTGAATCTGGAATCTAGCCGATTCCAGATGTACTGATAGAGGGCGGAGGAAACATCAATCCCCCTCATCTTCTGATTGTTCAGGTTTCTCTCTTGCAGAGCCCCAGAGGGCCCACTGCAAGATGACTAGTTCTTCAGTTTGGAAGAAGGCTACTGGGTCATGGGAGCTTATGGGACCAGTCTCTTTGGAGAGAGGTGAGGCCCCTCCTGTAGGATGGAATGAACGTTCAAGGAGTAGATCGCCTCCCTCCAAAAGAGAGAAGTCAAACACTCCTCACATTCAGAGTAGTGTGTTGCCCCCTTCTGTGAGGAACGAGTGCACCGCTCATCTCACACCTTGGGTAGCTTGTTGCATCCTCCTGCGCGGGAGGAGCTACACTGCACCCAACACTTCCGGGGGTAGCGTGTCATGCCCTCCTGAGTGGGAGCAGCAACACTGCACCTTGATGAGTGAAGAATCAGACAAACTCAGCTCTGACATATATATGTCACCTAACCGGTCACTGACCATTCACCAGGCAGAGACTGGTCCAGTCACTGGTCAAAGTCTGATGACAAGTCACCAGGTACCGGTCACTGGTCAGTTTATCAAAGTGACTGGTCAGTGTTTGGTGACCGGTCACTGGTCAGTTCACCCCAGTGACCGGTCATCTTGTGCCAGTTGCCGAATTTCCACAAGTCATTACTCAGGGGCCTCACAATACTGGGATAGGGATCGGACTGTGTTCCCCCCTTTCTCCACTCAACCATCACACCCTATACAGGATTGGGAGTCTGTCCACTAGGTTCAGACTGGGGAAGGGGATTGGTTCGGTAAACTCCCCCTTTCCTATTATCCCAATGAATTTGTATGGGATGTGGGGCCCTCCACCTCAGGGTAATTTGTCCCTTATGCCTCCTTGGGCTACTGGACCCTGGACCCAGAGTAGAGGCGATGCCATGGCTCATGACCCGCCATCACCTCCTCGTCAGGTGGCAGCCACCAGGAAGGCTGGAAGTGTAACATCATCCAGGAAAGACAAGCGGTCTCATCTTCCTCCTGGAACTTCTAGTACACATAGAGCCCCTACTCACCATGATGAGATATGGGAAATAGAACTGAGTGCTCCTGTGTCACTTCTACCAAAGGACATAGTGATGCCCAGCCACTCTCCTGCTTGCAGTGTTCCAGATGATTTGGTTGATTGTTATGGGTTTAACGCCATTTTTCAGCACATGATAGGCTATACATGGTGGCCAGTATATTTGGTGGAGGAAGAACCTGAGAAAACCCCCAGGAAGAACCACCGACCCATGGGAAGCTACTGGCAAGCTTTCTCACATACCCACGTTGGCCGAGCCCGAGACTCGAACCCATGCAGACAGAAGTGCCCGGGGCCTCTGTTCTAAATGATGATGCCCTATCTATCCTTGTTGATTCCAATGAGTTTGAGGTAGAAGCAGCTCATTTGATGCCTCCTATCAGGTCCATCAGCTCCTCTCAGTTGGATGTAGAGGAGGACATCTGGTGCTTTGATAAGGCGGTAAGTGAAGTTTACTGCCTCTTACCCACAGACTTGTATTCGAAATCATCTGGCGTACAGTCCATGAAGATCCTTCCCATTTTGGAAAAGATGTCTGGGGCTTACAACCAGATCTCCTGCTTCTTCTTCATTCCCCAATGATTGAGGAAATATAACAGAGGTTTTCCACAGGCCAAGACATCGCACAGCGATGAAGAGAGTGGTCCGTTCCTCCCTCTACCTTGAGGCCTATGGTCTCTGCTTTGAGTCACAGGGTACATTCCCATGAAGTGGCCCATTAAACCTCCCCAGCTGGATGCTGGTTCATCCCAAGTGGGTATTTGAAGTGGAGCCTGGGCACGCCTTCCCGTTAAAACAATTGAAGCTATTGAGCAGAAAGCCCAGTTCTTTGTCACCATAGCTTCTCATGCTGACTTCTTCTCAATTACTTCATTTAGTATGCTGAAAGAGGCTGCACTGAATCCAGCTGCATTACAATGTGTGCTGGAAGCTGTGGCCTAGATATCCCGGCATGTGCTTTCTGTTGCAATGGCATTATCGGCAGAACTTCTGGATCTGCCATGACATTGTGTTGGACTCCTCGAAGGTCTTACTAAACCACAGTAAAGACCTTCTAAGGGCTGCTCCATAGAATCCAAGAACCTCATCGGAGGACTAATTCCTACCGTGGCTTCACAAGATCTAAAGGATCATCAACAAAGATTATTCCCACCCACTCCTGGCTCATCACAATTGGCCAGGAAGCATACTAATGCAAATTGCCACCAGGGTCCATCCACAAAATGTTTCAAACAGACCCAGCGTCAGTCCAATCTGCAACCTCAAATGAGATCTTCACCTTATCAGTCGAGTTCAAGGCACAGAAATAACTGAAGAACTGCTAGGAGGAAGTTCTCTAACCCACCTTTTTTTCCTAAGGAAGGAGGAGGAGAGACAGCCCTAGGGACTCGCACCCTCTCCTGCCATGCATTCCTCTCCCATACATTCCCATAGGTGCTCATATAGGCTTCATTTCCGAGGCTTGGTCAAGTGTCACAGACAATAGGTGGGTCCTTTCCTTGTGAGCAAGGGTTACTGAGTACAGTTTCAGGAACAACCCCCTCTGTCAGGGACCCCCATACTTCACCAATCCATCCGGTTAAATTAAAGAAAGAGGTGCACATCCTTTCACAGAAAGGGGCAGTTGAGAGGGTCCTGAACAATCAGTCTTCCAAATTCTACTCCCTAATCTTAATGGTCACCAAGGAAAGCAGAAAGTTTTGTCTCGTAATCAATCTTTCCCCCTTAACTGGTTCATCTGGTGGAACCTTTCAAGATGGAGACCATCATTATCAATCCTGAAGCTATGTGTCTGTCAGATTGGGCAGTCTCCATCAACCTTCAGGATGCTTACTTACACATCCTGACATTCCTCCACTTCGCAGTACATCCGGTTTTGCTTGAACCAGGAAGTCTTCCAATTCTGGGTTCTGCCATTTGGAATTGCACCCAGAGTTTTCACCCGAGTTATGGGAGTAGTAGTGACATACCTTTGATTACTGGGAACTCTGATTCTCCAGTACTTCAATGCCGGGATGATCCACAACGCTCAGGTATAGTTCTTCCATCAGGATCTGTTCTGTTGCTGGTCTGCACTAACTTGGTCCGATCTTTTACCCAGCCTCGAGAAGTCAGAGCTCACTCCATCTCAGAACTTCATTTACATGGAGATGAACTTTCTCATGAACCAGATCTTAGTCCAGATCCCTCGGGACCTGATAGAATGAATCCTGACTCTTATAGAGGTGCTACAAGGAAGACATCATTGTCAGCTCGCCTTTACCTATCCCTATTGGGAACCTTGAATGCCGCTACAGATCAGGTTCTGTTAGGATGTCTCCATATGCTGTCTCTATTGTTTCTCCTTCTCACAAGGTGAAAACCACTCAGAGATTCATTCTCAGCTCTGATTCCATTAAGACCAGATTTTCATCACCATCGGAGTTGGTGGTAAATCAGGATAGGTTTCTGACTGGGGTCCCCATGCATGCACCCAACCCCCATTCCTATCTGTTCGCCGATGCGTCAGATTCTGGTTGGGGCGCTCATTTAGAACCAGGGGGTTTGATCCTCCAGGATCACTGGACTCTCAATCAGCCTTCCACATCAGCAATCTAGAAATGAAGGCTGTATTTCTAGCATTGCAAGAGTGCATTGACAGAGTAAAGGGTTGATATGTCATGGTCTCTACCGACAATATGTCCGTCATAGCATACCTCCGATGTCAGGAAGACACATGCTCTGCTGGGCAGCCTCAGAGGACATGACACCCTGAGTTCACCACATTCCGGGCAAGAAGAATGTATTAGTGGACAGACTGTCCAGGTCAGGCAAAATAGTCCTCATGGAATGGTCCCTACACCACTCCATAACAGAGTCCCATTTTACACTGTGGGGAAACCCTCTGGTGCATTTGTTTGTGACCAGGCTCGACAACAGACTACCCTTGTACGTCTCTCCAGTCCCAGACCAGAGGGCATGGGCAGGGGATGCATAGCACACAGAGGCGCCATAACATTCTCCACCTTCGCGCTTGGCTCATCTCAAGCGACCTATCTGCCAGAACAAGTTTTGGGCCAGGTTACCAGTTGCATCATTCATGCCAGAAGAGACTCTACATTCAAGGTCTATGATGCCAGGTGGAGAATCTTCTGCGATCGGTGCAGTAGGAACCTAGCTGTTGCACTGTGAGTCCTGTTGCTGACTTTTTGTTTCTTTTCGAGAACAAAGGATGTTCAATATTGGCTATCAAGGGCTATGGAGTTGCCATTTCCAACACACTTAAATTCTCTCAGGGCATGGCAATTGGTTCTGATTTGCACCTTGCTGATCTTATTAAGTATTCAAGTGGCAGAGATCTGTCTTCCGCTCTCTTACACCCAGATGGAATTTGTCTTGTGTTTTTGTGGTCTTTGACCAAACCCCCTATGAACCATTAAGTGAAGCTTCCTTTCAGGACTTTACACTCAAGACTGTGTTTTTGCTTGCCTTACTGTCTACAAGAAGAATAAGCGAGTTTCATGCCTTGTCTTTGACACTGGCCATCTCCGGTTATTGGCAACTACGATTCCGTTTCTCTTCTTTGCCAACCAAGATTTTTAGCTAAATCAACTATATTGGTAGCTCCACTACCCATAGATATCCCAAGTCTGAGTGGAATTGTGCTGGGGATGATCAAGATAGGCTATTATGCCCAGTCAGGACACTATGTTCTTAATGTATTAAAGGGAACGATTGACAACGTCTTCTAACTCGGGATTGTCACTGCCATCAAGAGCTTATCAGTCCCTTGCCGATAGAGATCTTCTCTAGGAAATTAAAAGCCCATGAGGTTCAAACCATTGCTGTCTCATGGACCTACTGAAATCATTTTTCTCTGGGAATCATAGTTGCAGCACAACACGTGGCCCAGAGAAACACCAACATTCAGTAAAGTGGATCTCTCCCTCAAATGGTGACTACTTTCCATTTTTCTCTGTTTTGATCAGTTTTAACACATCATCCTATCCACGTAACTGACAAATTCAGCTATGCAATAGTGACAGATAAGATATTGCTGCTATGAAAATGCAGGATTTTTTTGGTGGGGGGTAAAACTAATTTTAATTATGCAATACTTACCTGTCGCTATTGCCAAATGCCCTCCGCGCACCCCCCTTTGATGTCCTGGGATAATCATCATCTTTGAAAAAGATGACTGTTCTGCGCATGGGCATGCAAGCTGCATGAGTGGACTGTGTCTTATTGACAATTCTCCAGTCTAGGGGAGGATGTATTCACATGAAACAGACGAGGTTTTTCGGCACAAAAAAAGTAAAGCTGCACCATAGCAATGGGTAAGTATTGAATAATTAAAATTAGTTTTACCCCCCCCCCCTCCAAAAGCACATTTCTGCAATATATCCATAGGTTTCCAATATAGAAATAGCATATTTTACTCTAGAAAAGGAATCATGGGTGCAAAATTCACACATGAAAACATACAGTCATTCCTACATTGTAATATTCTTATCTTAAAACTAAAGTGCAGACATATACAGTAATATCAGCTGGTTGTCAAAAGAACGGAGAAAAAAGTCAGTTTCTCTGTCCTCTTGGTACATGTATAATCAAAGTACTACCCACAGTAATATACGATGAAACATCTTTAAACCAGCTTCTCTGAAATCCACTTTCCTCTGTGGACTTACCACATATTTTGATTTCAAAAGGCCAGTTTCAGGGTTTAAACAATTAAGTAGCCTGGATTGCTATCGGAAAACAAAAGAAAAATGCACCAGTTATAATCAAAGGGAGATGCCTAAACACAAAACAAAAATGGGTCTATGATGATCTAGTCAATCTGTATTCAAAATTTAAACCTATATTATGGTCATTCTTTGATGAATATATGACAGGTACATGTATGTGAATATATGATGAATATTCATTGAACATCTGTGTCTTTTTATATAGTTTACATCACTTTGTAGGATTGTTTATATCAGTGAAAAAAGGTACTTTTTGAGCACGTAACATATGGCTAGAAGGTGATCTGGAAGAACGAGATTTGGTAAAAACAACGAATAAAGCAAAATCCGCATGTAATATTTTTAAGAATAAAGAAGGATATAAGTAATGCTAAGCATGATATGCACTGTGTAAGTATTGTACACTAGACCTTAGGTGTATTTTTGGTGTCCTGGTACATGCTAAGCATGATATGCACTGTGTAAGTACTGTACACTATAGACCTTAGGTGTATTTTTGGTGTCCTGGTACATGCTAAGCATGATATGCACTGTGTAAGTATTGTACACTATAGACCTTAGGTGTATTTTTGGTGTCCTGGTACATGCTAAGCTGCCCCTTAAGTATTAAGTCTTTATTTACAATTATTTTATTTCATGTTGGAGAAAGCAGAAAATATGCACATACAAAATAATAACATAAACACAATCATAGTAGTTCAAAACAGTTTATTGACGTGGTAATTGAACAAGAGCTACCGGGTAGTCACAGTTGTGTGATGTCTGATGATCTTGATGATTTTGTATTAAAAGTGTTGCATCTGTATAAATGTTTGGACACCAAAAAGGTTATATTTTTTATGTGCATATAAGTCTTGGAACACAAAAAATAATAATTAATAGCTTTTAATTCCAATTTTCAGTCTAGGGAAATTTTATTCTTACAACAATTTATAAATTGATTATAATAATGGGCACCATATAGCCATTATGGATGTGCCATTAAACCCTCAACATACATACATACATACATACATACATACATACATACATACATACATACATACATACATACATACATACATACTCACTAATGATGATGTTAAAAAAACATAAAAACTACAATTTGATATAGCTTAAGGATGCATCAAGGCTATCGTGCAGACATGTTCTTAAGCTTTATTAAAAAAACAAGCTCTTTTTCCCCCGACTCGGAAGAAACACAATTGTAGTTTATTTTTTATTTCATGTCCCTTTGTTGCACTTTCAACATAGTTTCTAGCAAAACAGTTTGAAAGATTTCATAGCAGTTAGACATTTATAAAAGTTTGTTTGGTATATGAATACACCAAAATAGTTGCAGTATGGACCCAAAAAGTTTGGAACACATTTTTGAAGTTGTGAGAAAATAAACACTGGCTAGTATGTAATAAACACTGGTTAGTATGTAATAAACACTGGCTAGTATCTAATAAACACTGGCTAGTATGTAATAAACACTGGCTAGTATGTAATAAACACTGGCTAGTATTTAATAAACACTGGCTAGTATGTAATAAACACTGGCTAGTGTGTAATAAAAAAAGGAAAATTGATGGCAAACCAATCTCTCTACCCACTGCTTCCTTTCCACTATCATTTGGGACTGGGGATGAGATGGTTCATCAATTAGATGATAAGGTAATGACCATTGCTAAGAATATCAGCATTAGTTACTTTTAGAGTTTCTCAGACAAAACCAGATGGGGACTAAAGGGAGTAATCATTGTACTCTAATGTTATCCTATTCCAGGTAGCTTATCTTCAAGTTTGGCTGTTAATGCTATAAATTTCAGAATGAATTATGATCTTTTTTGTTGGTTGGAGAATAGAGAGTTTGATAGCTGTGTATTATATTAGCATGCAAACTTTCAATTTGTGTAAGGTTCTGTAAAATTGGTGTTCCAAGCATCCCTTGCAGTTATTTTTAGAGTTGTAAAAGAGATAAGCTGAACTTTTCATTGCATCTTTCTGACTTGGAAAGGTGAATTATTTCTCTGTGTTAAGTAAATATTTACAATATGATACCTACATGATACATAGACAAGGTCATTCTATGAAATGTTTTTCATTTACATTATTTGTTGACTCGTATCTTGGCTTTAGGGACATGTTTGCTCAAGATGTATGCATAAGATTTAATATTGTTCGTAGATTTAATTTTTTCATTTTGCCAACTTGTGTTGTTTTTACGTGTGCCTTGAATGAATATACTTAATGAAGGGAAATATATAGCAAACTTGTATTAAACTCTAATGAGCAGTTTTAAAAATGTGCCTGATTAATTTCAAACTTTCATGTTGCTAGTCTGGGCTGTGAGAGTTGTCATGATGGATATAGTTGTCCGGTCGATCGCTGATACAGCTCTCCCCCATTATAACACACCTCGTTATCACATGATTCCGGATATAACGTGGTACTAATATGGACCCCACGACCAAAATCACCCCAATGTAAACAATATGGGTTGAAAGAAAACAATGTGAAACTTAGTCTTATATATCCATTTTCTTTTCAAAACAATATTATTTACAAAATTTTGACAGTGCCCACCGTACCACTGTTAGGTATATCACAATATTCTCAATATATCGTGGTTCCATACATATTGCAGTTCTCAATATAAGGTGGTTCCATACATATTGCAGTTCTCAATATATCGTGGTTCCATACATATTGCAATTCTCAATATATCGTGGTTCCATACATATTGCAGTTCTCAATATAAGGTGGTTCAGTACATAAAGCAGTCAGTTGTTATAGACCCCAACTACCACATTATAACGCGGGAGAACTGTACATTGGTCTACCGATTTACTGTAAAATAAATTTTTTTTAAATTGCTTGAAACAAAAATCACACAGAACAATGATGCTAAATAATATAAAATGATAGTAAATTTTGAAGATGAATTCAGATTATGGAGGTACATGACGAGCTGGTTGACAAGGCTGTCAAATTTGTACAACATACTCTGTGAACTTACCACTTTTGACTATGGGAAGATAACTATTACTGATTCTGTATATAAACTTGATTATATCAAGATGCTGCAATATATTGCTTAGAACTTACCTTTTTAATATGAAATCAAAATTATGTCCAGATTATCTCCAACCTTATTAACATCTACCAAAACTTGTATTCACTTTGAACCATCTGACAACTGACAACTTGTTATATAACCAGAATGGATTAAGAAACATCATTGCTGGGACTATTACTGCTTTCACATGTGAAGAACTTTAAAACATGGTGATATCCATATGCATCAGGGAAATCATTGATTTTGGAAAAGAAATTGAAATTATCCCTTACAAGAATGCTAAAAAACAAAATTAATGTAAATACAACATTTTCTACACATTTTATATTTTATAGAACTAGTTTGTCACAAGCAGTATGTTTTCTTTACTGGAATGAGAGCACACTGTTCAAATTTCTTTACAATAGACCTCAAGTGTACACTGTCCTAAATTGTATTGCAATGGACCTCAAGTGCACACTTTCATAAATTGTTTTTATATGGACCTTGAGTGTACACTGTCCTATATTGTTTTGAAATGGACCTAGTCTACACTGTCCTAAATTCTTTTGCAATGGACCTCGAGTGCACACTGTCCTAAATTGTATTGCAATGGACCTCAAGTGCACACTGTCCTAAATTGTATTGCAATGGACCTCAAGTGCACACTGTCCTAAATTGTTTTTATATGGACCTCGAGTGTGCACTGTCCTAAATTGCTTTGCAATGGACCTTGAGTGTACACTGTCCTAAATTGTATTGTAATGGACCTCGAGTCTACACTGTCCTAAATTGCTTTGCAATGGACCTCGAGTCTACACTGTCCTAAATTGCTTTGCAATGGACCTCGAGTGTACACTGTCCTAAATTGCTTTGCAATGGACCTCGAGTGTACACTGTCCTAAATTGCTTTGCAATGGACCTCGAGTGTACACTGTCCTAAATTGCTTTGCAATGGACCTCGAGTCTACACTGTCCTAACTTGTATTGCAATGGACCTTGAGTGTACACTCTCCTAAATTGTTTTGCAATGGACCTCTCAGTATGACAATCAGCTATCACATAACAGAAATTCCAGTGGCCCTGTCACTAATCTAATCATCCAGATAGGTGTCAATACTTATCTCATCCGTTTGTATAGTTCTTCTCGTCATTCTGTTGTCAAACACTGAATTTTTTAAAGGAGAAAAATGTTAATTATAAAGAAGTAGGTATGCCAAGCATTCACAATTTATTGTCTCACCTGCTTTAGCTTTAACCAAGGTTTCACTCACCAGCAGTGGCAGACACTGGCAGTGTCAGCATTGGTTAAGATTTTGATTTAAATTTGGTTAAGGTTTTGGTTAAAAAGTTTGGTTAAGATTTTGGTTAAAAAGTTAGGTTAAGGTTTTGAGTAAAGTTTGGTTAAGGTTTTGGTTAAAGTTTAGTTAAGATTTTGGTTAAAGTTTTTTTATATGGTCACAAGTCAGAAACTCTGGGAGGGATATCTGTTATACATGGACTGTAGAAACAGGAAGCTCTGTCCTTTCGCATCCATGCACCCCTACCCTTCATCTGACTCTCATGCATGGTTAAGGTTATTTGAAACTCAGTATGGTTACAGATCCCAAACCCTGGAAGGGATAGCTCTCAGGATCAGGAAGTCCTGTCCTTTCATATCCTTGCACCCATACCCTACATCTTACCCTCAGGCAAGGTAAAGGTCATTTGAAAGTGAAAACATTTGTATCAAGCAGGGTATTGGGCAACACATATTAAAGCTTTTCTGTATGGACATTAGTTCCAAATCTTGTAATGGATGGCTGTCATAATTGGACTGTAGGATCAGTAAACACTGCCCTTTCATATTCATGTACCCTTACATTCTTTCTAGCCCTCAGGCAAAGTCAGCGTAATTTGAAAAATAAAAACACATCTCTATCAAGCAGGGAAATAAGAAAGATAAAATTCCTTGGAATTTCTTGTTGTGAGAGGTCAGTTAGGTCCAGTCTTAAGAAAGAGAAAGAGAGAAACTTGGACTTTAAGAAGTTGGCTTGTTCAAATAAAGAATTGTGCCGGTTTTATTGCTGTTATTGGATGTTTCATTTTGAAGACATTTCTTTGGAAGAGTTCATTATGAGCATCCTAGATTGTCCCAAGAACAACTGAGTTTGGGCTTAAATTTAACTATAAAATCCACAAATCTGATTGGATGAAATTCAAACCTAACTTTTTTTTTTACCAATGAAATTGCTTAATTCTATATTTAAACTTTAAGATATGTTGGAGAAATGGGGTTTATAGCAAATTGTTTATCATGTGATATTTATTGTCTGGTCATGCCTTACAAATAGAATTCTGTTTGTTTCATGACTCTTAATTTATCAGAATTTATACACGTCTTGCAAGAGTTTACATTCCAGGTTTATATTTGTTCACAGTTTCTATGTGATGAAATTCATTCCTGACATCTAAATTGGTTACATTTTGAGATCTTTCGGAATTAAATGTGCATATTCTGAAATGTCACTGGCTTTAACAGTTTGTCCACCTCTTTTAAGGAATACGATGGCTGCACACTGGTAACAGTTTGTCAGTATCTTGTGTATGACTTCATATGATGTGGTGATCATAATTTTCACAGCCAGCAAAAACACAGATGAGCGATAAAAGTCGGCCACTAAGATTTTCTCGCTGCATGTATTGCAATAGACAGAAGCATCCAAGTCTATTTTCAGACTGCTTTACAAACTTTTGTTCTTTACTTGCTTCTTGTATCAAATGTAATAAACCAGTCTTGTTTTTTTTCCTCAAAAATGATGGGGAATGATCAATCGTTTTTCATAAATTTCTCCTTAATGGGTGAGAATGTATGATGGAAATTTTCAGAAAATACTCCCTATACACATAGTAGATCATCTATGAATTTGGTGCAAATTTCAGTTTTGCATGTTTGTCCCTTTTAAATTCTTCACATAATAATTGAGGGCAACAAGGGAGATTATTTTTTGTACTAATTGTGTCACCTTCATAAATTAAAGACTTTATTATTATTACTATTATTATTATTATTACTATTATTATTATTATTATTATTATTATTATTTTTTTTATTATTATTATTATTATTACATTTATTATTATTATTATTATTACAATTATTATTATTATTATTATTATTATTATTACAATTATTATTATTATTATTATTACAATTATTATTATTATTATTATTATTATTATTATTATTATTATTATTACAATTATTATTATTATTATTATTTTTTATTATTATTACTATTATTATTATTACAATTATTACTATTATTATTATTATTATTATTATTATTATTATTATTATTATTTGGATTAATAAAATTTCAGTCAAAAGAAAATTCTTCCCTTTCATGTAGGAACATTACTTAATTGAGCAGACCAATGAAAAGTTTTGTGTTATGTAAGTGTCACCAACCAAACTAAATGCTTGTTAGGTTAGAGGATGCATAAATATTATAAAAATTGGCATGGTTTTATTTTCTTGGCAAAATATGTGGAATGAAAACACACAAACATGTGTCAGGACATCAAACCCACCATATAAAACAAATTGGAGAGATGAGGTTGTACTGTGTTGCTCTCATATAGGGCACAAATACATGACCCATGCATACCTCCTGAAGGGTGAACCTCAACCAGAATGTGTACTGTCCCTGACAGTGGACCATATTTTTGCTGTGTCTATGGACTTATGCATTGTGAGACTACTTTTTTTATGTGAACTCAAAGTTTTTTGATGATGTGCCACCAGCAAAAATATTGGACTTTATAAAAAGAATGTGCTTTATATTTTAAAAAAAAATATTAAGTCTATATTCTAAGGGTTTTATCTTTTTGACCTTTGTACCATATATACTCGCATAATCCGGGTCCAAATGCAAACAAAATAGACCCTGATCTGCCATTGCATAATGTGCCGGCAGATCAGGGTCTATGTCATTTGTTCTACTGACTAGTCCTTATTAACTGCATAGACCCAGATCTGCCGGCGCATTATGCGACAGCAGATCTGGGTCTATGCAGTTTGCAGTTGCAATAGGCTTATACGCGAGTATATATGGTAGTTTATTTTGTATAACTTGTTGAGAATTTTTACCTGTTTATATTGTATCCATTATCTTGTGTGAGTACATGTTTACTTTTAGTCAGAAGGGTTTTCCGTCCTAAAGATTTTACATTTTTTTAATCTTTACGATATCTAAATTTTTACTTCGCGCTGTATAGTCTGAGTTACACAGATGCATGTACATTGACACACCGCACACCAGAGAAAGGCCAAATCTACAGAGCAATGCCCTGGTCAGATGATAATAAACAGTGCTTTTGAAATCAAAGTCTATCTACTGTAGAGTTATTGAATCCCAGCATCTATATTTGATTAACAAGATTACTGATTATACTTGCTTATAAGTTGAGTCCAAATGCAAACAACATAGATCCTAATCTGCCATCACATAATGTGCTGACAGATCAGGGTCTATGTTGTTTGTTCTACTGATTATTCCTAAGAAGCTGCATATACCCAGATCTGCCGGCGCATTATGCATTGGTAGATCTGGGTCTGTGCAGTTAGCAGTTGGAATGGACTTATAAGTGAGTACAAATGGTAAGTGTTGTTTTCTTACAGCCAATTGATTATGGCTCTGTCTATTTTAAAATGTCTGGTAGAAGAAGATTCAGAGCTGATTTGGTCATCCCAAACTGATTTAGGGAGGGTTTTGTCCAAGGTACTGGTTTAAACATTTAATACAGTAGTTTTATAATAAGCTGTCAATGAAATGGTTTCAGCTACTAAAAATTTGGAATCTGATCTCCTAGCTAATTATTGGACTCGAAACAAAGGTTGATAATGCCTTCTTTTCTAACCTAGGTTGAAAAGAATGGATATCAACAATCTTGCAGTGAGAAAGTACAAGGTTGGAAAAGTGCCAATTTGAGCCACCAAATTAGCCTTAATTTTAAAGTACATTTATACCATTATCAGTCAATGTCTACTGCAACACACAGACACACACACACACACACACACAAATATATATATATATATATATATATATATATATATATATATATATATATATATATATATATATATATATATATATATATATATATATATCTCTGTGTGTGTGATGTAATAAAACACTGAAATGAACAGTTAATTTTGTTCCTAAACATGTATGTTCATCTAAAACCTAAAATGTTGCCACATTTCCACATCTTCATAGTCTTTAAAATCTACCAGTACTAACAGTCAGTCAAAAACATTTTGATTCTTTTTTACAGAAGACACTTTTTGTAACCATCTAACACACATGCAAATTTCATACTTGTCTCATTTGCACTTGTACAAAATGAAGAAAAAAAATGAAGATAAAGGGTGCTTTTGGCTCACCCTTTATGTCCGTCACCATATAGGCCATCATGTACTTTATAGTATGGAGCCGTGGTGGCTGAGTGGTTAGCATACCGGACTCTCGACCGAAAGGGTGTGGGTTCAAATCCTACCATCAGACCAGCCCGGGTCAGCTACCATGATGTGTCCTTGGGCAGGGCACTTTACTCCAATTGCCTCAGCACTAAATAACCTACTAGTGAACCATAGCAAACTATCTTGAAAAGCACAACATTGAAAGCTGCATTCCCCACTCCCAACAAAAATAAGGGCATGACTTGATTCTGTGTAATGAAAAACAATGAAAAAGATGTTGCAAAATTGTACACCCGAGTCAAGAATAAGGCGGAATCCAGGAGTCCCCATATTTGTCATGCAGACAAGATAACATGTAAATAAACTAGAATGATTTCCAACACATTGGTAATTATGAACACATAATTAAAATGAACAAGCAAAAAGATCAGCATGGCATGTGCAAGTGTACACTGCCCACTAATATTTAACATGAGGGATGGCAAACCCAAGTGTAATGCATGTGCACTCACTGTCCCAATGTTACTACAAGATGATTTGTGCCTGCTCTACCCTTGCTGTCCCAATGTTACTACAAGATGATTTGTGCCTGCTCTACCCTCACTGTCCCAATGTTACTACAAGATGATTTGTGCCTGCTCTACCCTCGCTGTCCCAATGTTACTACAAGATGATTTGTGCCTGCTATACACTCGCTGTCCCAATGTTACTACAAGATGATTTGTGCCTGCTATACACTCACTGTCCCAATGTTACTACAAGATGATTTGTGCCTGCTCTACACTCACTGTGTTACTACAAGATGATTTGTGCCTGCTCTACACTCAATGTCCCAATGTTACTATAAGATGATTTGTGCCTGCTCTACACTCACTGTCCCAAGGTTACTACAAGATGATTTGTGCCTGCTCTACCCTCGCTGTCCCAATGTTACTACAAGATGATTTGTGCCTGCTATACACTCACTGTCCCAATTTACTACAAGATGATTTGTGCCTGCTATACACTCACTGTCCCAATGCTACTACAAGATGATTTGTGCCTGCTCTACACTCGCTG